>JAFDVH010000032.1:313167-333543 GCA_019176425.1 Megalops atlanticus | reverse complement strand
AAAGCACTAGGCCCTCTGTTTGAATCCCAAAGCACAAGCTCAGTGTGATCGCTGCATACTTTTCATTTTCACATCGCCAGAGCTGAGATATTTAAAATGACTCACCCTTCCAAAAGGGGATTTCAGCATGAGATCGCGAAAGTTAGCAGCCTCCCAGGGTCAGAAACTCGGTCTCAATCAAAACTATTTTTCCCTCTGAGACCCAAAGCACCAGCTCCGTGATCACTTGCTTCCTGTTAATTTCACAATACTGGGCCACGTGATATTAAAAATTACCTCACGCCTCCGAAAGGAGGGAGAAGCATGGCATCGGTGAATTAAGCAGTCTCCCAGGTTCAGACACTGGGTGTCAATCGATACCATTAGGGCGTCTGTTTCAGTCCGCAAGGAGGAGCTCCGTGATCGCCTGCTACTTTTAATATCACAATAAGGCGACGCGATTTTAAAAACAATCTCACGCCCTCTGGAAGGAGAGAGAAGCATGACATCGCTGATGTTAGAATCCTCCCAGCGTCATACAGTCGGTGTCAATCGAAACCATCAGGGACTCTGTTTGAGTCCCAAAGCACAAAGTCAGTGATCGCCTGCAACTTTTAATTTCACATCTCACGTCCCTCTGACAGGAGAGAGAGGCATGACATCGCGAAAGTTAGCAGCCGCCCAGGGTCAGAAACTCGGTGTCAATCTGAACTGCTCGCCCTGAGTTTGAGTCACAAAGCAGGAGTTCGGTGATCGCTGGCTACTTTTAATTTCACATCTCAAGTCCGTCGGAAAGGAGAGAGAAGCAAGACATCGCTGATGTTAGAATCCTCCCAGGATCAGAAACAAAGCTAGGTGTGAATTCAAACCACTACGCCCTCTGTTTAAATCCCAAAGCACAAGCTCAGTGATCGCTGCATACTTTTAATTTCACATCGCCAGAGCAAAGATATTTAAACATGACCTCACGCCCTTCCAAAGGGGATGGAAGCATGACATCGCTGATGTTAGAATCCTCCTAGATCAAAAACATAGCTAGGTGTGAATTCAAACCACTAGGCCCTCTGTTTGAATACCAAAGCACAAGCTCAATGATCGCTGCATACTTTTAATTTCACATCGCCAGAGTAGAGATATTTAAAATAACCTCACGCCCTTCCGAAAGGGGATGGAAGCATGACATCGCTGATGTTAGAATCCTCCTAGGATCAAAAACATAGCTAGGTGTGAATTCAAACCACTAGGCCCTCTGTTTGAATCCCAAAGCACAGGCTCAGTGATCGCTGCATACTTTTCATTTCACATCGCCAGAGCTGAGATATTTAAAATGACCTCACGCCCTTCCGAAAGGGGATAGAAGCATGAGATCGCGAAAGTTAGCAGCCTCCCAGGGTCAGAAACTCGGTCTCAATCAAAACTATTTTTCCTCTGAGAGCAAAGCACCAGCTCCGTGATCACTTGCTTCCTGTTAATTTCACAATACCGGGCAAAGCGATATTAAAAAATTACCTCACGCGCCTCCGAAAGGAGGGAGAAGCATGGCATCGGTGAAGTTAACAACCTCCCAGGTTGAGACATTCGGTTTCAATCGAGAATATTAGGGCGTCTCTATGAGTACCAAAGAAGGAGCTCCGCGATCGCCTGGTACTTTTAATATCACAATAAGGCGACGCGATATTTAAAAACAATCTCACGCCCTCTGGAAGGGGAGAGAAGCATGACATCGCTGATGTTAGAATCCTCCCAGCGTCAACAGTCGGTGTCAATCGAACCATCAGGGACTCTGTTTGAGTCCCAAAGCACAAACTCAGTGATCGCTGGCAACTTTTAATTTTACATCTCACGTCCCTCTGACAGGAGAGAGAGGCATGACATCGCGAAAGTTAGCAGCCGCCAGGGTCAGAAACTCGGTGTCAATCTGAACTGCTCGCCCTGAGTTTGAGTCACAAAGCAGGAGTTCGGTGATCGCTGGTTACTTTTAATTTCACATCTCAAGTCCGTCGGAAAGGAGAGAGAAGCATGACATCGCTGATGTTACAATCCTCGCAGGATCAGAAACAAAGCTAGGTGTGAATCGAAACAATTTTTCCCTCTGAGAAGTCCCAAAGCACAAGATCAGTGATCGCTGCATACTTTTCATTTCACATCGCCAGGGCAAAGATATTTAAACATGACCTCACGCCTTCCGAAAGGGGATGGAAGCATGACATCGCTGATGTTAGAATCCTCCTAGGATCAAAAACATAGCTAGGTGAATTCAAACCACTAGGCCCTCTGTTTGAATCCAAAAGCACAAGCTCAGTGATCGCTGCATACTTTTAATTTCACATCGCCAGAGCAGAGATATTTAAAAATGACCTCACGCCCTTCCGAAAGGGGATGGAAGCATGACATCGCTGATGTTAGAATCCTCCTAGGATCAAAAACATAGCTAGGTGTGAATTCAAACCACTAGGCCCTCTGTTTGAATCCCAAAGCACAAGCTCAGTGATCGCTGCATACTTTTCATTTCACATCGCCAGAGCAGAGATATTTAAAAATGACCTCACGCCCTTCCGAAAGGGGATGGAAGCATGACATCGCGATGTTAGAATCCTCCTAGGGTCAAAAACATAGCTAGGTCTGAATCAAAACTATTTTTCCTCTGTTTGAATCCCAAAGCACAAGCTCCGTGATCACTGCATACTGTTAATTTCACAATACCAGAGCTGAGATATTTAAAAATGACCTCACGCCCTTCCGAAAGGGGGGAGAAGCATGGCATCGCTGAAGTAGCAGCCTCCCAGGTTCAGACACTGGGTCTCAATCATAACCATTAGGCCCTCTGAGAGTCAAAGCACCAGCTCCGTGATCACTTGCTTCTTTTAATATCACAATAAGGCGACGCGATATTTAAAAACAATCTCACGCCGCCTGGAAGGGGAGGAGAAGCATGACATCGCTGATGTAGAATCTCCCAGTCTCAGTCGTTCAGACACCATCAGGGACTCTGTTTGAGTCCCAAAAGCACAAACTCATGATCGCTGGCAACTTTTAATTTCACATCTCACGTCCCTCTGACAGGAGAGAGAAGCATGACATCGCGAAAGTTAGCAGCCGCCCAGGGTCAGAAACTGGTGTCAATCTGAACTTTTAGTCTGAGTCACAAAGCAGGAGTTCGATCGCTTCCTGGTTACTTTTAAAAAAACATCTCACGCCCTCTGAAAGGAGAGAGAAGCATGACATCGCTGATGTTAGCATCCTCCCAGGATCAGACAAAGCTAGGTGTGAATCGAACACCATCAGGCCTCTGTTTGAGTCCCAAAGCACAAGATCAGTGATCGCTGCATACTTTTAATTTCACATCGCAGGGCAAAGATATTTAAACATGACCTCACGCCTTCCGAAAGATGGAAGCATGACATCGCTGATGTTAGAATCCTCCTAGGATCAAAAACAAGCTAGGTGTGAATTCAAACCACTAGGCCCTCTGTTTGAATCCAAAAGCACAAGCTCAGTGATCGCTGCATACTTTTAATTTCACATCGCCAGAGCAGAGATATTTAAAATGACCTCACGCCCTCCGAAAGGGGATGGAAGCATGACATCGCTGATGTTAGAATCCTCCTAGGATCAAAAATATAGCTAGGTGTGAATTCAAACCACTAGGCCCTCTGTTTGAATCCCAAAGCACAAGCTCAGTGATCGCTGCATACTTTTAATTTCACATCGCCAGAGCAGAGATATTTAAAAATGACCTCACGCCCTTCCGAAAGGGGATGGAAGCATGACATCGCTGATGTTAGAATCCTCCTAGGATCAAAAACATAGCTAGGTGTGAATTCAAACCACTAGGCCCTCTGTTTGAATCCCAAAGCACAAGCTCAGTGATCGCTGCATACTTTTCATTTCACATCGCCAGAGCTGAGATATTTAAAAATGACCTCACGCCTTCCGAAAGGGGATAGAAGCATGAGATCGCGAAAGTTAGCAGCCTCCCAGGGTCAGAAACTTCGGTCTCAATCAAAACTATTTTTCCTCTGAGAGCAAAGCACCAGCTCCGTGATCACTTGCTTCCTGTTAATTTCACAATACCGGGCCGCGATATTAAAAAAAAATTACCTCACGCCTCCGAAAGGAGGGAGAAGCATGGCATCGGTGAAGTAAGCAGTCTCCCAGGTTCAGACACTGGGTTTCAATGGATACCATTTGGCAATCCCTTTCAGTCCCCAAGGAGGAGCTCCGCGATCTCCTGCTACTTTTAATATCACAATAAGGCGACGCGATATTTAAAAACAATCTCACGCCCCTCTGGAAGGGGAGGAAGCATGACATCGCTGATGTTAGAATCCTCCCAGCGTCATACAGTCGGTGTCAATCGAAACCATCAGGGACTCTGTTTGAGTCCCAAAGCACAAACTCAGTGATCGCCGGCAACTTTTAATTTCACATCTCACGTCCCTCTGACAGGAGAGAGAGCATGACATCGCGAAAGTTAGCAGCCGCCCAGGGTCAGAAACTCGGTGTCAATCTGAACTGCTCAGCCCTGAGTTTGAGTCACAAAGCAGGAGTTCGGTGATCGCTGGTTACTTTTAATTTCACATCTCAAGTCTGTCGGAAAGGAGAGAGAAGCATGACATCGCTGATGTTAGAATCCTCCCAGGATCAGAAACAAAGCTAGGTGTGAATCGAAACAATTACGCCCTCTGTTGAAGTCCCAAAGCACAAGATCAGTGATCGCTGCATACTTTTCATTTCACATCGCCAGAGCAAAGATATTTAAAAATGACCTCACGCCTTTCCGAAAGGGGATGGAAGCATGACATCGCTGATGTTAGAATCCTCCTAGGATCAAAAACATAGCTAGGTGTGAATTCAAACCACTAGGCCCTCTGTTTGAATCCAAAAGCACAAGCTCAGTGATCGCTGCATACTTTTAATTTCACATCGCCAGAGCAGAGATATTTAAAAATGACCTCACGCCCTTCCGAAAGGGGATGGAAGCATGACATCGCTGATGTTAGAATCCTCCTAGGATCAAAAACATAGCTAGGTGTGAATTCAAACCACTAGGCCCTCTGTTTGAGTCCCAAAGCACAAGCTCAGTGATCGCTGCATACTTTTAATTTCACATCGCTGGAGCAGATATATTTAAAAATGACCTCACGCCTTCCGAAAGGGGATGGAAGCATGACATCGCTGATGTTAGAATCCTCCTAGGATCAAAAACATAGCTAGGTGTGAATTCAAACCACTAGGCCCTCTGTTTGAATCCCAAAGCACAAGCTCAGTGATCGCTGCATACTTTTAATTTCACATCGCCAGAGCAGAGATATTTAAAATAACCTCACGCCCTTCCGAAAGGGGATGGAAGCATGACATCGCTGATGTTAGAATCCTCCTAGGATCAAAAACATAGCTAGGTGTGAATTCAAACCACTAGGCCCTCTGTTTGAATCCCAAAGCACAAGCTCAGTGATCGCTGCATACTTTTCATTTCACATCGCCAGAGCTGAGATATTTAAAATGACCTCACGCCCTTCCGAAAGGGGATAGAAGCATGAGATCGCGAAAGTTAGCAGCCTCCCAGGGTCAGAAACTCGGTCTCAATCAAAACTATTTTTCCCTCTGAGAGCAAAGCACCAGCTCCGTGATCACTTGCTTCCTGTTAATTTCACAATACCGGGGCCGCGATATTAAAAAAATTACCTCACGCCCCTCCGAAAGGAGGGAGAAGCATGGCATCGGTGAAGTAAGCAGTCTCCCAGGTTCAGACACTGGGTTTCAATGGATACCATTAGGCAATCCCTTTCAGTCCGGGAGGAGGAGCTCCGCGATCGCCTGCTACTTTTAATATCACAATAAGGCGACGCGATATTTAAAAACAATCTCACGCCCTCTGGAAGGGGAGAGAGCATGACATCGCTGATGTTAGAATCCTCCCAGCGTCATACAGTCGGTGTCAATCGAAACCATCAGGGACTCTGTTTGAGTCCCAAAGCACAAACTCAGTGATCGCTGGCAACTTTTAATTTCACATCTCACGTCCCTCTGACAGGAGAGAGAGGCATGACATCGCGAAAGTTAGCAGCCGCCCAGGGTCAGAAACTCGGTGTCAATCTGAACTGCTCGCCCTGAGTTTGAGTCACAAAGCAGGAGTTCGGTGATCGCTGGTTACTTTTAATTTCACATCTCAAGTCCGCTGGAAAGGAGAGAGAAGCATGACATCGCTGATGTTACAATCCTCCCAGGATCAGAAACAAAGCTAGGTGTGAATCAAACAATTACGGCCTCTGTTGAAGTCCCAAAGCACAAGATCAGTGATCGCTGCATACTTTTCATTTCACATCGCCAGAGCAGAGATATTTAAACATGACCTCACGCCTTCCGAAAGGGGATGGAAGCATGACATCGCTGATGTTAGAATCCTCCTAGGATCAAAAACATAGCTAGGTGTGAATTCAAACCACTAGGCCCTCTGTTTGAATCCAAAAGCACAAGCTCAGTGATCGCTGCATACTTTTAATTTCACATCGCCAGAGCAGAGATATTTAAAATGACCTCACGCCTTCCGAAAGGGGATGGAAGCATGACATCGCTGATGTTAGAATCCTCCTAGGATCAAAAACATAGCTAGGTGTGAATTCAAACCACTAGGCCCTCTGTTTGAATCCCAAAGCACAAGCTCAGTGATCGCTGCATACTTTTAATTTCACATCGCACGAGCAGAGATATTTAAAAATAACCTCACGCCCTTCCGAAAGGATGGAAGCATGACATCGCTGATGTTAGAATCCTCCCAGGATCAAAAACATCAGGGACTAGGTGTGAATCCAAACCACTAGGATCCTCTGTTTGAATCCCAAAGCACAAGCTCAGTGATCGCTGCATACTTTTCATTTCACATCGCCAGAGCTGAGATATTTAAAATGACCTCACGCCCTTCCGAAAGGGGATAGAAGCATGAGATCGCTGATGTTAGCAGCCTCCCAGGGTCAGAAACTCGGTCTCAATCAAAACTATTTTTCCCTCTGAGAGCAAAGCACCAGCTCCGTGATCACTTGCTTCCTGTTAATTTCACAATACCAGAGCCGAGATATTAAAAATTACCTCACGCCCCTCCGAAAGGAGGGAGAAGCATGGCATCGGTGAAGTTAGCAACTCCCAGGTTCAGACACTGGGTTTCAATGGATACCATTAGGCAATCTGTTTCAGTCCCAAAGGAGGAGCTCCGCGATCTCCTGCTACTTTTAATATCACAATAAGGCGACGCGATATTTAAAAACAATCTCACGCCCTCTGGAAGGGGAGAGAAGCATGACATCGCTGATGTTAGAATCCTCCCAGCGTCATACAGTCGGTGTCAATCGAAACCATCAGGGACTCTGTTTGAGTCCCAAAGCACAAACTCAGTGATCGCTGGCAACTTTTAATTTCACATCTCACGTCCCTCTGACAGGAGAGAGAGGCATGACATCGCGAAAGTTAGCAGCCGCCCAGGGTCAGAAACTCGGTGTCAATCTGAACTATTTTTCCCTGAGTTTGAGTCACAAAGCAGGAGTTCGGTGATCGCTGGTTACTTTTAATTTCAAATCTCAAGTCTGTCCTGAAGGAGAGAGAAGCATGACATCGCTGATGTTACAATCCTCCCAGGATCAGAAACAAAGCTAGGTGTGAATCGAAACAATTACGGCCTCTGTTGAAGTCCCAAAGCACAAGATCAGTGATCGCTGCATACTTTTCATTTCACATCGCCAGAGCAAAGATATTTAAAAATGACCTCACGCCCTTCCGAAAGGGGATGGAAGCATGACATCGCTGATGTTAGAATCCTCCCAGGATCAAAAACATAGCTAGGTGTGAATTCAAACCACTAGGCCCTCTGTTGGAATCCCAAAGCACAAGCTCAGTGATCGCTGCATACTTTTAATTTCACATCGCCAGAGCAGAGATATTTAAAAATAACCTCAAGCCCTTCCGAAAGGGGATGGAAGCATGACATCGCTGATGTTAGAATCCTCCTAGGATCAAAAACATAGCTAGGTGTGAATTCAAACCACTAGGCCCTCTGTTTGAATCCCAAAGCACAAGCTCAGTGATCGCTGCATACTTTTCATTTCACATCGCCAGAGCAGAGATATTTAAAAATGACCTCACGCCCTTCCGAAAGGGGATGGAAGCATGACATCGCTGATGTTAGAATCCTCCTAGGATCAAAAACATAGCTAGGTGTGAATTCAAACCACTAGGCCCTCTGTTTGAATCCCAAAGCACAAGCTCAGTGATCGCTGCATACTTTTAATTTCACATCGCCAGAGCAGAGATATTTAAAATAACCTCACGCCCTTCCGAAAGGGGATGGAAGCATGACATCGCTGATGTTAGAATCCTCCTAGGATCAAAAACATAGCTAGGTGTGAATTCAAACCACTAGGCCCTCTGTTTGAATCCCAAAGCACAAGCTCAGTGATCGCTGCATACTTTTCATTTCACATCGCCAGAGCTGAGATATTTAAAAATGACCTCACGCCCTTCCGAAAGGGGATAGAAGCATGAGATCGCGAAAGTTAGCAGCCTCCCAGGGTCAGAAACTCGGTCTCAATCAAAACTATTTTTCCCTCTGAGAGCAAAGCACCAGCTCCGTGATCACTTGCTTCCTGTTAATTTCACAATACCGGGGCCGCGATATTAAAAAAATTACCTCACGCCCCTCCGAAAGGAGGGAGAAGCATGGCATCGGTGAAGTAAGCAGTCTCCCAGGTTCAGACACTGGGTTTCAATGGATACCATTAGGCAATCCCTTTCAGTCCCCAAGGAGGAGCTCCGCGATCGCCTGCTACTTTTAATATCACAATAAGGCGACGCGATATTTAAAAACAATCTCACGCCCTCTGGAAGGGGAGGAAGCATGACATCGCTGATGTTAGAATCCTCCCAGGATCAAAAACAGTCGGTGTCAATCGAAACCATCAGGGACTCTGTTTGAGTCCCAAAGCACAAACTCAGTGATCGCTGCAACTTTTAATTTCACATCTCACGTCCCTCTGACAGGAGAGAGAGGCATGACATCGCGAAAGTTAGCAGCCGCCCAGGGTCAGAAACTCGGTGTCAATCTGAACCGTTTGGCCCTGTGTTTGAGTCACAAAGCAGGAGTTCGGTGATCGCTGGCTACTTTTAATTTCACATCTCAAGTCCGTCCGAAAGGAGAGAGAAGCATGACATCGCTGATGTTAGAATCCTCCTAGGATCAGAAACAAAGCTAGGTGTGAATCGAAACACTAGGCCCTCTGTTGAAGTCCCAAAGCACAAGATCAGTGATCGCTGCATACTTTTCATTTCACATCGCCAGAGCTGAGATATTTAAAAATGACCTCACGCCCTTCCGAAAGGGGATAGAAGCATGAGATCGCTGATGTTAGCAGCCTCCCAGGGTCAGAAACTCGGTCTCAATCAAAACTATTTTTCCTCTGTTTGAGCAAAGCACCAGCTCCGTGATCAATTGCTTCCTGTTAATTTCACAATACCGGGGCCGCGATATTAAAAAAATTACCTCACGCCTCCGAAAGGAGGGAGAAGCATGGCATCGGTGAAGTAAGCAGTCTCCCAGGTTCAGACACTGGGTTTCAATGGAACCATTAGGCAATCCTGTTTCAGTCCCCAAGGAGGAGCTCCGTGATCGCCTGCTACTTTTAATATCACAATAAGGCGACGCGATATTTGAAAACAATCTCACGCCCTCTGGAAGGGGAGAGAAGCATGACATCGCTGATGTTAGAATCCTCCCAGCGTCACACAGTCGGTGTCAATCAAAACCATCAGGGACTCTGTTTGAGTCCCAAAGCACAAACTCAGTGATCGCTGGCAACTTTTAATTTCACATCTCACATCCCTCTGACAGGAGAGAGAGGCATGACATCGCGAAGTTAGCAGCCGCCCAGGTCAGAAACTGGGTGTCAATCTGAACTGTTAGGCCCTGTGTTTGAGTCACAAAGCAGGAGTTCGGTGATCGCTGCTTACTACTTTTAATTTCAAATCTCACGTCCTTCCGAAAGGAGAGAGAAGCATGACATCGCTGATGTTAGAATCCTCCTAGGATCAAAAACATAGCTAGGTGTGAATTCAAACCACTAGGCCCTCTGTTTGAATCCCAAAGCACAAGCTCAGTGATCGCTGCATACTTTTCATTTCACATCGTCAGAGCTGAGATATTTAAAAATGACCTCACGCCCTTCCGAAAGGGGATAGAAGCATGAGATCGCGAAAGTTAGCAGCCTCCCAGGGTCAGAAACTCGGTCTCAATCAAAACTATTTTTCCCTCTGAGAGCAAAGCACCAGCTCCGTGATCACTTGCTTCCTGTTAATTTCACAATACAGAGGCCGCGATTTAAAAAAATTACCTCACGCCCTCCGAAAGGAGGGAGAAGCATGGCATCGGTGAAGTTAGCAATCCTCCCAGGTTCAGACACTGGGTGTCAATGGATACCACTAGGCAATCTGTTTGAGTCCCAAGCACAAGGAGCTCCGCATCGCCTGCTACTTTTAATGTCACAATAAGGCGACGAGATATTTCAAAACAATCTCACGCCCCTCTGGAAGGAGAGAGAAGCATGACATCGCTGATGTTAGAATACTCCTAGGATCAAAAATCATATCTAGGTGTGAATTCAAACCACTAGGCCCTCTGTTTGAATCCCAAAGCACAAGCTCAGTGATCGCTGCATACTTTTAATTTCACATGGCCAGAGCAGAGATATTTAAAAATGACCTCACGCCCTTCCGAAAGGGGATGGAAGCATGACATCGCTGATGTTAGAATCCTCCTAGGATCAAAAACATA
Organism: Megalops atlanticus; assembly: GCA_019176425.1. Lineage (NCBI taxonomy): Eukaryota > Metazoa > Chordata > Actinopteri > Elopiformes > Megalopidae > Megalops > Megalops atlanticus. The sequence continues at coordinate 322,748 of JAFDVH010000032.1, read as the reverse complement.
GCTAGGTGTGAATTCAAACCACTAGGCCCTCTGTTTGAGTCCCAAAGCACAAGATCAGTGATCGCTGCAACTTTTAATTTCACATCTCAGAGCTCCCTCTGACAGGCCCTTCCAGAGAGAGGCATGACATCGCTGAAGTTAGCAGCCTCCCAGGGTCAGAAACTCGGTGTCAATCTGAACCATTTTTGTGTTTGAGTCACAAAGCAGGAGTTCGGTGATCGCTGGCTACTTTTAATTTCACAATCTCAAGTCCGTCCGAAAGGAGAGAGAAGCATGACATCCGCTGATGTTAGAATCCTCCATCGGATCAAAAACAAAGCCCAGGTGTGAATTCTGGGTGTCATTAGATACCATCTGTTTTGAAGTCCCAAAGCACAAGCTCAGTGATCGCTGCATACTTTTAATATCACAATAAGGCGAGATATTTAAAAACAATCTCACGCCCCTCTGGAAGGAGAGAGAAGCATGACATCGCTGATGTTAGAATCCTCCCAGCGTCATAAAATCGGTGTCAATCAAAACCATCAGGGACTCTGTTTGAGTCCCAAAGCACAAACTCAGTGATCGCCAAAGCAACTTTTAATTTCACATCTCACGCCCCTCTGACAGGAGAGAGAAGCATGACATCGCGAAGTTAGCAGCCGCCCAGGGTCAGAAACTGGGTGTCAATCTGAACCGTTTGGCCCTGTGTTTGAGTCACAAAGCAGGAGTTCGGTGATCGCTGGCTACTTTTAATTTCAAATCTCACGTCCTCAGTCCGAAAGGAGAGAGAAGCATGACATCGCTGATGTTAGAATCCTCCCAGGATCAGAAAAAAAGCTAGGTGTGAATCGAAACAATTACGGCCTCTGTTGAAGTCCCAAAGCACAAGATCAGTGATCGCTGCATACTTTTCATTTCACATCGCCAGAGCTGAGATATTTAAAAATGACCTCACGCCCTTCCAAAAAGGGGATTTCAGCATGAGATCGCTGAAGTTAGCAGCCTCCCAGGATCAGAAACTCGGTCTCAATCAAAACTATTTTTCCCTCTGAGACCCAAAGCACCAGCTCCGTGATCACTTGATTCCTGTTAATTTCACAATACTGGGGCCGCGATATTAAAAAAAAAAACTCACGCCCCTCCGAAAGGAGGGAGAAGCATGACATCGCTGATGTTAGAATCCTCCTAGGATCAAAAACATACCTAGGTGTGAATTCAAACCACTAGGCCCTCTGTTTGAATCCCAAAGCACAAGCTCAGTGATCGCTGCATACTTTTAATTTCACATCGCCAGAGCAGAGATATTTAAAAATAACCTCACGCCCTTCCGAAAGGGGATGGAAGCATGACATCGCTGATGTTAGAATCCTCCTAGGATCAAAAACATAGCTAGGTGTGAATTCAAACCACTAGGCCCTCTGTTTGAATCCCAAAGCACAAGCTCAGTGATCGCTGCATACTTTTCATTTCACATCGCCAGAGCTGAGATATTTAAAAATGACCTCACGCCCTTCCGAAAGGGGATAGAAGCATGAGATCGCGAAAGTTAGCAGCCTCCCAGGGTCAGAAACTCGGCCTCAATCAAAACTAATTTTCCCTCTGAGAGCAAAGCACCAGCTCCGTGATCACTTGCTTCCTGTTAATTTCACAATACCGGGGCCGCGATATTAAAAAATTACCTCACGCCCCTCCGAAAGGAGGGAGAAGCATGGCATCGGTGAAGTAAGCAGTCTCCCAGGTTCAGACACTGGGTTTCAATGGATACCATTAGGCAATCCCTTTCTAGTCCCAAGGAGGAGCTCCGCGATCGCTGCTACTTTTAATATCACAATAAGGCGAGCGATATTTAAAAACAATCTCACGCCCTCTGGAAGGGGAGAGAAGCATGACATCGCTGATGTTAGAATCCTCCCAGCGTCATACAGTCGGTGTCAATCGAAACCATCAGGGACTCTGTTTGAGTCCCAAAGCACAAACTCAGTGATCGCTGCAACTTTTTTCAATTTCAAATCTCACGCCCCTCTGACAGGAGAGAGAGGCATGACATCGCGATGTTAGCAGCCTCCCAGGGTCAGAAACTAGGTGTCAATCTGAACCACTCGGCCCTGTGTTTGAGTCACAAAGCAGGAGTTCGGTGATCGCTGGCTACTTTTAATTTCAAATCTCACGTCAGTCCGAAAGCCCTTCCGAGAGAAGCAAGACATCGCTGATGTTAGAATCCTCCTAGGATCAAAATCAGAGCTAGGTGTGAATTCAAACCACTAGGCCCTCTGTTTGAATCCAAAAGCACAAGCTCAGTGATCGCTGCATACTTTTAATTTCACATCGCCAGAGCAGAGATATTTAAAAATGACCTCACGCCCTTCCGAAAGGGGATGGAAGCATGACATCGCTGATGTTAGAATCCTCCTAGGATCAAAAACATAGCTAGGTGTGAATTCAAACCACTAGGCCCTCTGTTTGAATCCCAAAGCACAAGCTCAGTGATCACTGCATACTTTTAATTTCACATCGCCAGAGCAGAGATATTTAAAAATGACCTCACGCCATTCCGAAAGGGGATGGAAGCATGACATCGCTGATGTTAGAATCCTCCTAGGATCAAAAACATAGCTAGGTGTGAATTCAAACCACTAGGCCCTCTGTTTGAATCCCAAAGCACAAGCTCAGTGATCGCTGCATACTTTTAATTTCACATCTCAGAGCCCTATTTAAAAATGACCTCACGCCCTTCCGAAAGGGATGGAAGCATGACATCGCTGAAAGTTAGCAGCCTCCCAGGGTCAGAAACTCGGTGTCAATCAAACCATTTTTCCCTGAGTTTGAGTCAAAGCACCAGCTCGTGATCACTTGCTTACTTTTAATTTCACATCTATTAAAAATCCTCACGCCCTCCGAAAGGAGAGAGAAGCATGACATCGCTGATTTAAGCAGCCTCCCAGGGTCAGAAACAAAGCTAGGTGTCAATCAAAACCATTAGGCAATCCTCTGTTTGAGTCCCAAAGCACAAGCTCAGTGATCGCTGCATACTTTTAATTTCACAATAAGAGCTGAGATATTTAAAAATGACCTCACGCCCTTCCGAAAGGGGAGAGAAGCATGACATCGCTGATGTTAGCAGCCTCCCAGGGTCAGAAACATAGGTGTCAATCAAAACCATTAGGCCCTCTGTTTGAATCCCAAAGCACCAGCTCAGTGATCAATTGCTTCCTTTTAATTTCACAATACAGAGCAGAGATATTTAAAATGACCTCACGCCCTCTGAAAGGAGATGAGAAGCATGACATCGCTGATGTTAGAATCCTCCCAGGTTCAGAAACATAGCTAGGTGTCAATTCAAACCATTAGGCCCCAAAGCTGTTTGAACTCCCTCACGTCCTCTGAAGGAGGAGAGGCTCTCAGTGAGCCGCCCAGGGTCATACTTTTAATCTGAACTGGCTCGGCCCTGAGTCAGCAGATATTTAAAACAATCTCACGCCCTTCAAGTCCGAAAGGAGAGAGAAGCATGACATCGCTGATGTTAGAATCCTCCCAGGATCAGAAACAAAGCTAGGTGTGAATCGAAACCATCAGGGACTCTGTTTGAGTCCCAAAGCACAAGATCAGTGATCGCTGCATACTTTTCATTTCACATCGCCAGAGCTGAGATATTTAAAAATGACCTCACGCCCTTCCAAAAAGGGGATTTCAGCATGAGATCGCTGAAGTTAGCAGCCTCCCAGGATCAGAAACTCGGTCTCAATCAAAACTATTTTTCCCTCTGAGACCCAAAGCACCAGCTCCGTGATCACTTGATTCCTTTTAATTTCACAATACTGGGGCCGCGATTTTAAAAAAAAACCTCACGCCCCTCGAAAGGAGGGAGAAGCATGGCATCGATGAAGTTAACAACCTCCCAGGTTGAGACATTCGGTGTCAATCGAGAACATTAGGCGTCTCTTTGAGTACCAAAGAAGGAGCTCCGCGATCGCCTGCTACTTTTAATATCACAATAAGGCGACCGATATTTAAAAACAATCTCACGCCCTCTGGAAGGAGAGAGAAGCATGACATCGCTGATGTTAGAATCCTCCCAGCGTCATACAATCGGTGTCAATCGAAACCATCAGGGACTCTGTTTGAGTCCCAAAGCACAAACTCAGTGATCGCCGGCAACTTTTAATTTCACATCTCACGTCCCTCTGACAGGAGAGAGGGCATGACATCGCGAAAGTTAGCAGCCGCCCAGGGTCAGAAACTCGGTGTCAATCTGAACCGTTCGGCCCTGTGTTTGAGTCACAAAGCAGGAGTTCGGTGATCGCTGGCTACTTTTAATTTCAAATCTCACGTCAGTCCGAAAGGAGAGAGAAGCATGACATCGCTGATGTTAGAATCCTGCCAGGATCAGAAAAAAAGCTAGGTGTGAATCGAAACAATTACGGCCTCTGTTGAAGTCCCAAAGCACAAGATCAGTGATCGCTGCATACTTTTCATTTCACATCGCCAGAGCTGAGATATTTAAAAATGACCTCACGCCCTTCCAAAAAGGGGATTTCAGCATGAGATCGCTGAAGTTAGCAGCCTCCCAGGATCAGAAACTCGGTCTCAATCAAAACTATTTTTCCCTCTGAGACCCAAAGCACCAGCTCCGTGATCACTTGATTCCTGTTAATTTCACAATACTGGGGCCAGAGATATTAAAAAAAAAACTCACGCCCTCCGAAAGGAGGGAGAAGCATGACATCGCTGATGTTTGAATCCTCCTAGGATCAAAAACATACCTAGGTGTGAATTCAAACCACTAGGCCCTCTGTTTGAATCCCAAAGCAAAAGCTCAGTGATCGCTGCATACTTTTAATTTCACATCGCCAGAGCAGAGATATTTAAAAATAACCTCACGCCCTTCCGAAAGGGGATGGAAGCATGACATCGCTGATGTTAGAATCCTCCTAGGATCAAAAACATAGCTAGGTGTGAATTCAAACCACTAGGCCCTCTGTTTGAATCCCAAAGCACAAGCTCAGTGATCGCTGCATACTTTTCATTTCACATCGCCAGAGCTGAGATATTTAAAAATGACCTCACGCCCTTCCGAAAGGGATAGAAGCATGAGATCGCGAAAGTTAGCAGCCTCCCAGGGTCAGAAACTCGGCCTCAATCAAAACTAATTTTCCCTCTGAGAGCAAAGCACCAGCTCCGTGATCACTTGCTTCCTGTTAATGTCACAATACCGGTGCCGCGATATTAAAAAAATTACCTCACGCCCCTCCGAAAGGAGGGAGAAGCATGGCATCGGTGAAGTAAGCAGTCTCCCAGGTTCAGACACTGGGTTTCAATGGATACCATTAGGCAATCCCTTTCTAACCCCAAGGAGGAGCTCCGCGATCGCCTGCTACTTTTAATATCACAATAAGGCGACGCGATATTTGAAAACAATCTCACGCCCCTCTGGAAGGGGAGAGAAGCATGACATCGCTGATGTTAGAATCCTCCCAGCGTCACACAGTCGGTGTCAATCGAAACCATCAGGGACTCTGTTTGAGTCCCAAAGCACAAACTCAGTGATCGCCGGCAACTTTTAATTTCACATCTCACGTCCCTCTGACAGGAGAGAGAGGCATGACATCGCGACAGTTAGCAGCCTCCCAGGGTCAGAAACTCGGTGTCAATCTGAACCGTTCGGCCCTGTGTTTGAGTCACAAAGCAGGAGTTCGGTGATCGCTGGCTACTTTTAATTTCAAATCTCACGTCAGTCCGAAAGGAGAGAGAAGCAAGACATCGCTGATGTTAGAATCCTCCTAGGATCAAAATCAGAGCTAGGTGTGAATTCAAACCACTAGGCCCTCTGTTTGAATCCAAAAGCACAAGCTCAGTGATCGCTGCATACTTTTAATTTCACATCGCCAGAGCAGAGATATTTAAAAATGACCTCACGCCCTTCCGAAAGGGGATGGAAGCATGACATCGCTGATGTTAGAATCCTCCTAGGATCAAAAACATAGCTAGGTGTGAATTCAAACCACTAGGCCCTCTGTTTGAATCCCAAAGCACAAGCTCAGTGATCGCTGCATACTTTTAATTTCACATCGCCAGAGTAGAGATATTTAAAAATAACCTCACGCCCTTCCGAAAGGGGATGGAAGCATGACATCGCTGATGTTACAATCCTCCTAGGATCAAAAACATAGCTAGGTGTGAATTCAAACCACTAGGCCCTCTGTTTGAATCCCAAAGCACAAGCTCAGTGATCGCTGCATACTTTTCATTTCACATCGCCAGAGCTGAGATATTTAAAAATGACCTCACGCCCTTCCGAAAGGGGATAGAAGCATGAGATCGCGAAAGTTAGCAGCCTCCCAGGGTCAGAAACTCGGTCTCAATCAAAACTATTTTTCCCTCTGAGAGCAAAGCACCAGCTCCGTGATCACTTGCTTCCTGTTAATTTCACAATACCGGGGCCGCGATATTAAAAAAATTACCTCACGCCCCTCCGAAAGGAGGGAGAAGCATGGCATCGGTGAATTAAGCAGTCTCCCAGGTTCAGACACTGGGTTTCAATGGATACCATTAGGCAATCCCTTTCAGTCCGCAAGGAGGAGCTCCGCGATCGCCTGCTACTTTTAATATCACAATAAGGCGACGCGATATTTAAAAACAATCTCACGCCCCTCTGGAAGGAGAGAGAAGCATGACATCGCTGATGTTAGAATCCTCCCAGCGTCATACAGTCGGTGTCAATCGAAACCATCAGGGACTCTGTTTGAGTTCCAAAGCACAAACTCAGTGATCGCCGGCAACTTTTAATTTCACATCTCACGTCCCTCTGACAGGAGAGAGAGGCATGACATCGCGAAAGTTAGCAGCCGCCCAGGGTCAGAAACTCGGTGTCAATCTGAACCGTTCGGCCCTGTGTTTGAGTCACAAAGCAGGAGTTCGGTGATCGCTGGCTACTTTTAATTTCACATCTCAAGTCCGTCGGAAAGGAGAGAGAAGCATGACATCGCTGATGTTACAATCCTCCAAGGATCAGAAACAAAGCTAGGTGTGAATCGAAACAATTACGGCCTCTGTTGAAGTCCCAAAGCACAAGATCAGTGATCGCTGCATACTTTTCATTTCACATCGCCAGAGCTGAGATATTTAAAAATGACCTCACGCCTTCCAAAAGGGGATTTCAGCATGAGATCGCTGAAGTTAGCAGCCTCCCAGGATCAGAAACTCGGTCTCAATCAAAACTATTTTTCCTCTGAGACCCAAAGCACCAGCTCCGTGATCACTTGATTCCTGTTAATTTCACAATACTGGGGCCGCGATTTAAAAAAAAAAACACGCCCCTCCGAAAGGAGGGAGAAGCATGGCATCGATGAAGTTAACAACCTCCCAGGTTGAGACATTCGGTGTCAATCGAGAACATTAGGGCGTCTCTTTGAGTACCAAAGAAGGAGCTCCGCGATCGCCTGCTACTTTTAATATCACAATAAGGCGACGCGATATTTAAAAACAATCTCACGCCCCTCTGGAAGGAGAGAGAAGCATGACATCGCTGATGTTAGAATCCTCCCAGCGTCATACAATCGGTGTCAATCGAAACCATCAGGGACTCTGTTTGAGTCCCAAAGCACAAACTCAGTGATCGCCGGCAACTTTTAATTTCACATCTCACGTCCCTCTGACAGGAGAGAGAGGCATGACATCGCGAAAGTTAGCAGCCGCCCAGGGTCAGAAACTCGGTGTCAATCTGAACCGTTCGGCCCTGTGTTTGAGTCACAAAGCAGGAGTTCGGTGATCGCTGGCTACTTTTAATTTCAAATCTCACGTCAGTCCGAAAGGAGAGAGAAGCATGACATCGCTGATGTTAGAATCCTGCCAGGATCAGAAAAAAAGCTAGGTGTGAATCGAAACAATTACGGCCTCTGTTGAAGTCCCAAAGCACAAGATCAGTGATCGCTGCATACTTTTCATTTCACATCGCCAGAGCTGAGATATTTAAAATGACCTCACGCCCTTCCAAAAAGGGGATTTCAGCATGAGATCGCTGAAGTTAGCAGCCTCCCAGGATCAGAAACTCGGTCTCAATCAAAACTATTTTTCCCTCTGAGACCCAAAGCACCAGCTCCGTGATCACTTGATTCCTGTTAATTTCACAATACTGGGGCCGCGATATTAAAAAAAAACTCACGCCTCCGAAAGGAGGGAGAAGCATGACATCGCTGATGTTAGAATCCTCCTAGGATCAAAAACATACCTAGGTGTGAATTCAAACCACTAGGCCGTCTGTTTGAATCCAAAAGCACAAGCTCAGTGATCGCTGCATACTTTTAATTTCACATCGCCAGAGCAGAGATATTTAAAATGACCTCACGCCATTCCGAAGGATGGAAGCATGACATCGCTGATGTTAGAATCCTCCTAGGATCAAAAGCATAGCTAGGTGTGAATTCAAACCACTAGGCCCTCTGTTTGAATCCCAAAGCACAAGCTCAGTGATTGCTGCATACTTTTAATTTCACATCGCCAGAGCAGAGATATTTAAAAATGACCTCACGCCATTCTGGAAGGGGATGGAAGCATGACATCGCTGATGTTAGAATCCTCCTAGGATCAAAAACATAGCTAGGTGTGAATTCAAACCACTAGGCCCTCTGTTTGAGTCCCAAAGCACAAACTCAGTGATCGCTGGCAACTTTTAATTTCACATCTCACGCCCCTCTGACAGGAGAGAGAGGCATGACATCGCGAAAGTTAGCAGCCGCCAGGGTCAGAAAACTCGTGTCAATCTGAACCGTTTGGCCCTGAGTTTGAGTCACAAAGCAGGAGTTCGGTGATCGCTGGTTACTTTTAATTTCACATCTCAAGTCCGTCGGAAAGGAGAGAGAAGCATGACATCGCTGATTTTACAATCCTCACAGGATCAGAAACAAAGCTAGGTGTGAATCGAACAATTACGGCCTCTGTTGAAGTCCCAAAGCACAAGATCAGTGATCGCTGCATACTTTTCATTTCACATCGCAAGAGCTGAGATATTTAAAAATGACATCACGCCCTTCCGAAAGGGGATAGAAGCATGAGATCGCGAAAGTTAGCAGCCTCCCAGGGTCAGAAACTCGGTCTCAATCAAAAGTATTTTCCCTCCCAGAGCAAAGCACCAGCTCCGTGATCAATTGCTTCCTGTTAATTTCACAATACCGGGGCCGCGATATTAAAAAAAAAAATTACCTCACGCCTCCGAAAGGAGGGAGAAGCATGGCATCGGTGAAGTAAGCAGTCTCCCAGGTTCAGACACTGGGTTTCAATGGATACCATTAGGCAATCCCTTTCAGTCCCCAAGGAGGAGCTCCGCGATCGCCTGCTACTTTTAATATCACAATAAGGCGACGCGATATTTGAAAACAATCTCACGCCTCTGGAAGTGGAGAGAAGCATGACATCGCTGATGTTAAAATCTCCCAGCGTCACACAGTCGAAGTCAATCGAAACCATCAGGGACTCTGTTTGAGTCCCAAAGCACAAACTCAGTGATCGCTGCAACTCTTTAATTTCACATCTCACATCCTCTGACAGGAGAGAGAGGCATGACATCGCGAAGTTAGCAGCCGCCCAGGGTCAGAAACGCGGTGTCA
>JAFDVH010000032.1:268438-312667 GCA_019176425.1 Megalops atlanticus | reverse complement strand
GGCGTGAGGTCATTTTAAATATCTCTGCTCTGGCGATGTGAAATGAAAAGTATGCAGCGATCACTGAGCTTGTGCTTTTGGATTCAAACAGAGGGCCTAGTGGTTTGAATTCACATTTTGATCCTTAGGGGATTCTGCTCATCAGCGATGTCTTGCTTCTCTCTCCTTTAGGACTGGCGTGAGATTTGAAATTAAAGTAGCCAGCCATCACCCGAACTCCTGCTTTGACTCAAACTCAGGGCCAAACGTTCAGATTGACACAGAGTTTCTGAACCTGGGCGGCTGCGAACTTTCGCGATGTCATGCCTCTCTCCTGTCAGAGGGACGTGAGATGTGAAATTAAAAGTTGCCATGATCACTGAGTTTGTGCTTTGGGACTCAAACAGAGTCCCTGATGGTTTCGATTGACACCGACTGTATGACGCTGGGAGGATTCTAACATCAGCGATCTCATGCTTCTCTGCCCTTCCAGAAGGGCGTGAGATTGTTTTTAAATATCGCGTCGCCTTATTGTGATATTAAAAGTAGCAGGCGATCGTGGAGCTCCTCCTTCCCGGACTGAAAGGGATTACCTAATGGTATCCATTGAAACCCAGTGTCTGAACCTGGGAGACTGCTTAATTCACCGATGCCATGCTTCTCCCTCCTTTCGGAGGCGTGAGGTAATTTTTTTAATATCGCGGCCCGGTATTGTGAAATTAACAGGAAGCATGTGATCACGGAGCTGGTGCTTTGCTCTCAGAGGGAAAAATAGTTTTGATTGAGACCGAGTTTCTGACCCTGGGAGGCTGCTAACTTTGCGATCTCATGCTTCTATCCCCTTTCGGAAGGGCGTGAGGTCATTTTTAAATGTCTCAGCTCTGGCGATGTGAAATGAAAAGTATGCAGCGATCACTGAGCCTGTGCTTTGGGATTCAAACAGAGGGCCTAGTGGTTTGAATTCACACCTAGCTATGTTTTGATCCTAGGAGGATTCTAACATCAGTGATGTCATGCTTCCATCCCCTTTCGGAAGGGCGTGAGGTTATTTTTAAATATCTCTGCTCTGGCGATGTGAAATGAAAAGTATGCAGCGATCACTGAGCTTGTGCTTTGGGATTCAAACAGAGGGCCTAGTGGTTTGAATTCACACCTAGCTATGTTTTTGATCCTAGGAGGATTCTAACATCAGCGATGTCATGCTTCCATCCCCTTTCGGAAGGGCGTGAGGTCATTTTTAAATATCTCTGCTCTGGCGATGTGAAATGAAAAGCATGCAGCGATCACTGAGCTTGTGCTTTTGGATTCAAACAGAGGGCCTAGTGGTTTGAATTCACACCTAGCTCTGATTTTGATCCTAGGAGGATTCTAACATCAGCGATGTCTTGCTTCTCTCTCCTTTCGGACTGACGGAGATTTGAAATTAAAAGTAGCCAGCGATCACCGAACTCCTGCTTTGTGACTCAAACACAGGGCCGAACGGTTCAGATTGACACCGAGTTTCTGACCCTGGGCGGCTGCTAACTTTCGCGATGTCATGCCTCTCTCTCTGTCAGAGGGACGTGAGATGTGAAATTAAAAGTTGCCGCGATCACTGAGTTTGTGCTTTGGGACTCAAACAGAGTCCCTGATGGTTTCGATTGACACCGACTGTGTGACGCTGGGAGGATTCTAACATCAGCGATGTTATGCTTCTCTCCCTTCCAGAGGGCGTGAGATTGTTTTCTAATATCGCGTTAAGCCTTTATTGTGATATTAAAAGTAGCAGGCGATCGCGGAGCTCCTCCTTGCGGACTGAAAGGGATTGCCAAATGGTATCCATTGAAACCCAGTGTCTGAACCTGGGAGACTGCTTACTTCACCGATGCCATGCTTCTCCTCCTTTCGGAGGGGCGTGAGGTAATTTTTTAATATCATGGCCCGGTATTGTGAAATTCACAGGAAGCAATTGATCACGGAGCTGGTGCTTTGCTCTCAGAGGAAAAATAGTTTTGATTGAGACCGAGTTTCTGACCTGGGAGGCTGCTAACTTTCGCGATCTCATGCTTCTATCCCCTTTCGGAAGGGCGTGAGGTCATTTTAAATATCTCAGCTCTGGCGATGTGAAATGAAAAGTATGCAGCGATCACTGATCTTGTGCTTTGGGACTTCAACAGAGGCCGTAATTGTTTGATTCACACCTAGCTTTGTTTCTGATCCTTGGGGATTGTAACATCAGCGATGTCATGCTTCTCTCTCCTTTCCGACGGACTTGAGATGTGAAATTAAAAGTAACCAGCGATCACCGAACTCCTGCTTTGTGACTCAAACACAGGGCCGAACGGTTCAGATTGACACCGAGTTTCTGACCCTGGGCGGCTGCTAACTTTCGCGATGTCATGCCTCTCTCTCTGTCAGAGGGACGTGAGATGTGAAATTAAAAGTTGCCGGCGATCACTGAGTTTGTGCTTTGGGACTCAAACAGAGGGCCTAGTGGTTTGAATTCACACCTAGCTATGTTTTGATCCCAGGAGGATTCTAAAATCAGCGATGTCATGCTTCCATCCCCTTTCGGAATGGCGTGAGGTCATTTTAAATATCTCTGCTCTGGCGATGTGAAATTAACAGTATGCAGCGATCACTGAGCTTGTGCTTTGGGATTCAAACAGAGGGCCTAGTGGTTTGAATTCACACCTAGCTATGTTTTTGATCCTAGGAGGATTCTAACATCAGCGATGTCATGCTTCCATCCCCTTTCGGAATGGCGTGAGGTCATTTTTAAATATCTCTGCTCTGGCGATGTGAAATTAAAAGTATGCAGCGATCACTGAGCTTGTGCTTTTGGATTCAAAGAGGGCCTAGTGGTTTGAATTCACACCTAGCTCTGATTTTGATCCTAGGAGGATTCTAACATCAGCGATGTCATGCTTCTCTCTCTTTCGGACTGACGTGAGATTTGAAATTAAAAGTAGCAAGCGATCACCGAACTCCTGCTTTGTGACTCAAACACAGGGCCGAACGGTTCAGATTGACACCGAGTTTCTGACCCTGGGCGGCTGCTAACTTTCGCTATGTCATGCCTCTCTCTCCTGTCAGAGCTGTGAGATGTGAAATTAAAAGTTGCCGCGATCACTGAGTTTGTGCTTTGGGACTCAAACAGAGTCCCTGATGGTTTCGATTGACACCGACTGTATGACGCTGGGAGGATTCTAACATCAGCGATGTCATGCTTCTCTCCCCTTCCAGAGGGGCGTGAGATTGTTTTTAAATATCGCCGCCTTATTGTGATATTAAAAGTAGCAGGCGATCGCGGAGCTCCTCCTTGCGGACTGAAAAGGGATTGCCTAATGGTATCCATTGAAACCCAGTGTCTGAACCTGGGAGACTGCTTAATTCACCGATGCCATGCTTCTCCCTCCTTTCGGAGGGGCGTGAGGTTATTTTTTTAATATCGCGGCCCGGTATTGTGAAATTAACAGGAAGCAAGTGATCACGGAGCTGTTGCTTTGCTCTCAGAGGGAAAATATAGTTTTGATTGACACCGAGTTTCTGACCCTGGGCGGCTGCTAACTTTCAAATGTCATGCCTCTCTCTCTCCTGTCAGAGGGACGTGAGATGTGAAATTAAAAGTTGCAGCGATGGCGGAGTTCTTCTTTGGGACTCAAACAGAGTCCCTGATGGTTTCGATTGACACCGACTGTATGACGCTGGGTGGATTCTAACATCAGTGATGTCATGCTTCTCTCCCCTTCCAGAGGGGCGTGAGATTGTTTTCAAACATCGCGTCGCCTTATTGTGATATTAAAAGTAGCAGGCGATCGCGGAGCTCCTCCTTGCGGAACGAAAGGGATTGCCTAATGGTATCCATTGAAACCCAGTGTCTGAACCTGGGAGACTGCTTACTTCACCGATGCCATGCTTCTCCCTCCTTTCGGAGGGGCGTGAGGTAATTTTTTTAATATCGCGGCCCCGGTATTGTGAAATTAACAGGAAGCAAGTGATCACGGAGCTGGTGCTTTGCTCTCAGAGGGAAAAATAGTTTTGATTGAGACCGAGTTTCTGACCCTGGGAGGCTGCTCACTTTCGCGATCTCATGCTTCTATCCCCTTTCGGAAGGGCGTGAGGTCATTTTTAAATATCTCTGCTCTGGCGATGTGAAATTAAAAGTATGCAGCGATCACTGAGCTTGTGCTTTTGGATTCAAACAGAGGGCCTAGTGGTTTGAATTCACACCTAGCTCTGATTTTGATCCTAGGAGGATTCTAACATCAGCAATGTCTTGCTTCTCTCTCCTTTCGGACTGACGTGAGATTTGAAATTAAAAGTAGCCAGCGATCACCGAACTCCTGCTTTGTGACTCAAACACAGGGCCGAACGGTTCAGATTGACACCGAGTTTCTGACCCTGGGCGGCTGCTAACTTTCGCGATGTCATGCCTCTCTCTCCTGTCAGAGGGACGTGAGATGTGAAATTAAAAGTTGCCGGCGATGGCGGAGTTCCTTCTTTGGGACTCAAACAGAGTCCCTGATGGTTTCGATTGACACCGACTGTATGACGCTGGAAGGATTCTAACATCAGTGATGTCATGCTTCTCTCCCCTTCCAGAGGGGCGTGAGATTGTTTTCAAACATCGCGTCGCCTTATTGTGATATTAAAAGTAGCAGGCGATCGCGGAGCTCCTCCTTGCGGAACGAAAGGGATTGCCTAATGGTATCCATTGAAACCCAGTGTCTGAACCTGGGAGACTGCTTACTTCACCGATGCCATGCTTCTCCCTCCTTTCGGAGGGGCGTGAGGTAATTTTTTTAATATCGCGTCCCGGTATTGTGAAATTAACAGGAAGCAAGTGATCACGGAGCTGGTGCTTTGCTCTCAGAGGGAAAAATAGTTTTGATTGAGACCGAGTTTCTGACCCTGGGAGGCTGCTCACTTTCGCGATCTCATGCTTCTATCCCCTTTCGGAAGGGCGTGAGGTCATTTTTAAATATCTCTGCTCTGGATGTGAAATTAAAAGTATGCAGCGATCACTGAGCTTGTGCTTTTGGATTCAAACAGAGGGCCTAGTGGTTTGAATTCACACCTAGCTCTGATTTTGATCCTAGGAGGATTCTAACATCAGCGATGTCTTGCTTCTCTCTCCTTTCGGACTGACGTGAGATTTGAAATTAAAAGTAGCCAGCGATCACCGAACTCCTGCTTTGTGACTCAAACACAGGGCCGAACGGTTCAGATTGACACCGAAGTTTCTGACCCTGGGCGGCTGCTAACTTTCGCGATGTCATGCCTCTCTCTCCTGTCAGAGGGACGTGAGATGTGAAATTAAAAGTTGCCGCGATCACTGAGTTTGTGCTTTGGGACTCAAACAGAGTCCCTGATGGTTTCGATTGACACCGACTGTGTGACGCTGGGAGGATTCTAACATCAGCCATGTTATGCTTCTCTCCCCTTCCAGAGGGGCGTGATATTGTTTTCTAACATCGCGTCGCCTTATTGTGATATTAAAAGTAGCAGGCGATCGCGGAGCTCCTCCTTGCGGACTGAAAGGGATTGCCTAATGGTATCCATTGAAACCCAGTGTCTGAACCTGGGAGACTGCTTACTTCACCGATGCCATGCTTCTCCTCCCTTTCGGAGGGGCGTGAGGTAATTTTTTTAATATCGCGGCCCCGGTATTGTGAAATTCACAGGAAGCAATTGATCACGGAGCTGGTGCTTTGCTCTCAGAGGGAAAAATAGTTTTGATTGAGACCGAGTTTCTGACCCTGGGAGGCTGCTAACTTTCGCGATCTCATGCTTCTATCCCTTTCGGAAGGGCGTGAGGTCATTTTAAATATCTCAGCTCTGGCGATGTGAAATGAAAAGTATGCAGCGATCACTGAGCTTGTGCCTTGGGATTCCAACAGAGGGCCTAATGGTTTGAATTCACACCTAGCTATGTTTTTGATCCTAGGAGGATTCTAACATCAGCGATGTCATGCTTCCATCCCCTTTCGGAATGGCGTGAGGTCATTTTTAAATATCTCTGCTCTGGCGATGTGAAATTAAAAGTATGCAGCGATCACTGAGCTTGTGCTTTGGATTCAAAGAGGGCCTAGTGGTTTGAATTCACACCTAGCTCTGATTTTGATCCTAGGAGGATTCTAACATCAGCGATGTCATGCTTCTCTCTCCTTTCGGACTGACGTGAGATTTGAAATTAAAAGTAGCCAGCGATCACCGATCTCCTGCTTTGTGACTCAAACACAGGGCCGAACGGTTCAGATTGACACCGAGTTTCTGACCCTGGGCGGCTGCTAACTTTCGCTATGTCATGCCTCTCTCTCCTGTCAGAGGGACGTGAGATGTGAAATTAAAAGTTGCCGCGATCACTGAGTTTGTGCTTTGGGACTCAAACAGAGTCCCTGATGGTTTCGATTGACACCGACTGTATGACGCTGGGAGGATTCTAACATCAGCGATGTCATGCTTCTCTCCCCTTCCAGAGGGGCGTGGGATTGTTTTTAAATATCGCGTCGCCTTTATTGTGATATTAAAAGTAGCAGGCGATCGCTGAGCTCCTTCTTTGGTACTCAAAGAGACGCCTAATGTTCTCGATTGACACCGAATGTCTCAACCTGGGAGGTTGTTAACTTCATCGATGCCATGCTTCTCCTCCTTTCGGAGGGGCGTGAGGTATTTTTTTTTTAAATCCCGGCCCCAGTATTGTGAAATTATCAGGAAGGAAGTGATCACGGAGCTGGTGCTTTGGGTCTCAGAGGGAAAATAGTTTTGATTGAGACCGAGTTTCTGATCCTGGGAGGCTGCTAACTTCAGCGATCTCATGGTTAAATCCCCTTTCGGAAGGGCGTGAGGTCATTTTTAAATATCTCTGCTCTGGCGATGTGAAATTAAAAGTATGCAGCGATGACTGAGCTTGTGCTTTGGGATTCAAACAGAGGGCCTAGTGATTTGAATTCACACCTAGCTATGTTTTTGATCCTAGGAGTATTCTAACATCAGCGATGTCATGCGTCTCTCCCCTTCCAGAGGGCGTGAGGTCATTTTTAAATATCGCTACTGCCATGTGAAATTAAAAGAAGCCAGCGACCACCCAGCTTGTGCTTTGGCACTCCAACAGAGGCCGTAATTGTTTCGATTCACTCCTAGCTATGTTTCTGATCCTGGGATGATTCTAACATCAGCGATGTCATGCTTCTCTCTCCTTTCGGACTGACGTGAGATGTGAAATTAAAAGTTGCCGGCGATGGCGGAGCTCCTTCTTTGGGACTCAAACAGAGGCCCTAATGTTCTCGATTGACACCGAATGTCTCAACCTGGGAGGTTGTTAACTTCTCCGATGCCATGCGTCTACTTCCTTCCGAGGGGCGTTAGGTAATTTTTTTTAAATCGCGCCCCAATATTGTGAAATTAAAAGTAGAAAAGTGATCGCGAGCTGGTGCTTTGGGTCTTACAGTGAAAATGGCTTTTATTGACACCGAGTTTTGATAATGGGAGGATTCTAACATCAGCGATGTCATGCTTCTCTCTCCTTTTCGACGGACTTGAGATGTGAAATTAAAAGTAACCAGCGATCACCGAACTCCTGCTTTGTGACTCAAAGACATAGTCGAACGGTTCAGATTGACACCGAGTTTCTGACCCTGGGCGGCTGCTAACTTTCGCGATGTCATGCCTCTCTCTCCTGTCAGAGGGACGTGAGATGTGAAATTAAAAGTCGCCGGCGATGGCGGAGTTCCTTGTTTGGGACTCAAACAGAGGCCCTAATGTTCTCGATTGACACCGAATGTCTCAACCTGGGAGGTTGTTTACTTCACCGATGCCATGCGTCTACTTCCTTCCGAGGGGCGTGAGGTAATTTTTTAAAATCGCGGCCCCAGTATTGTGAAATTAAAAGTAAGCAAGTGATCGCGGAGCTGGTGCTTTGGGTCTTACAGGGAAAAATGGCTTTTATTGACACCGAGTTTTTGAAAATGGGAGGATTCTAACACCAGCGATGTCATGCTTCTCTCTCCTTTCGGACTGACATGAGATTTGAAATTAAAAGTAGCCAGCGATCACCGAACTCCTACTTTGTGACTCAAAGACATAGCCGAACGGTTCAGATTGACACCGAGTTTCTGACCCTGGGCGGCTGCTAACTTTCGCGATGTCATGCCTCTCTCTCCTGTCAGAGGGACGTGAGATGTGAAATTAAAAGTTGCCGGCGATCACTGAGTTTGTGCTTTGGGACTCAAACAGAGTCCCTGATGGTTTCGATTGACACCGACTGTATGACGCTGGGAGGATTCTAACATCAGCGATGTCATGCTTCTCTCCCCTTCCAGAGGGGCGTGAGATTGTTTTCAAACATCGCGTCGCCTTATTGTGATATTAAAAGTAGCAGGCGATCGCGGAGCTCCTCCTTGGGGAATGAAAGGGATTGCCAAATGGTATCCATTGAAACCCAGTGTCTGAACCTGGGAGACTGCTTACTTCACCGATGCCATGCTTCTCCCTCCTTTCGGAGGGGCGTGAGGTAATTTTTTTAATATCGCGGCCCAGTATTGTGAAATTAACAGGAAGCAAGTGATCACGAAGCTGGTGCTTTGCTCTCAGAGGGAAAAATAGTTTTGATTGAGACCGAGTTTCTGACCCTGGGAGGATGCTAACTTTCGCGATCTCATGCTTCTATCCCCTTTCGGAAGGGCGTGAGGTCATTTTTAAATATCTCAGCTCTGGCGATGTGAAATGAAAAGTATGCAGCGATCACTGAGCTTGTGCTTTGGGATTCAAACAGAGGGCCTAGTGGTTTGAATTCACACCTAGCTATGTTTTTGATCCTAGGAGGATTGTAACATCAGCGATGTCATGCTTCCATCCCCTTTCGGAAGGGCGTGAGGTTATTTTTAAATATCTCTGCTCTGGCGATGTGAAATTAAAAGTATGCAGCGATCACTGAGCTTATGCTTTGGGATTCCAACAGAGGGCCTAGTGGTTTGAATTCACACCTAGCTATGTTTTTGATCCTAGGAGGATTCTAACATCAGCGATGTCATGCTTCCATCCCCTTTCGGAAGGGCGTGAGGTTATTTTTAAATATCTCTGCTCTGGCGATGTGAAATTAAAAGTATGCAGCGATCACTGAGCTTGTGCTTTGGGATTCCAACAGAGGGCCTAGTGGTTTGAATTCACACCTAGCTATGTTTTTGATCCTAGGAGGATTCTAACATCAGCGATGTCATGCTTCCATCCCCTTTCGGAAGGGCGTGAGGTCATGTTTAAATATCTTTGCTCTGGCGATGTGAAATGAAAAGTATGCAGCGATCACTGATCTTGTGCTTTGGGACTTCAATAGAGGCCGTAATTGTTTCGATTCACACCTAGCTTTGTTTCTGATCCTGGGAGGATTGTAACATCAGCGATGTCATGCTTCTCTCTCCTTTCCGACAGACTTGAGATGTGAAATTAAAAGTAACCAGCGATCACCGAACTCCTGCTTTGTGACTCAAACTCAGGGCCGAACGGTTCAGATTGACACCGAGTTTCTGACCCTGGGCGGCTGCTAACTTTCGCGATGTCATGCCTCTCTCTCCTGTCAGAGGGACGTGAGATGTGAAATTAAAAGTTGCCGGCGATCACTGAGTTTGTGCTTTGGGACTCAAACAGAGTCCCTGATGGTTTCGATTGACACCGACTGTATGACGCTGGGAGGATTCTAACATCAGCGATGTCATGCTTCTCTCCCCTTCCAGAGGGGCGTGAGATTGTTTTTAAATATCGCGTCGCCTTATTGTGATATTAAAAGTAGCAGGCGATCGCGGAGCTCCTCCTTGCGGACTGAAAGGGATTGCCTAATGGTATCCATTGAAACCCAGTGTCTGAACCTGGGAGACTGCTTACTTCACCGATGCCATGCTTCTCCCTCCTTTCGGAGGGGCGTGAGGTAATTTTTTTTAATATCGCGGCCCGGTATTGTGAAATTAACAGGAAGCAAGTGATCACGGAGCTGGTGCTTGCTCTCAGAGGGAAAAATAGTTTTGATTGAGACCGAGTTTCTGACCCTGGGAGGCTGCTCACTTTCGCGATCTCATGCTTCTATCCCCTTTCGGAAGGGCGTGAGGTCATTTTTAAATATCTCAGCTCTGGCGATGTGAAATGAAAAGTATGCAGCGATCACTGAGCTTGTGCTTTGGGATTCACACAGAGGGCCTAGTGGTTTGAATTCACACCTAGCTATGTTTTTGATCCTAGGAGGATTGTAACTACAGCGATGTCATGCTTCCATCCCCTTTCGGAAGGGCGTGAGGTTATTTTTAAATATCTCAGCTCTGGCGATGTGAAATGAAAAGTATGCAGCGATCACTGATCTTGTGCTTTGGGACTTCAACAGAGGCCGTAATTGTTTCGATTCACACCTAGCTTTGTTTCTGATCCTGGGAGGATTGTAAAATCAGCGATGTCATGCTTCTCTCTCCTTTCCGACGGACTTGAGATGTGAAATTAAAAGTAACCAGCGATCACCGAACTCCTGCTTTGTGACTCAAACTCAGGGCCAAACGGTTCAGATTGACACCGAGTTTCTGACCCTGGGCGGCTGCTAACTTTCGCGATGTCATGCCTCTCTCTCCTGTCAGAGGGACGTGAGATGTGAAATTAAAAGTTGCCGGCGATCACTGAGTTTGTGCTTTGGGACTCAAACAGAGTCCCTGATGGTTTCGATTGACACCGACTGTATGACGCTGGGAGGATTCTAACATCAGCGATGTCATGCTTCTCTCCCCTTCCAGAGGGGCGTGAGATTGTTTTTAAATATCGCGTCGCCTTATTGTGATATTAAAAGTAGCAGGCGATCGCGGAGCTCCTCCTTGGGGAATGAAAGGGATTGCCAAATGGTATCCATTGAAACCCAGTGTCTGAACCTGGGAGACTGCTTACTTCACCGATGCCATGCTTCTCCCTCCTTTCGGAGGGGCGTGAGGTAATTTTTTTTTAATATCGCGGCCCCGGTATTGTGAAATTAACAGGAAGCAAGTGATCACGGAGCTGGTGCTTTGCTCTCAGAGGGAAAAATAGTTTTGATTGAGACCGAGTTTCTGACCCTGGGAGGCTGCTAACTTTCGCGATCTCATGCTTCTATCCCCTTTCGGAGGGCGTGAGGTCATTTTTAAATATCTCAGCTCTGGCGACGTGAAATGAAAAGTATGCAGCGATCACTGAGCTTGTGCTTTGGGATTCAAACAGAGGGCCTAGTGGTTTGAATTCACACCTAGCTATGTTTTTGATCCTAGGAGGATTGTAACATCAGCGAAGTCATGCTTCCATCCCCTTTCGGAAGGGCGTGAGGTTATTTTTAAATATCTCTGCTCTGGCGATGTGAAATTAAAAGTATGCAGCGATCACTGAGCTTGTGCTTTGGGATTCAAACAGAGGGCCTAGTGGTTTGAATTCACACCTAGCTATGTTTTTGATCCTAGGAGGATTCTAACATCAGCGATGTCATGCTTCCATCCCCTTTCGGAAGGGCGTGAGGTCATTTTTAAATATCTCTGCTCTGGCGATGTGAAATTAAAAGTATGCAGCGATCACTGAGCTTGTGCTTTTGGATTCAAACAGAGGGCCTAGTGGTTTGAATTCACACCTAGCTATGTTTTTGATCCTAGGAGGATTCTAACATCAGCGATGTCATGCTTCCATCCCCTTTCGGAAGGGCGTGAGGTCATGTTTAAATATCTTTGCTCTGGCGATGTGAAATGAAAAGTATGCAGCGATCACAGATCTTGTGCTTTGGGACTTCAACAGAGGCCGTAATTGTTTCGATTCACACCTAGCTTTGTTTCTGATCCTGGGAGGATTGTAACATCAGCGATGTCATGCTTCTCTCTCCTTTCCGACGGACTTGAGATGTGAAATTAAAAGTAACCAGCGATCACCGAACTCCTGCTTTGTGACTCAAACTCAGGGCCGAACGGTTCAGATTGACACCGAGTTTCTGACCCTGGGCGGCTGCTAACTTTCGCGATGTCATGCCTCTCTCTCCTGTCAGAGGGACGTGAGATGTGAAATTAAAAGTTGCCGGCGATCACTGAGTTTGTGCTTTGGGACTCAAACAGAGTCCCTGATGGTTTCGATTGACACCGACTGTATGACGCTGGGAGGATTCTAACATCAGCGATGTCATGCTTCTCTCCCCTTCCAGAGGGGCGTGAGATTGTTTTTAAATATCGCGTCGCCTTATTGTGATATTAAAAGTAGCAGGCGATCGTGGAGCTCCTCCTTCCGGACTGAAAGGGATTGCCTAATGGTATCCATTGAAACCCAGTGTCTGAACCTGGGAGACTGCTTAATTCACCGATGCCATGCTTCTCCCTCCTTTCGGAGGGGCGTGAGGTAATTTTTTTAATATCGCGGCCCCGGTATTGTGAAATTAACAGGAAGCATGTGATCACGGAGCTGGTGCTTTGCTCTCAGAGGGAAAAATAGTTTTGATTGAGACCGAATTTCTGACCCTGGGAGGCTGCTAACTTTCGCGATCTCATGCTTCTATCCCCTTTCGGAAGGGCGTGAGGTCATTTTTAAATATCTCAGCTCTGGCGATGTGAAATGAAAAGTATGCAGCGATCACTGAGCTTGTGCTTTGGGATTCAAACAGAGGGCCTAGTGGTTTGAATTCACACCTAGCTATGTTTTTGATCCTAGGAGGATTCTAACATCAGCGATGGCATGCTTCCATCCCCTTTCGGAAGGGCGTGAGGTTATTTTTAAATATCTCTACTCTGGCGATGTGAAATTAAAAGTATGCAGCGATCACTGAGCTTGTGCTTTGGGATTCAAACAGAGGGCCTAGTGGTTTGAATTCACACCTAGCTATGTTTTTGATCCTAGGAGGATTCTAACATCAGCGATGTCATGCTTCCATCCCCTTCGGAAGGGCGTGAGGTCATTTTTAAATATCTCTGCTCTGGCGATGTGAAATTAAAAGTATGCAGCGATCACTGATCTTTTGCTTTGGGACTTCAACAGAGGCCGTAATTGTTTCGATTCACACCGAGCTTTGTTTCTGATCCTGGGAGGTTTCTAACATCAGCGATGTCATGCTTCTCTCTCTTTCCGATGGACTTGAGATGTGAAATTAAAAGTAACCAGCGATCACCGAACTCCTGCTTTGTGACTCAAACACAGGGCCGAACGGTTCAGATTGACACCGAAAGGCTGACCCTTGGCGGCTGCTAACTTTCGCGATGTCATGCCTCTCTCTCCTGTCAGAGGGACGTGAGATGTGAAATTCAAAGTTGCCGCGATCACTGAGTTTGTGCTTTGGGACTCAAACAGAGGGCCTAGTGGTTTGAATTCACACCTAGCTATGTTTTTGATCCTAGGAGGATTCTAACATCAGCGATGTCATGCTTCCATCCCCTTTCGGAATGGCGTGAGGTCATTTTTAAATATCTCTGCTCTGGCGATGTGAAATTAAAAGTATGCAGCAATCACTGAGCTTGTGCTTTGGGATTCAAACAGAGGCCTAGTGGTTTGAATTCACACCTAGCTATGTTTTTGATCCTAGGAGGATTCTAACATCAGCGATGTCATGCTTCCATCCCCTTTCGGAAGGGCGTGAGGTCATTTTTAAATATCTCAGCTCTGGCGATGTGAAATTAAAAGTATGCAGCGATCACTGATCTTGTGCTTTGGGACTTCAACAGAGGCCGTAATTGTTTCGATTCACACCTAGCTTTGTTTCTGATCCTTGGAGGATTCTAACATCAGCGATGTCATGCTTCTCTCTCCTTTCCGACGGACTTGAGATGTGAAATTAAAAGTAACCAGCGATCACCGAACTCCTGCTTTGTGACTCAAACACAGGGCCGAACGGTTCAGATTGACACCGAGTTTCTGACCCTGGGAGGCTGCTAACTTTCGCGATGTCATGCCTCTCTCTCCTGTCAGAGGGACGTGAGATGTGAAATTAAAAGTTGCCGGCGATCACTGAGTTTGTGCTTTGGGACTCAAACAGAGTCCCTGATGGTGTCGATTGACACCGACTGTATGACGCTGGGAGGATTCTAACATCAGCGATCTCATGCTTCTCCCCTTCCAGAGGGGCGTGAGATTGTTTTCAAATATCGCGTCGCCTTATTGTGATATTAAAAGTAGCAGGCGATCGCGGAGCTCCTCCTTGCGGACTGAAAGGGATTGCCTAATGGTATCCATTGAAACCCAGTGTCTGAACCTGGGAGACTGCTTACTTCACCGATGCCATGCTTCTCCCTCCTTTCGGAGGGGCGTGAGGTAATTTTTTTTTAATATAGCGGCCCCGGTATTGTGAAATTAACAGGAAGCAAGTGATCACGGAGCTGGTGCTTGCTCAGAGGGAAAAAATAGTTTTGATTGAGACCGAGTTTCTGACCCTGGGAGGCTGCTCACTTTCGCGATCTCATGCTTCTATCCCCTTTCGGAAGGGCGTGAGGTCATTTTTAAATATCTCAGCTCTGGCGATGTGAAATGAAAAGTATGCAGCGATCACTGAGCTTGTGCTTTGGGATTCACACAGAGGGCCTAGTGGTTTGAATTCACACCTAGCTATGTTTTTGATCCTAGGAGGATTGTAACTACAGCGATGTCATGCTTCCATCCCCTTTCGGAAGGGCGTGAGGTTATTTTTAAATATCTCAGCTCTGGCGATGTGAAATGAAAAGTATGCAGCGATCACTGATCTTGTGCTTTGGGACTTCAACAGAGGCCGTAATTGTTTCGATTCACACCTAGCTTTGTTTCTGATCCTGGGAGGATTGTAAAATCAGCGATGTCATGCTTCTCTCTCCTTTCCGACGGACTTGAGATGTGAAATTAAAAGTAACCAGCGATCACCGAACTCCTGCTTTGTGACTCAAACTCAGGGCCAAACGGTTCAGATTGACACCGAGTTTCTGACCCTGGGCGGCTGCTAACTTTCGCGATGTCATGCCTCTCTCTCTCCTGTCAGAGGGACGTGAGATGTGAAATTAAAAGTTGCCGGGCGATCACTGAGTTTGTGCTTTGGGACTCAAACAGAGTCCCTGATGGTTTCGATTGACACCGACTGTATGACGCTGGGAGGATTCTAACATCAGCGATGTGATGCTTCTCTCCCCTTCCAGAGGGGCGTGAGATTGTTTTTAAATATCGCGTCGCCTTATTGTGATATTAAAAGTAGCAGGCGATCGCGGAGCTCCTCCTTGGGGAATGAAAGGGATTGCCAAATGGTATCCATTGAAACCCAGTGTCTGAACCTGGGAGACTGCTTACTTCACCGATGCCATGCTTCTCCCTCCTTTCGGAGGGGCGTGAGGTAATTTTTTTAATATCGCGGCCCCGGTATTGTGAAATTAACAGGAAGCATGTGATCACGGAGCTGGTGCTTTGCTCTCAGAGGGAAAAATAGTTTTGATTGAGACCGAGTTTCTGACCCTGGGAGGCTGCTAACTTTCGCGATCTCATGCTTCTATCCCCTTTCGGAAGGGCGTGAGGTCATTTTTAAATATCTCAGCTCTGGCGACGTGAAATGAAAAGTATGCAGCGATCACTGAGCTTGTGCTTTGGGATTCAAACAGAGGGCCTAGTGGTTTGAATTCACACCTAGCTATGTTTTTGATCCTAGGAGGATTGTAACATCAGCGAAGTCATGCTTCCATCCCCTTTCGGAAGGGCGTGAGGTTATTTTTAAATATCTCTGCTCTGGCGATGTGAAATTAAAAGTATGCAGCGATCACTGAGCTTGTGCTTTGGGATTCAAACAGAGGGCCTAGTGGTTTGAATTCACACCTAGCTATGTTTTTGATCCTAGGAGGATTCTAACATCAGCGATGTCATGCTTCCATCCCCTTTCGGAAGGGCGTGAGGTCATTTTTAAATATCTCTGCTCTGGCGATGTGAAATTAAAAGTATGCAGCGATCACTGAGCTTGTGCTTTTGGATTCAAACAGAGGGCCTAGTGGTTTGAATTCACACCTAGCTATGTTTTTGATCCTAGGAGGATTCTAACATCAGCGATGTCATGCTTCCATCCCCTTTCGGAAGGGCGTGAGGTCATGTTTAAATATCTTTGCTCTGGCGATGTGAAATGAAAAGTATGCAGCGATCACAGATCTTGTGCTTTGGGACTTCAACAGAGGCCGTAATTGTTTCGATTCACACCTAGCTTTGTTTCTGATCCTGGGAGGATTGTAACATCAGCGATGTCATGCTTCTCTCTCCTTTCCGACGGACTTGAGATGTGAAATTAAAAGTAACCAGCGATCACCGAACTCCTGCTTTGTGACTCAAACTCAGGGCCGAACGGTTCAGATTGACACCGAGTTTCTGACCCTGGGCGGCTGCTAACTTTCGCGATGTCATGCCTCTCTCTCCTGTCAGAGGGACGTGAGATGTGAAATTAAAAGTTGCCGCGATCACTGAGTTTGTGCTTTGGGACTCAAACAGAGTCCCTGATGGTTTCGATTGACACCGACTGTATGACGCTGGGAGGATTCTAACATCAGCGATGTCATGCTTCTCTCCTTCCAGAGGGGCGTGAGATTGTTTTTAAATATCGCGTCGCCTTATTGTGATATTAAAAGTAGCAGGCGATCGCGGAGCTCCTCCTTGGGGACTGAAAGGGATTGCCAAATGGTATCCATTGAAACCCAGTGTCTGAACCTGGGAGACTGCTTACTTCACCGATGCCATGCTTCTCCCTCCTTTCGGAGGGGCGTGAGGTAATTTTTTTAATATCGCGGCCCGGTATTGTGAAATTAACAGGAAGCAAGTGATCACGGAGCTGGTGCTTTGCTCTCAGAGGGAAAAATAGTTTTGATTGAGACCGAGTTTCTGACCTTGGGAGGCTGCTAACTTTCGCGATCTCATGCTTCTATCCCCTTTCGGAAGGGCGTGAGGTTATTTTTAAATATCTCAGCTCTGGCGATGTGAAATGAAAAGTATGCAGCGATCACTGAGCTTGTGCTTTGGGATTCAAACAGAGGGCCTAGTGGTTTGAATTCACACCTAGCTATGTTTTTGATCCTAGGAGGATTCTAACATCAGCGATGTCATGCTTCCATCCCCTTTCGGAAGGGCGTGAGGTTATTTTTAAATATCTCTGCTCTGGCGATGTGAAATTAAAAGTATGCAGCGATCACTGAGCTTGTGCTTTGGGATTCCAACAGAGGGCCTAGTGGTTTGAATTCACACCTAGCTATGCTTTTGATCCTAGGAGGATTCTAAAATCAGCGATGTCATGCTTCCATCCCCTTTCGGAAGGGCGTGAGGTCATGTTTAAATATCTTTGCTCTGGCGATGTGAAATGAAAAGTATGCAGCGATCACTGAGCTTGTGCTTTGGCATTCAAACAGAGGGCCTAGTGGTTTGAATTCACACCTAGCTATGTTTTTGATCCTAGGAGGATTCTAACATCAGCGATGTCATGCTTCCATCCCCTTTCGGAAGGGCGTGAGGTTATTTTTAAATATCTCTGCTCTGGCGATGTGAAATTAAAAGTATGCAGCGATCACTGAGCTTGTGCTTTGGGATTCAAACAGAGGGCCTAGTGGTTTGAATTCACACCTAGCTATGTTTTTGATCCTAGGAGGATTCTAACATCAGCGATGTCATGCTTCCATCCCCTTTCGGAAGGGCGTGAGGTCATTTTTAAATATCTCTGCTCTGGCGATGTGAAATTAAAAGTATTCAGCGATCACTGAGCTTGTGCTTTTGGATTCAAACAGAGGGCCTAGTGGTTTGAATTCACACCTAGCTATGTTTTTGATCCTAGGAGGATTCTAACATAAGCGATGTCATGCTTCCATCCCCTTTCGGAAGGGCGTGAGGTCATGTTTAAATATCTTTGCTCTGGCGATGTGAAATGAAAAGTATGCAGCGATCACAGATCTTGTGCTTTGGGACTTCAACAGAGGCCGTAATTGTTTCGATTCACACCTAGCTTTGTTTCTGATCCTGGGAGGATTGTAACATCAGCGATGTCATGCTTCTCTCTCCTTTCCGACGGACTTGAGATGTGAAATTAAAAGTAACCAGCGATCACCGAACTCCTGCTTTGTGACTCAAACTCAGGGCCGAACGGTTCAGATTGACACCGAGTTTCTGACCCTGGGCGGCTGCTAACTTTCGCGATGTCATGCCTCTCTCTCCTGTCAGAGGGACGTGAGATGTGAAATTAAAAGTTGCCGGCGATCACTGAGTTTGTGCTTTGGGACTCAAACAGAGGGCCTAGTGGTTTGAATTCACACCTAGCTATGTTTTTGATCCTAGGAGGATTCTAACATCAGCGATGTCATGCTTCCATCCCCTTTCGAATGGCGTGAGGTCATTTTTAAATATCTCTGCTCTGGCGATGTGAAATTAAAAGTATGCAGCGATCACTGAGCTTGTGCTTTGGGATTCAAACAGAGGGCCTAGTGGTTTGAATTCACACCTAGCTATGCTTTTGATCCTAGGAGGATTCTAACATCAGCGATGTCATGCTTCCATCCCCTTTCGGAAGGGCGTGAGGTCATTTTTAAATATCTCTGCTCTGGCGATGTGAAATTAAAAGTATGCAGCGATCACTGAGCTTGTGCTTTGGGATTCAAACAGAGGGCCTAGTGGTTTGAATTCACACCTAGCTATGCTTTTGATCCTAGGAGGATTCTAACATCAGCGATGTCATGCTTCCATCCCCTTTCGGAAGGGCGTGAGGTCATTTTTAAATATCTCTGCTCTGGCGATGTGAAATGAAAAGTATGCAGCGATCACTGAGCTTGTGCTTTTGGATTCAAACAGAGGGCCTAGTGGTTTGAATTCACACCTAGCTCTGATTTTGATCCTAGGAGTATTCTAACATCAGCGATGTCATGCTTCTCTCTCCTTTCGGACTGACGTGAGATGTGAAATTAAAAGTAGTCAGCGATGGCGGAGCTCCTTCTTTGGTACTCAAACAGAGGCCCTGATGTTCTCGATTTACATCGAATGTCTGAACCTGGGAGACTGCTTACTTCACCGATGCCATGCTTCTCCCTCCTTTCGGAGGGGCGTGAGGTAATTTTTTTTTAATATCGCGGCCCCGGTATTGTGAAATTAAAAGGAAGCAAGTGATCACTGAGCTGGTGCTTGCTCTCAGAGGGAAAAATACTTTTGATTGAGACCGAGTTTCTGACCCTGGGAGGCTGCTAACTTTCGCGATCTCATGCGTCTATCCCCTTTCGGAAGGGCGTGAGGTCATTTTTAAATATCCCAGCTCTGGCGATGTGAAATGAAAAGTATGCAGCGATCACTGATCTTTTGCTTTGGGACTTCAACAGAGGCCGTAATTGTTTCGATTCACACCTAGCTTTGTTTCTGATCCTGGGAGGATTGTAACATCAGCGATGTCATGCTTCTCTCTTTTTCGGACTGACGTGAGATTTGAAATTAAAAGTAGCCAGCGATCACCGAACTCCTGCTTTGTGACTCAAACACAGGGCCGAACGGTTCAGATTGACACCGAGTTTCTGACCCTGGGCGGCTGCTAACTTTCGCGATGTCATGCCTCTCTCCTGTCAGAGGGACGTGAGATGTGAAATTAAAAGTTGCCGCGATCACTGAGTTTGTGCTTTGGGACTCAAACAGAGTCCCTGATGGTTTCGATTGACACCGACTGTATGACGCTGGGAGGATTCTAACATCAGCGATGTCATGCTTCTCTCCCCTTCCAGAGGGGCGTGAGATTGTTTTCAAATATCGCGTCGCCTTATTGTGATATTAAAAGTAGCAGGCGATCGCGGAGCTCCTCCTTGGGGACAGAAAGGGATTGCCTAATGGTATCCATTGAAACCCAGTGTCTGAACCTGGGAGACTGCTTACTTCACCGATGCCATGCTTCTCCCTCCTTTCGGAGGGGCGTGAGGTAATTTTTTAATATCGCGGCCCGGTATTGTGAAATTAACAGGAAGCAAGTGATCACGGAGCTGGTGCTTTGCTCTCAGAGGGAAAAATAGTTTTGATTGAGACCGAGTTTCTGACCCTGGGAGGCTGCTAACTTTCGCGATCTCATGCTTCTATCCCTTTCGGAAGGGCGTGAGGTCATTTTTAAATATCTCAGCTCTGACGATGTGAAATGAAAAGTATGCAGCGATCACTGAGCTTGTGCTTTGGGACTTCAACAGAGGCCGTAATTGTTTCGATTCACACCTAGCTTTGTTTCTGATCCTTGGGGGATTGTAACATCAGCGATGTCATGCTTCTCTCTCCTTTCCGACGGACTTGAGATGTGAAATTAAAAGTAACCAGCGATCACCGAACTCCTGCTTTGTGACTCAAACACAGGGCCGAACGGTTCAGATTGACACCCGTTTCTGACCCTGGGAGGCTGCTAACTTTCGCGATGTCATGCCTCTCTCCCTGTCAGAGGGACGTGAGATGTGAAATTAAAAGTTGCCGGCGATCACTGAGTTTGTGCTTTGGGACTCAAACAGAGTCCCTGATGGTTTCGATTGACACCGACTGTATGACGCTGGGAGCATTCTAACATCAGCGATGTCTCTCCCCTTCCAGAGGGGCGTGAGATTGTTTTTAAATATCGCGTCGCCTTATTGTGATATTAAAAGTAGCAGGCGATCATGGAGCTCCTTCTTTGGTACTCAAAGATACGCCTAATGTTCTCGATTGACACCGAATGTCTCAACCTGGGAGGTTGTTAACTTCATCGATGCCATGCTTCTCCCTCCTTGCGGAGGGGCGTGAGGTATTTTTTTTTAATCGCGGCCCCAGTATTGTGAAATTATCAGGAAGCAAGTGATCACGGAGCTGGTGCTTTGGGTCTCAGAGGGAAAAATAGTTTTGATTGAGACCGAGTTTCTGATCCTGGGAGGCTGCTAACTTCAGCGATCTCATGCTTAAATCCCCTTTCGGAAGGGCGTGAGGTCATTTTTAAATATCTCTGCTCTGGCGATGTGAAATTAAAAGTATGCAGCGATGACGGAGCTTGTGCTTTGGGATTCAAACAGAGGGCCTAGTGATTTGAATTCACACCTAGCTATGTTTTTGATCCTAGGAGTATTCTAACATCAGCGATGTCATGCGTCTCTCCCCTTCCAGAGGGGCGTGAGGTCAGTTTTAAATATCGCGGCTACTGCCATGTGAAATTAAAAGAAGCCAGCGACCACCCAGCTTGTGCTTTGGCACTCCAACAGAGGCCGTAATTGTTTCGATTCACTCCTAGCTATGTTTCTGATCCTGGGATGATTCTAACATCAGCGATGTCATGCTTCTCTCTCTCTTTCGACTGACGTGAGATGTGAAATTAAAAGTAGTCAGCGATGGCGGAGCTCCTGCTTTGGTACTCAAACAGAGGCCCTAATGTTCTCGATTTACATCGAATGTCTCAACCTGGGAGGTTGTTAACTTCACCGATGCCATGCTTCTACTTCCTTCCGAGGGGCGTGAGGTAATTTTTTAAAATCGCGGCCCCAGTATTGTGAAATTAAAAGTAAGCAAGTGATCGCGGAGCTGGTGCTTTGGGTCTTACAGGGAAAAATGGTTTTTATTGACACCGAGCTTTTGATAATGGGAGGATTCTAACATCAGCGATGTCATGCTTCTCTCTCCTTTCGGACTGACGTGAGATTTGAAATTAAAAGTAGCCAGCGATCACCGAACTCTTACTTTGTGACTCAAAGACATAGCCGAACAGTTCAGATTGACACCGAGTTTTTGACCCTGGGCGGCTGCTAACTTTCGCTATGTCATGCCTCTCTCTCCTGTCAGAGGGACGTGAGATGTGAAATTAAAAGTTGCCGGCGATGGCGGAGCTCCTTCTTTGGGACTCAAACAGAGGCCCTAATGTTCTCGATTGACACCGAATGTCTCAACCTGGGAGGTTGTTAACTTCTCCGATGCCATGCGTCTACTTCCTTCCGAGGGGCGTTAGGTAATTTTTTAAAATCGCGGCCCCAGTATTGTGAAATTAAAAGTAAGCAAGTGATCGCGGAGCTGGTGCTTTGGGTCTTACAGGGAAAAATGGTTTTTATTCACACCGAGTTTTTGATAATGGGAGGATTCTAACATCAGCGATGTCATGCTTCTCTCTCCTTTCCGACGGACTTGAGATGTGAAATTAAAAGTAACCAGCGATCACCGAACTCCTGCTTTGTGACTCAAACTCAGGGCCGAACGGTTCAGATTGACACCGAGTTTCTGACCCTGGGCGGCTGCTAACTTTCGCTATGTCATGCCTCTCTCTCCTGTCAGAGGGACGTGAGATGTGAAATTAAAAGTTGCCGGCGATCACTGAGTTTGTGCTTTGGGACTCAAACAGAGTCCCTGATGGTTTCGATTGACACCGACTGTATGACGATGGGAGGATTCTAACATCAGCGATGTCATGCTTCTCTCCCCTTCCAGAGGGGCGTGAGATTGTTTTGAAATATCGCGTCGCCTTATTGTGATATTAAAAGTAGCAGGCGATCGCGGAGCTCCTCCTTCCGGACTGAAAGGGATTGCCTAATGGTATCCATTGAAACCCAGTGTCTGAACCTGGGAGACTGCTTAATTCACCGATGCCATGCTTCTCCCTCCTTTCGGAGGGGCGTGAGGTTATTTTTTTAATATCGCGGCCCCGGTATTGTGAAATTAACAGGAAGCAAGTGATCACGGAGCTGTTGCTTTGCTCTCAGAGGGAAAAATAGTTTTGATTGACACCGAGTTTCTGACCCTGGGCGGCTGCTAACTTTCGCGATGTCATGCCTCTCTCTCCTGTCAGAGGGGCGTGAGATGTGAAATTCAAAGTTGCCGGCGATCACTGAGTTTGTGCTTTGGGACTCAAACAGAGGGCCTAGTGGTTTGAATTCACACCTAGCTATGTTTTTGATCCTAGGAGGATTCTAACATCAGCGATGTCATGCTTCCATCCCCTTTCGAATGGCGTGAGGTCATTTTTAAATATCTCTGCTCTGGCGATGTGAAATTAAAAGTATGCAGCAATCACTGAGCTTGTGCTTTGGGATTCAAACAGAGGGCCTAGTGGTTTGAATTCACACCTAGCTATGTTTTTGATCCTAGGAGGATTCTAACATCAGCGATGTCATGCTTCCATCCCTTTCGGAAGGGCGTGAGCTCATGTTTAAATATCTTTGCCCTGGCGATGTGAAATGAAAAGTATGCAGCGATCACTGATCTTGTGC
The DNA here is from genome assembly GCA_019176425.1 of Megalops atlanticus. Lineage (NCBI taxonomy): Eukaryota > Metazoa > Chordata > Actinopteri > Elopiformes > Megalopidae > Megalops > Megalops atlanticus. The sequence goes on along the minus strand of JAFDVH010000032.1, from coordinate 289,565 downwards.
TTTGGGACTTCAACAGAGGCCGTAATTGTTTCGATGCACACCTAGCTTTGTTTCTGATCCTGCGAGGATTGTAACATCAGCGATGTCATGCTTCTCTCTCCTTTCCGACGGACTTGAGATGTGAAATTAAAAGTAACCAGCGATCACCGAACTCCTGCTTTGTGACTCAAACTCAGGGCCGAACGGTTCAGATTGACACCGAGTTTCTGACCCTGGGCGGCTGCTAACTTTCGCGATGTCATGCCTCTCTCCTGTCAGAGGGACGTGAGATGTGAAATTAAAAGTTGCAGCGATCACTGAGTTTGTGCTTTGGGACTCAAACAGAGTCCCTGATGGTTTCGATTGACACCGACTGTATGACGCTGGTAGGATTCTAACATCAGCGATGTCATGCTTCTCTCCCCTTCCAGAGGGGCGTGAGATTGTTTTGAAATATCGCGTCGCCTTATTGTGATATTAAAAGTAGCAGGCGATCGCGGAGCTCCTCCTTCCGGACTGAAAGGGATTGCCTAATGGTATCCATTGAAACCCAGTGTCTGAACCTGGGAGACTGCTTACTTCACCGATGCCATGCTTCTCCCTCCTTTCGGAGGGGCGTGAGGTAATTTTTTTAATATCGCGGCCCCGGTATTGTGAAATTCACAGGAAGCAAGTGATCACGGAGCTGGTGCTTTGCTCTCAGAGGGAAAAATAATTTTGATTGAGACCGAGTTTCTGACCCTGGGAGGCTGCTCACTTTCGCGATCTCATGCTTCTATCCCCTTCGGAAGGGCGTGAGGTCATTTTTAAATATCTCAGCTCTGGCGATGTGAAATGAAAAGTATGCAGCGATCACTGATCTTGTGCTTTGGGACTTCAACAGAGGCCGTAATTGTTTCGATTCACACCTAGCTTTGTTTCTGATCCTTGGGGGATTGTAACATCAGCGATGTCATGCTTCTCTCTCCTTTCCGACGGACTTGAGATGTGAAATTAAAAGTAACCAGCGATCACCGAACTCCTGCTTTGTGACTCAAACACAGGGCCGAACGGTTCAGATTGACACCGAGTTTCTGACCCTGGGCGGCTGCTAACTTCGCGATGTCATGCCTCTCTCCTGTCAGAGGGACGTGAGATGTGAAATTAAAAGTTGCCAAGATCACTGAGTTTGTGCTTTGGGACTCAAACAGAGGGCCTAGTGGTTTGAATTCACACCTAGCTATGTTTTTGATCCCAGGAGGATTCTAAAATCAGCGATGTCATGCTTCCATCCCCTTTCGGAATGGCGTGAGGTCATTTTTAAATATCTCTGCTCTGGCGATGTGAAATTAAAAGTATGCAGCGATCACTGAGCTTGTGCTTTGGGATTCAAACAGAGGGCCTAGTGGTTTGAATTCACACCTAGCTATGTTTTTGATCCTAGGAGTATTCTAACATCAGCGATGTCATGCGTCTCTCCCCTTCCAGAGGGGCGTGAGGTCATTTTTAAATATCGCGGCTACTGCCATGTGAAATTAAAAGAAGCCAGCGACCACCCAGCTTGTGCTTTGGAACTCCAACAGAGGCCGTAATTGTTTCGATTCACTCCTAGCTATGTTTCTGATCCTGGGATGATTCTAACATCAGCGATGTCATGCTTCTCTCTCCTTTCGGACTGACGTGAGATGTGAAATTAAAAGTAGTCACCGATGGCGGAGCTCCTGCTTTGGTACTCAAACTGAGGCCCTAATGTTCTCGATTTACATCGAATGTCTCAACCTGGGAGGTTGTTAACTTCACCGATGCCATGCTTCTACTTCCTTCCGAGGGGCGTGAGGTAATTTTTTAAAATCGCGGCCCCAGTATTGTGAAATTAACAGGAAGCAAGTGATCACGGAGCTGGTGCTTTGCTCTCAGAGGGAAAAATAGTTTTGATTGAGACCGGTTTCTGACCCTGGGAGGCTGCTAACTATCGCGATCTCATGCTTCTATCCCCTTTCGGAAGGGCGTGAGGTCATTTTTAAATATCTCAGCTCTGGCGATGTGAAATGAAAAGTATGCAGCGATCACTGAGCTTGTGCTTTGGGATTCAAACAGAGGGCCTAGTGGTTTGAATTCACACCTAGCTATGTTTTTGATCCTAGGAGGATTCTAACATCAGCGATGTCATGCTTCCATCCCCTTTCGGAAGGGCGTGAGGTTATTTTTAAATATCTCAGCTCTGGCGATGTGAAATTAAAAGTATGCAGCGATCACTGAGCTTGTGCCTTGGGATTCAAACAGAGGGCCTAGTGGTTTGAATTCACACCTAGCTATGTTTTTGATCCCAGGAGGATTCTAAAATCAGCGATGTCATGCTTCCATCCCCTTTCGGAAGGGCGTGAGGTCATGTTTAAATATCTCTGCTCTGGCGATGTGAAATCAAAAGTATGCAGCGATCACTGATCTTGTGCTTTGGGACTTCAACAGAGGCCGTAATTGTTTCGATTCACACCTAGCTTTGTTTCTGATCCTGGGAGGATTGTAACATCAGCGATGTCATGCTTCTCTCTCCTTTCCGACGGACTTGAGATGTGAAATTAAAGTAACCAGCCATCACTGAACTCCTGCTTTGTGACTCAAACTCAGGGCCGAACGGTTCAGATTGACACCGCGTTTCTGACCCTGGGCGGCTGCTAACTTTCGCGATGTCATGCCTCTCTCTCCTGTCAGAGGGACGTGAGATGTGAAATTAAAAGATGCCGGCGATCACTGAGTTTGTGCTTTGGGACTCAAACAGAGTCCCTGATGGTTTCGATTGACACCGACTGTATGACGCTGGGAGGATTCTAACATCAGCGATGTCATGCTTCCATCCCCTTTCGGAAGGGCGTGAGGTTATTTTTAAATATCTCTGCTCTGGCGATGTGAAATTAAAAGTATGCAGCGATCACTGAGCTTGTGCCTTGGGATTCAAACAGAGGGCCTAGTGGTTTGAATTCACACCTAGCTATGTTTTTGATCCCAGGAGGATTCTAAAATCAGCGATGTCATGCTTCCATCCCCTTTCGGAAGGGCGTGAGGTCATGTTTAAATATCTCTGCTCTGGCGATGTGAAATCAAAAGTATGCAGCGATCACTGATCTTGTGCTTTGGGACTTCAACAGAGGCCGTAATTGTTTCGATTCACACCTAGCTTTGTTTCTGATCCTGGGAGGATTGTAACATCAGCGATGTCATGCTTCTCTCTCCTTTCCGACGGACTTGAGATGTGAAATTAAAAGTAACCAGCCATCACTGAACTCCTGCTTTGTGACTCAAACTCAGGGCCGAACGCTTCAGATTGACACCGCGTTTCTGACCCTGGGCGGCTGCTAACTTCGCGATGTCATGCCTCTCTCCTGTCAGAGGGACGTGAGATGTGAAATTAAAAGTTGCCGCGATCACTGAGTTTGTGCTTTGGGACTCAAACAGAGTCCCTGATGGTTTCGATTGACACCGACTGTATGACGCTGGGAGGATTCTAACATCAGCGATGTCATGCTTCTCTCCCCAGAGAGGCGTGAGATTGTTTTGAAATATCGCGCGCCTTATTGTGATATTAAAAGTAGCAGGCGATCGCGGAGCTCCTCCTTCCGGACTGAAAGGGATTGCCTAATGGTATCCATTGAAACCCCGTGTCTGAACCTGGGAGACTGCTTACTTCACCAATGCCATGCTTCTCCCTCCTTTCGGAGGGGCGTGAGGTAATTTTTTTAATATCGCGGCCCGGTATTGTGAAATTAACAGGAAGCAAGTGATCACGGAGCTGGTGCTTTGCTCTCAGAGGGAAAATAGTTTTGATTGAGACCGAGTTTCTGACCCTGGGAGGCTGCTAACTATCGCGATCTCATGCTTCTATCCCCTTTCGGAAGGGCGTGAGGTCATTTTAAATATCTCAGCTCTGGCGATGTGAAATGAAAAGTATGCAGCGATCACTGATCTTGTGCTTTGGGACTTCAACAGAGGCCGTAATTGTTTCGATTCACACCTAGCTTTGTTTCTTATCCTTGGAGGATTCTAACATCAGCGATGTCATGCTTCCATCCCCTTTCGGAATGGCGTGAGGTCATTTTTAAATATCTCTGCTCTGGCGATGTGAAATTAAAAGTATGCTGCAATCACTGAGCTTGTGCTTTTGGATTCAAAGAGGGCCTAGTGGTTTGAATTCACACCTAGCTCTGATTTTGATCCTAGGAGGATTCTAACATCAGCGATGTCATGCTTCTCTCTCCTTTCGGACTGACGTGAGATTTGAAATTAAAAGTAGCCAGCGATCACCGAACTCCTGCTTTGTGACTCAAACACAGGGCCGAACGATTCAGATTGACACCGAGTTTCTGACCCTGGGCGGCTGCTAACTTTCGCGATGTCATGCCTCTCTCTCCTGTCAGAGGGACGTGAGATGTGAAATTAAAAGTTGCCGCGATCACTGAGTTTGTGCTTTGGGACTCAAACAGAGTCCCTGATGCTTTCGATTGACACCGACTGTGTGACGCTGGGAGGATTCTAACATCAGCGATGTCATGCTTCTCTCCTTCCAGAGGGGCGTGAGATTGTTTTTAAATATCGCGTCGCCTTATTGTGATATTAAAAGTAGCAGGCGATCGCGGAGCTCCTTCTTTGGTACTCAAAGAGACGCCCTAATGTTCTCGATTGACACCGAATGTCTCAACCTGGGAGGTTGTTAACTTCATCGATGCCATGCTTCTCCCTCCTTTCGGAGGGGCGTGAGGTATTTTTTTAAATCGCGGCCCAGTATTGTGAAATTATCAGGAAGCAAGTGATCACGGAGCTGGTGCTTTGGGTCTCAGAGGGAAAAATAGTTTTGATTGAGACCGAGTTTCTGATCCTGGGAGGCTGCTAACTTCAGCGATCTCATGCTTCTATCCCCTTTCGGAAGGGCGTGAGGTCATTTTTAAATATCTCTGCTCTGGCGATGTGAAATGAAAAGTATGCAGCGATCACTGATCTTGTGCTTTGGGACTTCAACAGAGGCCGTAATTGTTTCGATTCACACGTAGCTTTGTTTCTGATCCTGCGAGGATTCTAACATCAGTGATGTCATGCTTCTCTCTCCTTTCCGACGGACTTGAGATGTGAAATTAAAAGTAACCAGCGATCACCGAACTCCTGCTTTGTGACTCAAACTCAGGGCCGAACGGTTCAGATTGACACCGAGTTTCTGACCCTGGGCGGCTGCTAACTTTTCGCGATGTCATGCCTCTCTCCTGTCAGAGGGACGGAGATGTGAAATTAAAAGTTGCCGGCGATCACTGAGTTTGTGCTTTGGGACTCAAACAGAGTCCCTGATGGTTTCGATTGACACCGACTGTGTGACGCTGGGAGGATTCTAACATCAGCGATGTCATGCTTCTCTCCCCTTCCAGAGGGGCGTGAGATTGTTTTTAAATATCGCGTCGCCTTATTGTGATATTAAAAGTAGCAGGCGATGGCGGAGCTACTTCTTTGGTACTCAAAGAGACGCCCTAATGTTCCCGATTGACACCGAATGTCTCAACCTGGGAAGTTGTTAACTTCACCGATGCCATGCGTCTACATCCTTCCGAGGGGCGTTAGGTAATTTTTTAAAATCGCGGCCCCAGTATTGTGAAAATAAAAGTAAGCAAGTGATCGCGGAGCTGGTGCTTTGGGTCTTACAGGGAAAAATGGTTTTTGTTCACACCGAGTTTTTGATAATGGGAGGATTCTAACATCAGCGATGTCATGCTTCTCTCTCCTTTCCGACGGACTTGAGATGTGAAATTAAAAGTAACCAGCGATCACCGAACTCCTGCTTTGTGACTCAAACTCAGGGCCGAACGGTTCAGATTGACACCGAGTTTCTGACCCTGGGCGGCTGCTAACTTTCGCGATGTCATGCCTCTCTCCTGTCAGAGGGACGTGAGATGTGAAATTAAAAGTTGCCGGCGATCACTGAGTTTGTGCTTTGGGACTCAAACAGAGTCCCTGATGGTTTCGATTGACACCGACTGTATGACGCTGGGAGGATTCTAACATCAGCGATGTCATGCTTCTCTCCTCTTCCAGAGGGGCGTTAGATTGTTTTCAAATATCGCGTCGCCTTATTGTGATATTAAAAGTAGCAGGCGATCGCGGAGCTCCTCCTTGCGGACTGAAAGGGATTGCCTAATGGTATCCATTGAAACCCAGTGTCTGAACCTGGGAGACTGCTTACTTCACCGATACCATGCTTCTCCCTCCTTTCGGAGGGGCGTGAGGTAATTTTTTTAATATCGCGGCCCCGGTATTGTGAAATTAACAGGAAGCAAGTGATCACGGAGCTGGTGCTTTGCTCTCAAAGGGAAAAATAGTTTTGATTGAGACCGAGTTTCTTACCCTGGGAGGCTGCTCACTTTCGCGATCTCATGCCTCTCTCTCCTGTCAGAGGGACGTGAGATGTGAAATTAAAAGTTGCCGGCAATCACTGAGTTTGTGCTTTGGGACTCAAACAGAGTCCCTGATGGTTTCGATTGACACCGACTGTGTGACGCTGGGAGGATTCTAACATCAGCGATGTCATGCTTCTCTCCCCTTCCGGAGGGGCGTGAGATTGTTTTCAAATATCGCGTCGCCTTATTGTGATATTAAAAGTAGCAGGCGATCGCGGAGCTCCTCCTTGGGGACAGAAAGGGATTGCCTAATGGTATCCATTGAAACCCCGTGTCTGAACCTGGGAGACTGCTTACTTCACCGATGCCATGCTTCTCCCTCCTTTCGGAGGGGCGTGAGGTAATTTTTTTAATATCGCGGCCCCGGTATTGTGAAATTAACAGGAAGCAAGTGATCACGGAGCTGGTGCTTTGCTCTCAGAGGGAAAAATAGTTTTGATTGAGACCGAGTTTCTGACCCTGGGAGGCTGCTAACTATCGCGATCTCATGCTTCTATCCCCTTTCGGAAGGGCGTGAGGTCATTTTTAAATATCTCAGCTCTGGCGATGTGAAATGAAAAGTATGCAGCGATCACTGATCTTGTGCTTTGGGACTTCAACAGAGGCCGTAATTGTTTCGATTCACACCTAGCTTTGTTTCTTATCCTTGGAGGATTCTAACATCAGCGATGTCATGCTTCTCTCTCCTTTCCGACGGACTTGAGATGTGAAATTAAAAGTAACCAGCGATCACCGAACTCCTGCTTTGTGACTCAAACACAGGGCCGAACGGTTCAGATTGACACCGAGTTTCTGACCCTGGGCGGCTGCTAACTTTCGCGATGTCATGCCTCTCTCTCCTGTCAGAGGGACGTGAGATGTGAAATTAAAAGTTGCCGGCGATCACTGAGTTTGTGCTTTGGGACTCAAACAGAGTCCCTGATGGTGTCGATTGACACCGACTGTATGACGCTGGGAGGATTCTAACATCAGCGATCTCATGCTTCTCTCCCCTTCCAGAGGGGCGTGAGATTGTTTTCAAATATCGCGTCGCCTTATTGTGATATTAAAAGTAGCAGGCGATCGCGGAGCTCCTCCTTGCGGACTGAAAGGGATTGCCTAATGGTATCCATTGAAACCCAGTGTCTGAACCTGGGAGACTGCTTACTTCACCGATGCCATGCTTCTCCCTCCTTTCGGAGGGGCGTGAGGTAATTTTTTTAATATCGCGGCCCCGGTATTGTGAAATTAACAGGAAGCAAGTGATCACGGAGCTGGTGCTTGCTCTCAGAGGGAAAAATACTTTTGATTGAGACCGAGTTTCTGACCCTGGGAGGCTGCTAACTTTCGCGATCTCATGCTTCTATCCCCTTTCGGAAGGGCGTGAGGTCATTTTTAAATATCTCAGCTCTGGCGATGTGAAATGAAAAGTATGCAGCGATCACTGATCTTTTGCTTTGGGACTTCAACAGAGGCCGTAATTGTTTCGATTCACACCGAGCTTTGTTTCTGATCCTGGGAGGATTCTAACATCAGCGATGTCATGCCTCTCTCTCCTGTCAGAGGGACGTGAGATATGAAATTCAAAGTTGCCGCGATCACTGAGTTTGTGCTTTGGGACTCAAACAGAGGGCCTAGTGGTTTGAATTCACACCTAGCTATGTTTTTGATCCTAGGAGGATTCTAACATCAGCGATGTCATGCTTCCATCCCTTTCGGAATGGCGTGAGGTCATTTTTAAATATCTCTGCTCTGGCGATGTGAAATTAAAAGCATGCAGCGATCACTGAGCTTGTGCTTTGGGATTCAAACAGAGGGCCTAGTGGTTTGAATTCACACCTAGCTATGTTTTTGATCCTAGGAGGATTCTAACATCAGCGATGTCATGCTTCCATCCCCTTTCGGAAGGGCGTGAGGTCATGTTTAAATATCTTTGCCCCCTGGCGATGTGAAATGAAAAAGTATGCAGCGATCACTGATCTTGTGCTTTGGGACTTCAACAGAGGGCCTAGTGGTTTGAATTCACACCTAGCTCTGATTTTGATCCTAGGAGGATTCTAACATCAGCGATGTCTTGCTTCTCTCTCCTTTCGGACTGACGTGAGATTTGAAATTAAAAGTAGCCAGCGATCACCGAACTCCTGCTTTGTGACTCAAACACAGGGCCGAACGGTTCAGATTGACACCGAGTTTCTGACCCTGGGCGGCTGCTAACATTCGCGATGTCATGCCTCTCTCTCCTGTCAGAGGGACGTGAGATGTGAAATTAAAAGTTGTCGGCGATCACTGAGTTTGTGCTTTGGGACTCAAACAGAGTCCCTGATGGTTTCGATTGACACCGACTGTGTGACGCTGGGAGGATTCTAACATCAGCGATGTCATGCTTCTCTCCTTCCAGAGGGGCGTGAGATTGTTTTTAAATATCGCGTCGCCTTATTGTGATATTAAAAGTAGCAGGCGATCGCGGAGCTCCTCCTTGGGGTTAGAAAGGGATTGCCTAATGGTATCCATTGAAACCCAGTGTCTGAACCTGGGAGACTGCTTACTTCACCGATGCCATGCTTCTCCCTCCTTTCGGGGGCGTGAGGTAATTTTTTTAATATCGCGGCCTAGGTATTGTGAAATTAACAGGAAGCAAGAGATCATGGAGCTAGTGCTTTGCTCTCAGAGGGAAAAATAGTTTTGATTGAGGCCGTGTTTCTGACCCTGGGAGGCTGCTAACTTTCGCGATCTCATCCCCTTTCGGAAGGGCGTGAGGTCATTTTTAAATATCTCAGCTCTGGCGATGTGAAATGAAAAGTATGCAGCGATCACTGAGCTTGTGCTTTGGGATTCAAACAGAGGGCCTAGTGGTTTGAATTCACACCTAGCTATGTTTTGATCCTAGGAGGATTCTAACATCAGCGATGTCATGCTTCAATCCCTTTCGGAAGGGCGTGAGGTTATTTTTAAATATCTCTGCTCTGGCGATGTGAAATTAAAAGTATGCAGCGATCACTGAGCTTGTGCTTTGGGATTCAAACAGAGGGCCTAGTGGTTTGAATTCACACCTAGCTATGTTTTTGATCCTAGGAGGATTCTAACATCAGCGATGTCATGCTTCCATCCCCTTTCGGAAGGGCGTGAGGTCATTTTTAAATATCTCTGCTCTGGCGATGTGAAATTAAAAGTATGCAGCGATCACTGATCTTGTGCTTTGGGACTTCAACAGAGGCCGTAATTGTTTCGATTCACACCTAGCTTTTTTTCTGATCCTGGCAGGATTCTAACATCAGCGATGTCATGCTTCTCTCTCCTTTCGGACTGACGTGAGATGTGAAATTTAAAGTAGTCAGCGATGGCGGAGCTCCTTCTTTGGTACTCAAAGAGACGCCCTAATGTTCTCGATTGACACCGAATGTCTCAACCTGGGAGGTTGTTAACTTAACCGATGCCATGCTTCTCCTCCTTTCGGAGGGGCGTGAGGTAATTTTTTTAATATCGCGGCCCCGATATTGTGAAATTAACAGGAAGCAATTGATCACGGACCTGGTGTTTTGCTCTCGAAGGGAAAAATAGTTTTGATTGAGACCGAGTTTCTGACCCTGGGAGGCTGCTAACTTTCTTGCTTCTCTCTCCTTTCGGACTGACGTGAGATTTGAAATTAAAAGTAGCCAGCGATCACCGAACTCCTGCTTTGTGACTCAAACACAGGGCCGAACGGTTCAGATTGACACCGAGTTTCTGACCCTGGGCGGCTGCTAACTTTCGCGATGTCATGCCTCTCTCTCCTGTCAGAGGGACGTGAGATGTGAAATTAAAAGTTGCCGGCGATCACTGAGTTTGTGCTTTGGGACTCAAACAGAGTCCCTGATGGTTTCGATTGACACCGACTGTGTGACGCTGGGAGGATTCTAACATCAGCGATGTCATGCTTCTCTCCCCTTCCGGAGTGGCGTGAGATTGTTTTCAAATATTGCGTCGCCTTATTGTGATATTAAAAGTAGCCGGCGATCGCGGAGCTCCTCCTTGGGGACAGAAAGGGATTGCCTAATGGCATCCATTGAAACCCAGTGTCTGAACCTGGGAGACTGCTTACTTCACCGATGCCATGCTTCTCCCTCCTTTCGGAGGGGCGTGAGGTAATTTTTTTAATATCGCGGCCTCGGTATTGTGAAATTCACAGGAAGCAAGTGATCACGGAGCTGGTGCTTTGCTCTCAGAGGGAAAAATAGTTTTGATTGAGATCGAGTTTCTGACCCTGGGAGGCTGCTAACTTTCGCGATCTCATGCTTCTATCCCCTTTCGGAAGGGCGTGAGGTCATTTTTAAATATCTCAGCTCTGGCGATGTGAAATGAAAAGTATGCAGCAATCACTGATCTTGTGCTTTGGGACTTCAACAGAGGCCGTAATTGTTTGATTCACACCTAGCTTTGTTTCTGATCCTTGGAGATTGTAACATCAGCGATGTCATGCTTCTCTCTCCTTTCCGACGGACTTGAGATGTGAAATTAAAAGTAACCAGCGATCACCGAACTCCTGCTTTGTGACTCAAACACAGGGCCGAACGGTTCAGATTGACACCGAGTTGCTGACCCTGGGAGGCTGCTAACTTTCGCGATCTCATGCTTCTATCCCCTTTCGGAAGGGCGTGAGGTCATTTTTAAATATCTCAGCTCTGGCGATGTGAAATGAAAAGTATGCAGCTATCACTTAGCTTGTGCTTTGGGATTCAAACAGAGGGCCTAGTGGTTTGAATTCACACCTAGCTATGTTTTTGATCCTAGGAAGATTCTAACATCAGCGATGTCATGCTTCCATCCCCTTTCGGAAGGGCGTGAGGTCATTTTTAAATATCTCTGCCCTGGCGATGTGAAATTAAAAGTATGCAGCGATCACTGAGCTTGTGCTTTTGGATTCAAACAGAGGGCCTAGTGGTTTGAATTCACACCTAGCTCTGATTTTGATCCTAGGAGGATTCTAACATCAGCGATGTCATGCTTCTCTCTCCTTTCGAGCTGACGTGAGATTTGAAATTAAAAGTAGCCAGCGATCACCGAACTCCTGCTTTGTGACTCAAACACAGGGCCGAACGGTTCAGATTGACACCGAGTTTCTGACCCTGGGCGGCTGCTAACTTTCGCGATGTCATGCCTCTCTCTCCTGTCAGAGGGACGTGAGATGTGAAATTAAAAGTTGCCGGCGATCACTGAGTTTGTGCTTTGGGACTCAAACAGAGTCCCTGATGGTTTCGATTGACACCGACTGTATGACGCTGGGAGGATTCTAACATCAGCGATGTCATGCTTCTCTCCCCTTCCAGAGGGGCGTGAGATTGTTTTTAAATATCGCGTCTCCTTATTGTGATATTAAAAGTACCATGCGATCGCGGAGCTCCTTCTTTGGTACTCATAGAGACGCCCTAATATTCTCGATTGACACCGAATGTCTCAACCTGGGAGGTTGTTAACTTCACCGATGCCATGCTTCTCCCCCCTTTCGGAGGGGCGTGAGGTATTTTTTTTTAATCGCGGTCCCGGTATTTTGAAATTAACAGGAAGCAAGTGATCACGGAGCTGGTGCTTTGCTCTCAGAGGGAAAAATAGTTTTGATTGAGACCGACTTTCTGATCCTGGGAGGCTGCTAACTTCAGCGATGTCATGCTTAAATCCCCTTTCGGAAGGGCGTGGGGTCATTTTTAAATATCTCAGCTCTGGCGATGTGAAATGAAAAGTATGCAGCGATCACTGATCTTGTGCTTTGGGACTTCAACAGAGGCCGTAATTGTTTCGATTCACACGTAGCTTTGTTTCTGATCCTGGGAGGATTCTAACATCAGTGATGTCATGCTTCTCTCTCCTTTCCACGGACTTGAGAAGTGAAATTAAAAGTAACCAGCGATCACCGAACTCCTGCTTTGTGACTCAAACTCAGGGCCGAACGGTTCAGATTGACACCGAGTTTCTGACCCTGGCGGCTGCTAACTTTCGCGATGTCATGCCTCTCTCTCCTGTCAGAGGGACGTGAGATGTGAAATTAAAAGTTGCCGCGATCACTGAGTTTGTGCTTTGGGACTCAAACAGAGTCCCTGATGGTTTTGATTGACACCGACTGTGTGACGCTGGGAGGATTCTAACATCAGCGATGTCATGCTTCTCTCCTTCCAGAGGGGCGTGAGATTGTTTTTAAATATCGCGTCGCCTTATTGTGATATTAAAACTAGCAGGCGATGGCGGAGCTACTTCTTTGGTACTCAAAGAGACGCCCTAATGTTCTCGATTGACACCGAATGTCTCAACCTGGGAAGTTGTTAACTTCACCGATGCCATGCGTCTACTTCCTTCCGAGGGGCGTTAGGTAATTTTTTAAAATCGCGGCCCCAGTATTGTGAAAATAAAAGTAAGCAAGTGATCGCGGAGCTGGTGCTTTGGGTCTTACAGGGAAAAATGGTTTTTGTTGACACCGAGTTTTTGATAATGGGAGGATTCTAACATCAGCCATGTCATGCTTCTCTCTCCTTTCCGACGGACTTGAGATGTGAAATTAAAAGTAACCAGCGATGACCGAACTCCTGCTTTGTGACTCAAACACAGGGCCGAACGGTTCAGATTGACACCGAGTTTCTGACCCTGGGCGGCTGCTAACTTTCGCGATGTCATGCCTCTCTCCTGTCAGAGGGACGTGAGATGTGAAATTAAAAGTTGCCGCGATCACTGAGTTTGTGCTTTGGGACTCAAACAGAGTCCCTGATGGTTTCGATTGACACCGACTGTATGACGCTGGGAGGATTCTAACATCAGCGATGTCATGCTTCTCTCTCTTCCAGAGGGGCGTTAGATTGTTTTCAAATATCGCGTCGCCTTATTGTGATATTAAAAGTAGCAGGCGATCGCGGAGCTCCTCCTTGGAACGAAAGGGATTGCCTAATGGTATCCATTGAAACCCAGTGTCTGAACCTGGGAGACTGCTTACTTCACCGATGCCATGCTTCTCCTCCTTTCGGAGGGGCGTGAGGTAATTTTTTAATATCGCGGCCCCGGTATTGTGATCTTAACAGGAAGCAAGTGATCACGGAGCTGGTGCTTTCCTCTCAGAGGAAAAATAGTTTTGATTGAGACCCGAGTTTCTGACCCTGGGAGGCTGCTAACTTTCGCGATCTCATGCTTCTATCCCTTTTCGGAAGGGCGTGAGGTCATTTTTAAATATCTCAGCTCTGGCGATGTGAAATGAAAAGTATGCAGCGATCACTGATCTTGTCCTTTGGGACTTCAACAGAGGCCGTAATTGTTTCGATTCACACCTAGCTTTGTTTCTGATCCATGGAGGATTCTAACATCAGCGATGTCATGCTTCTCTCTCCTTTCCGACGGACTTGAGATTTGAAATTAAAAGTAGCTAGCGATCACCGAACTCCTGCTTTGTGACTCAAACACAGGGCCGAACGGTTCAGATTGACACCGAGTTTCTGACCCTGGGCGGCTGCTAACTTTCGCGATGTCATGCCTCTCTCTCCTGTCAGAGGGACGTGAGATGTGAAATTAAAAGTTGCCGGCGATCACTGAGTTTGTGCTTTGGGACTCAAACAGAGTCCCTGATGGTTTCGATTGACACCGACTGTATGACGCTGGGAGGATTCTAACATCAGCGATGTCATGCTTCTCTCCCCTTCCAGAGGGCGTGAGATTGTTTTTAAATATCGCGTCGCCTTATTGTGATATTAAAAGTAGCAGGCGATCGCGGAGCTCCTCCTTGCGGACTGAAAGGGATTGCCAAATGGTATCCATTGAAACCCAGTGTCTGAACCTGGGAGACTGCTTACTTCACCGATGCCATGCTTCTCCCTCCTTTCGGAGGCGTGAGGTAATTTTTTTAATATCGCGGCCCGGTATTGTGAAATTAAGAGGAAGCAAGTGATCACGGAACTGGTGCTTTGCTCTCAGAGGGAAAATAGTTTTGATTGAGACCCAGTTTCTGACCCTGGGAGGCTGCTAACTATCGCGATCTCATGCTTCTATCCCCTTTCGGAAGGGCGTGAGGTCATTTTTAAATATCTCAGCTCTGGCGATGTGAAATGAAAAGTATGCAGCGATCACTGAGCTTGTGCTTTGGGATTCAAACAGAGGGCCTAGTGGTTTGAATTCACACCTAGCTATGTTTTCATCCTAGGAGGATTCTAACATCAGCGATGTCATGCTTCAATCCTTTCGGAAGGGCGTGAGGTTATTTTTAAATATCTCTGCTCTGGCGATGTGAAATTAAAAGTATGCAGCGATCACTGAGCTTGTGCTTTGGGATTCAAACAGAGGGCCTAGTGGTTTGAATTCACACCTAGCTATGTTTTGATCCTAGGAGGATTCTAACATCAGCGATGTCATGCTTCCATCCCCTTTCGGAAGGGCGTGAGGTCATTTTTAAATATCTCTGCTCTGGCGATGTGAAATTAAAAGTATGCAGCGATCACTGATCTTGTGCTTTGGGACTTCAACAGAGGCCGTAATTGTTTTATTCACACCTAGCTTTTTTCTGATCCTGGCAGGATTCTAACATCAGCGATGTCATGCTTCTCTCTCCTTTCGGACTGACGTGAGATGTGAAATTTAAAGTAGTCAGCGATGGCGGAGCTCCTTCTTTGGTACTCAAAGAGACGCCCTAATGTTCTCGATTGACACCGAATGTCTCAACCTGGGAGGTTGTTAACTTAACCGATGCCATGCTTCTCCCTCCTTTCGGAGGGCGTGAGGTAATTTTTTTAATATCGCGGCCCCGATATTGTGAAATTAACAGGAAGCAATTGATCACGGACCTGGTGTTTTGCTCTCGAAGGGAAAAATAGTTTTGATTGAGACCAGTTTCTGACCCTGGGAGGCTGCTAACTTTCTTGCTTCTCTCTCCTTTCGGACTGACGTGAGATTTGAAATTAAAAGTAGCCAGCCCGATCACCGAACTCCTGCTTTGTGACTCAAACACAGGGCCGAGCGGTTCAGATTGACACCGAGTTTCTGACCCTGGGCGGCTGCTAACTTTCGCGATGTCATGCCTCTCTCCTGTCAGAGGGACGTGAGATGTGAAATTAAAAGTTGCCGCGATCACTGAGTTTGTGCTTTGGGACTCAAACAGAGTCCCTGATGGTTCGATTGACACCGACTGTGTGACGCTGGGAGGATTCTAACATCAGCGATGTCATGCTTCTCTCCTTCCGGAGTGGCGTGAGATTGTTTTCAAATATTGCGTCGCCTTATTGTGATATTAAAAGTAGCCGCGATCGGGAGCTCCTCCTTGGGGACAGAAAGGATTGCCTAATGGTATCCATTGAAACCCAGTGTCTGAACCTGGGAGACTGCTTACTTCACCGATGCCATGCTTCTCCCTCCTTTCGGAGGGGCGTGAGGTAATTTTTTTAATATCGCGGCCTCGGTATTGTGAAATTCACAGGAAGCAAGTGATCACGGAGCTGGTGCTTTGCTCTCAGAGGAAAATAGTTTTGATTGAGATCGAGTTTCTGACCCTGGGAGGCTGCTAACTTTCGCGATCTCATGCTTCTATCCCCTTTCGGAAGGGCGTGAGGTCATTTTAAATATCTCAGCTCTGGCGATGTGAAATGAAAAGTATGCAGCAATCACTGATCTTGTGCTTTGGGACTTCAACAGAGGCCGTAATTGTTTCGATTCACACCTAGCTTTGTTTCTGATCCTTGGAGGATTGTAACATCAGCGATGTCATGCTTCTCTCTCCTTTCCGACGGACTTGAGATGTGAAATTAAAAGTAACCAGCGATCACCGAACTCCTGCTTTGTGACTCAAACACAGGGCCGAACGGTTCAGATTGACACCGAGTTGCTGACCCTGGGAGGCTGCTAACTTTCGCGATCTCATGCTTCTATCCCCTTTCGGAAGGGCGTGAGGTCATTTTTAAATATCTCAGCTCTGGCGATGTGAAATGAAAAGTATGCAGCTATCACTTAGCTTGTGCTTTGGGATTCAAACAGAGGGCCTAGTGGTTTGAATTCACACCTAGCTATGTTTTTGATCCTAGGAAGATTCTAACATCAGCGATGTCATGCTTCCATCCCCTTTCGGAAGGGCGTGAGGTCATTTTAAATATCTCTGCCCTGGCGATGTGAAATTAAAAGTATGCAGCGATCACTGAGCTTGTGCTTTTGGATTCAAACAGAGGGCCTAGTGGTTTGAATTCACACCTAGCTCTGATTTTGATCCTAGGAGGATTCTAACATCAGCGATGTCATGCTTCTCTCTCCTTTCGGACTGACGTGAGATTTGAAATTAAAAGTAGCCAGCGATCACCGAACTCCTGCTTTGTGACTCAAACACAGGGCCGAACGGTTCAGATTGACACCGAGTTTCTGACCCTGGGCGGCTGCTAACTTTCGCGATGTCATGCCTCTCTCTCTCTGTCAGAGGGACGTGAGATGTGAAATTAAAAGTTGCCGCGATCACTGAGTTTGTGCTTTGGGACTCAAACAGAGTCCCTGATGGTTTCGATTGACACCGACTGTATGACGCTGGGAGGATTCTAACATCAGCGATGTCATGCTTCTCTCCTTCCAGAGGGCGTGAGATTGTTTTTAAATATCGCGTCTCCTTATTGTGATATTAAAGTACCATGCGATCGCGGAAGCTCCTTCTTTGGTACTCATAGACGCGCCTAATATTCTCGATTGACACCGAATGTCTCAACCTGGGAGGTTGTTAACTTCACCGATGCCATGCTTCTCCCTCCTTTCGGAGGGGCGTGAGGTATTTTTTTTTAATCGCGGTCCCGGTATTTTGAAATTAACAGGAAGCAAGTGATCACGGAGCTGGTGCTTTGCTCTCAGAGGGAAAAATAGTTTTGATTGAGACCGACTTTCTGATCCTGGGAGGCTGCTAACTTCAGCGATGTCATGCTTAAATCCCCTTTCGGAAGGGCGTGGGGTCATTTTTAAATATCCCAGCTCTGGCGATGTGAAATGAAAAGTATGCAGCGATCACTGATCTTGTGCTTTGGGACTTCAACAGAGGCCGTAATTGTTTCGATTCACACGTAGCTTTGTTTCTGATCCTGGGAGGATTCTAACATCAGTGATGTCATGCTTCTCTCTCCTTTCCGACGGACTTGAGAAGTGAAATTAAAAGTAACCAGCGATCACCGAACTCCTGCTTTGTGACTCAAACTCAGGGCCAAACGGTTCAGATTGACACCGAGTTTCTGACCCTGGGCGGCTGCTAACTTTCGCGATGTCATGCCTCTCTCTCCTGTCAGAGGGACGTGAGATGTGAAATTAAAAGTTGCCGCGATCACTGAGTTTGTGCTTTGGGACTCAAACAGAGTCCTGATGGTTTCGATTGACACCGACTGTGTGACGCTGGGAGGATTCTAACATCAGCGATGTCATGCTTCTCTCCCCTTCCAGAGGGCGTGAGATTGTTTTAAATATCGCGTCGCCTTATTGTGATATTAAAACTAGCAGGCGATGGCGGAGCTACTTTTTGGTACTCAAAGAGACGCCCTAATGTTCTCGATTGACACCGAATGTCTCAACCTGGGAAGTTGTTAACTTCACCGATGCCATCGTCTACTTCCTTCCGAGGGGCGTTAGGTAATTTTTAAAATCGCGGCCCCAGTATTGTGAAAATAAAAGTAAGCAAGTGATCGCGGAGCTGGTGCTTTAGGTCTTACAGGGAAAATGGTTTTTGTTGACACTGAGTTTTTGATAATGGGAGGATTCTAACATCAGCGATGTCATGCTTCTCTCTCCTTTCCGACGGACTTGAGATGTGAAATTAAAAGTAACCAGCGATGACCGAACTCCTGCTTTGTGACTCAAACACAGGGCGAGCAGTTCAGATTGACACCGAGTTTCTGACCCTGGGCGGCTGCTAACTTTCGCGATGTCATGCCTCTCTCTCCTGTCAGAGGGACGTGAGATGTGAAATTAAAAGTTGCCGGCGATCACTGAGTTTGTGCTTTGGGACTCAAACAGAGTCCCTGATGGTTTCGATTGACACCGACTGTATGACGCTGGGAGGATTCTAACATCAGCGATGTCATGCTTCTCTCCTCTTCCAGAGGGGCGTTAGATTGTTTTCAAATATCGCGTCGCCTTATTGTGATATTAAAAGTAGCAGGCGATCGCGGAGCTCCTCCTTGCGGAACGAAAGGGATTGCCTAATGGTATCCATTGAAACCCAGTGTCTGAACCTGGGAGACTGCTTACTTCACCGATGCCATGCTTCTCCCTCCTTTCGGAGGGGCGTGAGGTAATTTTTTTAATATCGCGGCCCCGGTATTGTGATCTTAACAGGAAGCAAGTGATCACGGAGCTGGTGCTTTCCTCTCAGAGGGAAAAATAGTTTTGATTGAGACCGAGTTTCTGACCCTGGGAGGCTGCTAACTTTCGCGATCTCATGCTTCTATCCCCTTTCGGAAGGGCGTGAGGTCATTTTTAAATATCTCAGCTCTGGCGATGTGAAATGAAAGTATGCAGCGATCACTGATCTTGTCCTTTGGGACTTCAACAGAGGCCGTAATTGTTTGATTCACACCTAGCTTTGTTTCTGATCCATGGAGGATTCTAACATCAGCGATGTCATGCTTCTCTCTCCTTTCCGACGGACTTGAGATTTGAAATTAAAAGTAGCTAGCGATCACCGAACTCCTGCTTTGTGACTCAAACACAGGGCGAGCGGTTCAGATTGACACAGTTTCTGACCCTGGCGGCTGCTAACTTTCGCGATGTCATGCCTCTCTCTGTCAGAGGGACGTGAGATGTGAAATTAAAAGTTGCAGCGATCACTGAGTTTGTGCTTTGGGACTCAAACAGAGTCCCTGATGGTTCGATTGACACCGACTGTATGACGCTGGGAGGATTCTAACATCAGCGATGTCATGCTTCTCTCCCCTTCCAGAGGGCGTGAGATTGTTTTAAATATCGCGTCGCCTTATTGTGATATTAAAAGTAGCAGGCGATCGCGGAGCTCTCCTTGCGGACTGAAAGGGATTGCCAAATGGTATCCATTGAAACCCAGTGTCTGAACCTGGGAGACTGCTTACTTCACCGATGCCATGCTTCTCCCTCCTTTCGGAGGGGCGTGAGGTAATTTTTTAATATCGCGGCCCCGGTATTGTGAAATTAAGAGGAAGCAAGTGATCACGGAACTGGTGCTTTGCTCTCAGAGGAAAAAAATAGTTTTGATTGAGACCGAGTTTCTGACCCTGGGAGGCTGCTAACTATCAGCGATCTCATGCTTCTATCCCTTTGGAAGGCGTGAGGTCATTTTTAAATATCTCAGCTCTGGCGATGTGAAATGAAAAGTATGCAGCGATCACTGAGCTTGTGCTTTGGGATTCAAACAGAGGGCCTAGTGGTTTGAATTCACACCTGGCTATGTTTTTCATCCTAGGGAGGGATTGCCAACATCAGCCATGTCATGCTTCCATCCCCTTTCGGAAGGGCGTGAGGTTATTTTAAATATCTCTGCTCTGGCGTGTAATTGGGTATGCAGCGATCACTGAGCTTGTGCTTTGGGATTCAAACAGAGGGCCTAGTGGTTTGAATTCACCTAGCTATGTTTTTGATCCTAGGAGGATTCTAACATCAGCGATGTCATGCTTCCATCCCCTTTCGGAAGGCGTGAGGTCATTTTTAAATATCTCTGCTCTGGCGATGTGAAATTAAAAGTATGCAGCGATCACTGAGCTTGGCACTGGATTCAAACAGAGCCTAGTGGTTTGAATTCACACCTAGCTCTGATTTTGATCCTAGGAGGATTCTAACATCAGCGATGTCTTGCTTCTCTCTCCTTTCGGACTAGCGTGAGATTTGAAATTAAAAGTAGCCAGATCACCACGAACTCCTGCTTTGTGACTCAAACACAGGCCGAGCAGTTCAGATTGACACCAGTTTCTGACCTGGCGGCTGCTAACTTCGCGATGTCCTGCCTCTCCTGTCAGAGGGATGGAGATGAAAATTAAAAGTTGCCGGCGATCACCGACAGTGCTTTGGGACTCAAACAGAGTCCCTGATGGTTTCGATTGACACCGACTGTGACGCTGGGAGGATTCTAACATCAGCGATGTCATTTCTCTCCTTCCAAGAGGGGTGAGATTGTTTTCAAATGTCAGCGTCGCCTTGTTGTGATATTAAAGTAGCAGCGTCGGAGCTCCTCCTTGGGGACAGAAAGGATTGCCTAATGGTATCTATTGAGAGCCAGTGTCCTGAACCTGGGAGACTGCTTATTCACCCGATGCAAAGCTTCTTCTCCACTCCTTCGGGCGTGGGTAATTTTTTTAATATCGCGGCCCCGGTATTGTGAAATTAACAGGAAGCAAGTGATCACGGAGCTGGTGCTTTGCTCTCAGGGAAAAATAGTTTTGATTGAGACCGAGTTTCTGACCCTGGGAGGCTGCTAACTATCGCGATCTCATGCTTCTATCCCCTTTCGGAAGGCGTGAGGTCATTTTTAAATATCTAGCTCTGGCGATGTGAAATGAAAAGTATGCAGCGATCACTGATCTTGTGCTTTGGGACTTCAGCAGGGCCGTAATTTTTCGATTCACCACCTAGCTTTCTTATCCTGGAGGATTCTAACCATCAGCGATGTCAGCCCTCTCTCCTTTCCAGCGGACTTGAGATGTGAAATTAAAAGTAACCAGCGATCACCGGGCTCCTGCTTTGTGACTCAAACACAGGGCGACGGTTCAGATTGACACCGAGTTTCGCCCCGGGGGGCTGCTAATTTTGCGATGTCATGCCTCTCTCCTGTCAGGGGGGCGTGAGAT
>JAFDVH010000032.1:194089-267938 GCA_019176425.1 Megalops atlanticus | reverse complement strand
AATTTCACATCTCGTCCCTCTGACAGGAGAGGAGGCATGACATCGCGAGGTTAGCCGCCCAGGGTCAGAAACTCGTGTCAATCTGAACCGTTGGCCCTGAGTTTGAGTCACAAAGCAGGAGTTCGGTGATGGCTGGCTACTTTTAATTTCAAATCTCACGTCAGTCCGAAAGGAGAGAGAAGCATGACATCGCTGATGTTAGAATCCTCCCAGGATCAAAAACAAAGCTAGGTGTGAATTCAAACCACTAGGCCCTCTGTTTGAATCCCAAAGCACAAGCTCAGTGATCGCTGCATACTTTTCATTTCACATCGCCAGAGCAGAGATATTTAAAAATGACCTCACGCCCTTCCGAAAGGGGATGGAAGCATGACATCGCTGATGTTAGAATTCTCCTAGGATCAAAACATAGCTAGGTGTGAATTCAAACCACTAGGCCCTCTGTTTGAATCCCAAAGCACAAGCTCAGTGATCGCTGCATACTTTTAATTTCACATCGCCAGAGCAGAGATATTTAAAAATAACCTCACGCCCTTCCGAAAGGGATGGAAGCATGACATCGCTGATGTTAGAATCCTCCTAGGATCAAAAACATAGCTAGGTGTGAATTCAAACCACTAGGCCCTCTGTTTTAATCCCAAAGCACAAGCTCAGTGATCGCTGCATACTTTTTCATTTCACATCGCCAGAGCTGAGATATTTAAAAATGACCTCACGCCCTTCCGAAAGGGGATAGAAGCATGAGATCGCGAAAGTTAGCAGCCTCCCAGGGTCAGAAACTCGGTCTCAATCAAAACTATTTTCCCTCTGAGAGCAAAGCACCAGCTCCGTGATCACTTGCTTCCTGTTAATTTCACAATACCGGGGCCGCGATATTAAAAAAAAATTACCTCACACCCCTCCGAAAGGAGGGAGAAGCATGGCATCGGTGAAGTAAGCAGTCTCCCAGGTTCAGACACTGGGTTTCAATGGATACCATTAGGCAATCCCTTTCTGTCCCCAAGGAGGAGCTCCGCGATCGCCTGCTACTTTTAATATCACAATAAGGCGACGCGATATTTAAAAACAATCTCACGCCCCTCTGGAAGGGGAGAGAAGCATGACATCGCTGATGTTAGAATCCTCCCAGCGTCATACAGTCGGTGTCAATCGAAACCATCAGGGACTCTGTTTGAGTCCCAAAGCACAAACTCAGTGATCGCGGCAACTTTTAATTTCACATCTCACGTCCCTCTGACAGGAGAGAGAGGCATGACATCGCGAAAGTTAGCAGCCGCCCAGGTCAGAAACTCGGTCTCAATCAAAACTGTTTTTCCCTCCGAGAGCAAAGCACCAGCTCCGTGATCAATTGCTTCCTGTTAATTTCACAATACCGGGGCCGCGATATTAAAAAAAATTGCCTCACGCCCCTCCGAAAGGAGGGAGAAGCATGGCATCGGTGAAGTAAGCAGTCTCCCAGGTTCAGACACTGGGTTTCAATGGATACCATTAGGCAATCCCTTTCAGTCCCCAAGGAGGAGCTCCGCGATCGCCGCTACTTTTAATATCACAATAAGGCGACGCGATATTTAAAAACAATCTCACGCCCTCTGGAAGGGAGAGAAGCATGACATCGCTGATGTTAGAATCCTCCCAGCGTCATACAGTCGGTGTCAATCGAAACCATCAGGGACTCTGTTTGAGTCCCAAAGCACAAACTCAGTGATCGCCGGCAACTTTTAATTTCACATCTCACGTCCCTCTGACAGGGAGAGAGGCATGACATCGCGAAAGTTAGCAGCCGCCCAGGGTCAGAAACTCGGTGTCAATCTGAACCCGTTCGGCCCTGTGTTTGAGTCACAAAGCAGGAGTTCGGTGATCGCTGGCTACTTTTAATTTCAAATCTCACGTCAGTCCGAAAGGAGAGAGAAGCAAGACATCGCTGATGTTAGAATCCTCCTAGGATCAAAATCAGAGCTAGGTGTGAATTCAAACCACTAGGCCCTCTGTTTGAATCCAAAGCACAAGCTCAGTGATCGCTGCATACTTTTAATTTCACATCGCCAGAGCAGAGATATTTAAAAATGACCTCACGCCCTTCCGAAAGGGGATGGAAGCATGACATCGCTGATGTTAGAATCCTCCTAGGATCAAAAACATAGCTAGGTGTGAATTCAAACCACTAGGCCCTCTGTTTGAATCCCAAAGCACAAGCTCAGTGATCGCTGCATACTTTCAATTTCACATCGCCAGAGCAGAGATATTTAAAAATAACCTCACGCCCTTCCGAAAGGATGGAAGCATGACATCGCTGATGTTAGAATCCTCCTATGATCAAAAACATAGCTAGGTGTGAATTCAAACCACTAGGCCCTCTGTTTGAATCCCAAAGCACAAGCTCAGTGATCGCTGCATACTTTTCATTTCACATCGCCAGAGCTGAGATATTTAAAAATGACCTCACGCCCTTCCGAAAGGGGATAGAAGCATGAGATCGCGAAAGTTAGCAGCCTCCCAGGGTCAGAAACTCGGTCTCAATCAAAACTATTTTTCCCTCCGACAGCAAAGCACCAGCTCCGTGATCACTTGATTCCTGTTAATTTCACAATACTGGGGCCGCGATTTAAAAAAATAACTCACGCCCCCGAAAGGAGGGAGAAGCATGGCATCGATGAAGTTAACAACCTCCCAGGTTGAGACATTCGGTGTCAATCGAGAACATTAGGGCGTCTCTTTGAGTACCAAAGAAGGAGCTCCGCGATCGCCTGCTACTTTTAATATCACAATAAGGCGACGCGATATTTAAAAACAATCTCACGCCCCTCTGGAAGGAGAGATGCATGACATCGCTGATGTTAGAATCCTCCCAGCGTCATACAGTCGGTGTCAATCGAAACCATCAGGGACTCTGTTTGAGTTCCAAAGCACAAACTCAGTGATCGCCGGCAACTTTTAATTTCACATCTCACGTCCCTCTGACAGGAGAGAGAGGCATGACATCGCAAAAGTTAGCAGCCGCACAGGGTCAGAAACTCGGTGTCAATCTGAACCGTTTGGCCCTGAGTTTGAGTCACAAAGCAGGAGTTCGGTGATCGCTGGTTACTTTTAATTTCACATCTCAAGTCCGTCGGAAAGGAGAGAGAAGCATGACATCGCTGATGTTACAATCCTCCCAGGATCAGAAACAAAGCTAGGTGTGAATCGAAACAATTACGGCCTCTGTTGAAGTCCCAAAGCACAAGCTCAGTGATCGCTGCATACTTTTCATTTCACATCGCCAGAGCTGAGATATTTAAAAATGACCTCACGCCCTTCCGAAAGGGGATAGAAGCATGAGATCGCGAAAGTTAGCAGCCTCCCAGGGTCAGAAACTCGGTCTCAATCAAAACTATTTTTCCCTCCGAGAGCAAAGCACCAGCTCCGTGATCAATTGCTTCCTGTTAATTTCACAATACCGGGGCCGCGATATTAAAAAAAATTACCTCACGCCCCTCCGAAAGGAGGGAGAAGCATGGCATCGGTGAAGTAAGCAGTCTCCCAGGTTCAGACACTGGGTTTCAATGGATACCATTAGGCAATCCCTTTCTGTCCCCAAGGAGGAGCTCCGCGATCGCCTGCTACTTTTAATATCACAATAAGGCGCGTGATATTTGAAAACAATCTCACGCCCCTCTGGAAGGGGAGAAAGCATGACATCGCTGATGTTAGAATCCTCCCAGCGTCATACAGTCGGTGTCAATCGAAACCATCAGGGACTCTGTTTGAGTCCCAAAGCACAAACTCAGTGATCGCCGGCAACTTTTAATTTCACATCTCACGTCCCTCTGACAGGAGAGAGAGGCATGACATCGCGAAAGTTAGCAGCCGCCCAGGGTCAGAAACTTCGGTGTCAATCTGAACCGTTTGGCCCTGAGTTTGAGTCACAAAGCAGGAGTTCGGTGATCGCTGGTTACTTTTAATTTCACATCTCAAGTCCGTCGGAACGGAGAGAAGCATGACATCGCTGATTTTACAATCCTCCCAGGATCAGAAACAAAGCTAGGTGTGAATCGAAACAATTACGGCCTCTGTTGAAGTCCCAAAGCACAAGATCAGTGATCGCTGCATACTTTTCATTTCACATCGCCAGAGCTGAGATATTTAAAAATGACCTCACGCCCTTCGGAAAGGGGATAGAAGCATGAGATCGCGAAAGTTAGCAGCCTCCCAGGGTCAGAAACTCGGTCTCAATCAAAACTATTTTTCCCTCCGAGAGCAAAGCACCAGCTCCGTGATCAATTGTTTTATGTTAATTTCACAATACCGGGGCCGCGATATTAAAAAAAATTACCTCACGCCCCTCCGAAAGGAGGGAGAAGCATGGCATCGGTGAAGTAAGCAGTCTCCCAGGTTCAGACACTGGGTTTCAATGGATACCATTAGGCAATCCCTTTCAGTCCCCAAGGAGGAGCTCCGCGATCGCCGGCTACTTTTAATATCACAATAAGGCGACGCCATATTTGAAAACAATCTCACGCCCCTCTGGAAGGGGAGAGAAGCATGACATCGCTGATGTTAGAATCCTCCCAGCGTCACACAGTCGGTGTCAATCGAAACCATCAGGGACTCTGTTTGAGTCCCAAAGCACAAACTCAGTGATCGCCGGCAACTTTTAATTTCACATCTCACGTCCCTCTGACAGGAGAGAGAGGCATGACATCGCGAAAGTTAGCAGCCGCCCAGGGTCAGAAACTCGGTGTCAATCTGAACCGTTCGGCCCTGAGTTTGAGTCACAAAGCAGGAGTTCGGTGATCGCTGGCTACTTTTAATTTCAAATCTCACGTCCGTCCGAAAGGAGAGAGAAGCAAGACATCGCTGATGTTAGAATCCTCCTAGGATCAAAATCAGAGCTAGGTGTGAATTCAAACCACTAGGCCCTCTGTTTGAATCCAAAAGCACAAGCTCAGTGATCGCTGCATACGTTTAATTTCACATCGCCAGAGCAGAGATATTTAAAAATGACCTCACGCCCTTCCGAAAGGGGATGGAAGCATGACATCGCTGATGTTAGAATCCTCCTAGGATGAAAAACATAGCTAGGTGTGATTTCAAACCACGAGGCCCTCTGTTTGAATCCCAAAGCACAAGCTCAGTGATCGCTGCATACTTTCAATTTCACATCGCCAGAGCAGAGATATTTAAAAATAACCTCACGCCCTTCCGAAAGGGGATGGAAGCATGACATTGCTGATGTTAGAATCCTCCTAGGATCAAAAACATAGCTAGGTGTGAATTCAAACCACTAGGCCCTCTGTTTGAATCCCAAAGCACAAGCTCAGTGATCGCTGCATACTTTTCATTTCACATCGCCAGAGCTGAGATATTTAAAAATGACCTCACGCCCTTCCGAAAGTGGATAGAAGCATGAGATCGCGAAAGTTAGCAGCCTCCCAGGGTCAGAAACTCGGTCTCAATCAAAACTATTTTTCCCTCTGAGAGCAAAGCACCAGCTCCGTGATCACTTGCTTCCTGTTAATTTCACAATACCGGGCCGCGATATTAAAAAAATTACCTCACGCCCCTCCGAAAGGAGGGAGAAGCATGGCATCGGTGAATTAAGCAGTCTCCCAGGTTCAGACACTGGGTTTCAATGGATACCATTAGGCAATCCCTTTCATTCCCCAAGGAGGAGCTCCGCGATCGCATGCTACTTTTAATATCACAGTAAGGCGACGCGATATTTAAAAACAATCTCACGCCCCTCTGGAAGGAGAGAAGCATGACATCGCTGATGTTAGAATCCTCCCAGCGTCATACAGTCGGTGTCAATCGAAACCATCAGGGACTCTGTTTGAGTCCCAAAGCACAAACTCAGTGATCGCCGGCAACTTTTAATTTCACATCTCACGTCCCTCTGACAGGAGAGAGAGGCATGACATCGCGAAGTTGTTAGCAGCCGCCCAGGGTCAGAAACTCGGTGTCAATCTGAACCGTTTGGCCCTGAGTTTGAGTCACAAAGCAGGAGTTCGGTGATCGCTGGTTACTTTTAATTTCACATCTCAAGTCCGTCGGAAAGGAGAGAGAAGCATGACATCGCTGATTTTACAATCCTCACAGGATCAGAAACAAAGCTAGGTGTGAATCGAAACAATTACGGCCTCTGTTGAAGTCCCAAAGCACAAGATCAGTGATCGCTGCATACTTTTCATTTCACATCGCCAGAGCTGAGATATTTAAAAATCACCTCACGCCCTTCCGAAAGGGGATGGAAGCATGACATCGCTGATGTTACAATCCTCCTAGGATCAAAAACATAGCTAGGTGTGAATTCAAACCACTAGGCCCTCTGTGTGAATCCCAAAGCACAAGCTCAGTGATCGCTGCATACTTTTCATTTCACATCGCCAGAGCTGAGATATTTAAAATGACCTCACACCCTTCCGAAAGGGGATAGAAGCATGAGATCGCGAAAGTGAGCAGCCTCCCAGGGTCAGAAACTCGGTCTCAATCAAAACTATTTTTCCCTCCGAGAGCAAAGCACCAGCTCCGTGATCAATTGCTTCCTGTTAATTTCACAATACCGGGCCGCGATATTAAAAAATTACCTCACGCCCCTCCGAAAGGAGGGGAGAAGCATGGCATCGGTGAAGTAAGCAGTCTCCCAGGTTCAGACACTGGGTTTCAATGGATACCATTAGGCAATCCCTTTCAGTCCCCAAGGAGGAGCTCCGCGATCGCCTGCTACTTTTAATATCACAATAAGGCGACGCGATATTTGAAAACAATCTCACGCCCCTCTGGAAGTGGAGAGAAGCATGACATCGCTGATGTTAGAATCCTCCCAGCGTCACACAGTCGGTGTCAATCGAAACCATCAGGGACTCTGTTTGAGTCCCAAAGCACAAACTCAGTGATCGCGGCAACTTTTAATTTCACATCTCACATCCCTCTGACAGGAGAGAGAGGCATGACATCGCGAAAGTTAGCAGCCGCCCAGGGTCAGAAACTCGGTGTCAATCTGAACCGTTCGGGCCTGTGTTTGAGTCACAAAGCAGGAGTTCGGTGGTCGCTGGCTACTTTTAATTTCAAATCTCACGTCAGTCCGAAAGGAGAGAGAAGCATGACATCGCTGATGGTAGAATCCTCCTAGGATCAAAAACATAGCTAGGTGTGAATTCAAACCACTAGGCCGTCTGTTTGAATCCCAAAGCACAAGCTCAGTGATCGCTGCATACTTTTAATTTCACATCGCCAGAGCAGAGATATTTAAAAATGACCTCACGCCCTTCCGAAAGGGGATAGAAGCATGAGATCGCGAAAGTTAGCAGCCTCCCAGGGTCAGAAACTCGGTCTCAATCAAAACTATTTTTCCCTCTGACAGCAAAGCACCAGCTCCGTGATCACTTGCTTCCTGTTAATTTCACAATACCGGGGCCGCGATATTAAAAAAATTACCTCACGCCCCTCCGAAAGGAGGGAGAAGCATGGCATCGGTGAAGTAAGCAGTCTCCCAGGTTCAGACACTGGGTTTCAATGGATACCATTAGGCAATCCCTTTCTGTCCCCAAGGAGGAGCTCCGCGATCGCCTGCTACTTTTAATATCACAATAAGGCGACGCGATATTTGAAAACAATCTCACGCCCCTCTGGAAGGGGAGAGAAGCATGACATCGCTGATGTTAGAATCCTCCCAGCGTCACACAGTCGGTGTCAATCGAAACCATCAGGGACTCTGTTTGAGTCCCAAAGCACAAACTCAGTGATCGCCGGCAACTTTTAATTTCACATCTCACGTCCCTCTGACAGGAGAGGGAGGCATGACATCGCGAAAGTTAGCAGCCGCCCAGGGTCAGAAACTCGGTGTCAATCTGAACCGTTCGGCCCTGTGTTTGAGTCACAAAGCAGGAGTTCGGTGATCGCTGGCTACTTTTAATTTCAAATCTCACGTCAGTCCGAAAGGAGAGAGAAGCAAGACATCGCTGATGTTAGAATCCTACTAGGATTAAAATCAGAGCTAGGTGTGAATTCAAACCACTAGGCCCTCTGTTTGAATCCAAAAGCACAAGCTCAGTCATCGCTGCATACTTTTAATTTCACATCGCCAGAGCAGAGATATTTAAAATGACCTCACGCCCTTCCGAAAGGGGATGGAAGCATGACATCGCTGATGTTAGAATTCCTCCTAGGATCAAAAACAAGCTCAATGATAGCTACTTGTTTCATTTTCAATCTCACGTCCCTCTGTCAGGAGAGAGGCATGACATCGCGAAAGTTAGCAGCCGCCCAGGGTCAGAAACTCGGTTCAATCAAAACTATTTTCCCTCCAAGAGCAAAGCACCAGCTCCGTGATCAATTGCTTCCTGTTAATTTCAAACCACTAGGCCCCTCCGAAAGGAGGGAGAAGCATGGCATCGTTTCTCCCAGGTTCAGATCCCAACCATTAGCACAAGCTCAATGCTCCGCGATCGCTGCACTTTTAATATCACATTTTCATTTTAAAAACAATCTCACGTCCCTCTGAAGGAGAGAGAAGCATGACATCGCTGATGTTAGAATCCTCCCAGCGTCAGAAACTCGGTGTCAATCTGAACCATCAGGGACTCTGTTTGAGTCCCAAAGCACAAAGTTCAGTGATCGCTGGCAACTTTTAATTTCAAATCTCACGTCTGACCTGATGACATCGCGAAAGAAGCCGCCCAGGGTCAGAAACTGAATCTGACATCGCTGTTTGAGTCACAAAGCAGGAGTTCGGTGAGAAATTTCAAATCTCCTAGGATCAAAATCAGAGCAAAATCAGGTGTGAATTCAAACCACTAGGCCCTCTGTTTGAATCCAAAAGCACAAGCTCAGTGATCGCTGCATACTTTTAATTTCACATGGCCAGAGCAGAGATATTTAAAAATGACCTCACGCCCTTCCGAAAGGGGATGGAAGCATGACATCGCTGATGTTAGAATCCTCCTAGGATCAAAAACATAGCTAGGTGTGAATTCAAACCACTAGGCCCTCTGTTTGAATCCCAAAGCACAAGCTCAGTGATCGCTGCATACTTTTAATTTCACATCGCCAGAGCAGAGATATTTAAAAATGACCTCACGCCATTCCGAAGGGGATGGAAGCATGACATCGCTGATGTTAGAATCCTCCTAGGATCAAAAACATAGCTAGGTGTGAATTCAAACCACTAGGCCCTCTGTTTGAGTCCCAAAGCACAAACTCAGTGATCGCCGGCATCTTTTAATTTCACATCTCACGTCCCTCTGACAGGAGAGAGAGGCATGACATCGCGAAAGTTAGCAGCCGCCCTGGGTCAGAAACTCGGTGTCAATCTGAACCGTTCGGCCCTGAGTTTGAGTCACAAAGCAGGAGTTCGGTGATCGCTGGTTACTTTTATTTTCACATCTCAAGTCCGTCGGAAAGGAGAGAGAAGCATGACATCGCTGATGTTACAATCCTCCCAGTATCAGAAACAAAGCTAGGTGTGAATCGAAACAATTACGGCCTCTGTTGAAGTCCCAAAGCACAAGATCAGTGATCGCTGCATACTTTTCATTTCACATCGCCAGAGCTGAGATATTTAAAAATGACCTCACGCCCTTCCGAAAGGGGATAGAAGCATGAGATCGCGAAAGTTAGCAGCCTCCCAGGGTCAGAAACTCGGTCTCAATCAAAACTATTTTTCCCTCTGAGACCCAAAGCACCAGGTCCGTGATCACTTGCTTCCTGTTAATTTCACAATACCGGGGCCACGATATTAAAAAAATTACCTCACGCCCCTCCGAAAGGAGGGAGAAGCATGGCATCGGTGAAGTAAGCAGTCTCCCAGGTTCAGACACTGGGTTTCAATGGATACCATTAGGCAATCCCTTTCAGTCCCCAAGGAGGAGCTCCCGCGATCGCGGCTACTTTTAATATCACAATAAGGCGACGCGATATTTGAAAACAATCTCACGCCCCTCTGGAAGGGGAGAGAAGCATGACATCGCTGATGTTAGAATCCTCCCAGCGTCATACAGTCGGTGTCAATCGAAACCATCAGGGACTCTGTTTGAGTCCCAAAGCACAAACTCAGTGATCGCTGGCAACTTTTAATTTCACATCTCACGTCCCTCTGACAGGAGAGAGAGGCATGACATCGCGAAAGTTAGCAGCCGCCCAGGGTCAGAAACTTCGGTGTCAATCTGAACCGTTCGGCCCTGTGTTTGAGTCACAAAGCAGGAGTTCGGTGATGGCTGGCTACTTTTAATTTCAAATCTCAAGTCCGTCGGAAAGGAGAGAGAAGCATGACATCGCTGATGTTACAATCCTCCCAGTATCAGAAACAAAGCTAGGTGTGAATCGAAACAATTACGGCCTCTGTTGAAGTCCCAAAGCACAAGATCAGTGATCGCTGCATACTTTTCATTTCACATCGCCAGAGCTGAGATATTTAAAAATGACCTCACGCCCTTCCGAAAGGGGATAGAAGCATGAGATCGCGAAAGTTAGCAGCCTCCCAGGGTCAGAAACTCGGTCTCAATCAAAACTATTTTTCCCTCTGAGACCCAAAGCACCAGGTCCGTGATCACTTGCTTCCTGTTAATTTCACAATACCGGGGCCACGATATTAAAAAAATTACCTCACGCCCCTCCGAAAGGAGGGAGAAGCATGGCATCGGTGAAGTAAGCAGTCTCCCAGGTTCAGACACTGGGTTTCAATGGATACCATTAGGCAATCCCTTTCAGTCCCCAAGGAGGAGCTCCGCGATCGCCGGCTACTTTTAATATCACAATAAGGCGACGCCATATTTGAAAACAATCTCACGCCCCTCTGGAAGGGGAGAGAAGCATGACATCGCTGATGTTAGAATCCTCCCAGCGTCATACAGTCGGTGTCAATCGAAATCATCAGGGACTCTGTTTGAGTCCCAAAGCACAAACTCAGTGATCGCGGCAACTTTTAATTTCACATCTCACGCCCCTCTGACAGGAGAGAGAGGCATGACATCGCGAAAGTTAGCAGCCGCCCAGGGTCAGAAACTCGGTGTCAATCTGAACCGTTCGGCCCTGTGTTTGAGTCACAAAGCAGGAGTTCGGTGATCGCTGGCTACTTTTAATTTCAAATCTCACGTCAGTCCGAAAGGAGAGAGAAGCAAGACATCGCTGATGTTAGAATCCTCCTAGGATCAAAATCAGAGCTAGGTGTGAATTCAAACCACTAGGCCCTCTGTTTGAATCCAAAAGCACAAGCTCAGTGATCGCTGCATACTTTTAATTTCACATCGCCAGAGCAGAGATATTTAAAAATGACCTCACGCCCTTCAGAAAGGGGATGGAAGCATGACATCGCTGATGTTAGAATCCTCCTAGGATCAAAAACATAGCTAGGTGTGAATTCAAACCACAAGGCCCTCTGTTTGAATCCCAAAGCACAAGCTCAGTGATCGCTGCATACTTTTAATTTCACATCGCCAGAGCAGAGATATTTAAAAATGACCTCACGCCCTTCCGAAAGGGATGGAAGCATGACATCGCTGATGTTAGAATCCTCCTAGGATCAAAAACATAGCTAGGTGTGAATTCAAACCACTAGGCCCTCTGTTTGAATCCCAAAGCACAAACTCAGTGATCACTGCATACTTTTCAATTCACATCGCCAGAGCTGAGATATTTAAAAATGACCTCACGCCCTTCCGAAAGGGGATAGAAGCATGAGATCGCGAAAGTTAGCAGCCTCCCAGGGTCAGAAACTCGGTCTCAATAAAAACTATTTTTCCTCTGAGACCCAAAGCACCAGGTCCGTGATCACTTGCTTCCTGTTAATTTCACAATACCGGGGACGCGATATTAAAAAATTACCTCACGCCCCTCCGAAAGGAGGGAGAAGCATGGCATCGGTGAAGTAAGCAGTCTCCCAGGTTCAGACACTGGGTTTCAATGGATACCATTAGGCAATCCCTTTCAGTCCGCAAGGAGGAGCTCCGCGATCGCCGGCTACTTTTAATATCACAATAAGGCGACTCAATATTTGAAAACAATCTCACGCCCCTCTGGAAGGGGAGAGAAGCATGTCATCGCTGATGTTAGAATCCTCCCAGCGTCACACAGTCGGTGTCAATCGAAACTATCAGGGACTCTGTTTGAGTCCCAAAGCACAAACTCAGTGATCGCCGGCAACTTTTAATTTCACATCTCACGTCCCTCTGACAGGAGAGAGAGGCATGACATCGCGAAAGTTAGCAGCCGCCCAGGGTCAGAAACTCGGTGTCAATCTGAACCGTTCGGCCCTGTGTTTGAGTCACAAAGCAGGAGTTCGGTGATCGCTGGTTACTTTTAATTTCACATCTCAAGTCCGTCGGAAAGGAGAGAGAAGCATGACATCGCTGATGTTAGAATCCTCCCAGGATCAGAAACAAAGCTCGGTGTGAATCGAAACAATTACGGCCTCTGTTGAAGTCCCAAAGCAAAAGATCAGTGATCGCTGCATACTTTTCATTTCACATCGCCAGAGCTGAGATATTTAAAAATGACCTCACGCCCTTCCGAAAGGGGATGGAAGCATGAGATCGCGAAAGTTAGCAGCCTCCCAGGGTCAGAAACTCGGTCTCAATCAAAAGTATTTTTCCCTCTGAGAATCAAGCACCAGGTCCGTGATCAATTGCTTCCTGTTAATTTCACAATACCAGGGGCAGAGATATTAAAAATTACCTCACGCCCCTTCCGAAAGGAGGAGATCGAAGCATGGCATCAATCTCACGTGAAGGAGAAGCATGTCTCCAGCAGGTTCAAGACACCATCAGGGACTGGGTTTCAATGGATACCATTAGGCAATCCCCCCAGGATCAGTCCGGTCTCAATCAAAACTATTTTTCCCTCTGAGACCCAAAGCACCAGCTCCGTGATCACTTGATTCCTGCCTGCTCCGAAAAGGAGAGAAGCATGAGATCGATGAAGTTACAACCTCCCAGGTTATCACAATACAGGCGACGCGATATTTGAAAACAATCTCACGCCCCTCTGGAAGGAGAGAGAAGCATGACATCGCTGATGTTAGAATACTCCTAGGATGAAAAACATATCTAGGTGTGAATTCAAACCACTAGGCCCTCTGTTTGAATCCCAAAGCACAAGCTCAGTGATCGCTGCATACTTTTAATTTCACATGGCCAGAGCAGAGATAATTAAAAATGACCTCACGCCATTCCGAAAGGGGATGGAAGCATGACATCGCTGATGTTAGAATCCTCCTAGGATCAAAAACATAGCTAGGTGTGAATTCAAACCACTAGGCCCTCTGTTTGAGTCCCAAAGCACAAACTCAGTGATCGCTGCATACTTTTCATTTCACATCTCACGTCCCTCTGACAGGAGAGAGAGGCATGACATCGCGAAAGTTAGCAGCCGCCCAGGGTCAGAAACTCGGTGTCAATCTGAACCGTTCGGCCCTGTGTTTGAGTCACAAAGCAGGACTTCGGTGATCGCTGGCTACTTTTAATTTCAAATCTCACGTCAGTCCGAAAGGAGAGAGAAGCAAGACATCGCTGATGTTAGAATCCTCCTAGGATCAAAATCAGAGCTAGGTGTGAATTCAAACCACTAGGCCCTCTGTTTGAATCCAAAAGCACAAGCTCAGTGATCACTGCATACTTTTAATTTCACATCGCCAGAGCAGAGATATTTAAAAATGACCTCACGCCATTCCGAAAGGGGATGGAAGCATGACATCGCTGATGTTAGAATCTTCCTAGGATGAAAAACATAGCTAGGTGTGAATTCAAACCACTAGGCCCTCTGTTTGAATCCCAAAGCACAAGCTCAGTGATCGCTGCATACTTTTAATTTCACATCGCCAGAGCAGAGATATTTAAAAATGACCTCACGCCATTCGGAAAGGGGATGGAAGCATGACATCGCTGATGTTAGAATCCTCCTAGGATCAAAAACATAGCTAGGTGTGAATTCAAACCACTAGGCCCTCTGTTTGAGTCCCAAAGCACAAACTCAGTGATCGCTGCAACTTTGAATTTCACATCTCACGTCCCTCTGACAGGAGAGAGAGGCATGACATCGCGAAAGTTAGCAGCCGCCCAGGGTCAGAAACTCGGTGTCAATCTGAACCCCTTCGGCCCTGTGTTTGAGTCACAAAGCAGGAGTTCGGTGATCGCTGGTTACTTTTAATTTCACATCTCAAGTCCGTCGGAAAGGAGAGAGAAGCATGACATCGCTGATGTTAGAATCCTCCCAGGATCAGAAACAAAGCTCGGTGTGAATCGAACAATTACGGCCTCTGTTGAAGTCCCAAAGCAAAAGATCAGTGATCGCTGCATACTTTTCATTTCACATCGCCAGAGCTGAGATATTTAAAAATGACCTCATGCCCTTCCGAAAGGGGATAGAAGCATGAGATCGCGAAAGTTAGCAGCCTCCCAGGGTCAGAAACTCGGTCTCAATCAAAAGTATTTTTCCCTCTGAGAGCAAGCACCAGGTCCGTGATCACTTGCTTCCTGTTAATTTCACAATACCGGGGCCGCGATATTAAAAAAAATTACCTCACGCCCCTCCGAAAGGAGGGAGAAGCATGGCATCGGTGAAGTAAGCAGTCTCCCAGGTTCAGACACTGGGTTTCAATGGATACCATTAGGCAATCCCTTTCAGTCCGCAAGGAGGAGCTCCGCGATCGCCTGCTACTTTTAATATCACAATAAGGCGACGCCATATTTAAAAACAATCTCACGCCCCTCTGGAAGGGGAGAGAAGCATGAGATCGCTGATGTTAGAATCCTTCCAGCGTCATACAGTCGGTGTCAATCGACACCATCAGGGACTCTGTTTGAGTCCCAAAGCACAAACTCAGTGATCGCCGGCAACTTTTAATTTCACATCTCACGTCCCTCTGACAGGAGAGAGGCATGACATCGCGAAAGTTAGCAGCCTCCCAGGGTCAGAAACTCGTTGTCAATCTGAACCGTTCGGCCCTGTGTTTGAGTCACAAAGCAGGAGTTCGGTGATCGCTGGTTGCTTTTAATTTCACATCTCAAGTCCGTCGGAAAGGAGAGAGAAGCATGACATCGCTGATGTTACAATCCTCCAAGGATCAGAAACAAAGCTAGGTGTGAATCGAAACAATTACGGCCTCTGTTGAAGTCCCAAAGCACAAGATCAGTGATCGCTGCATACTTTTCATTTCACATCGCCAGAGCTGAGATATTTAAAAATGACCTCACGCCCTTCCAAAAAGGGGATTTCAGCATGAGATCGCTGAAGTTAGCAGCCTCCCAGGATCAGAAACTCGGTCTCAATCAAAACTATTTTTCCCTCTGAGACCCAAAGCACCAGCTCCGTGATCACTTGATTCCTGTTAATTTCACAATACTGGGGCCGCGATTTAAAAAAAAAAACTCACGCCCTCCGAAAGGAGGAGAAGCATGGCATCGATGAAGTTAACAACCTCCCAGGTTGAGACATTCTGGTGTCAATCGAGAACATTAGGGCGTCTCTTTGAGTACCAAAGAAGGAGCTCCGCGATCGCCTGCTACTTTTAATTTCACATCTCACGTCCCTCTGACAGGAGAGAGAGGCATGACATCGCGAAAGTTAGCAGCCGCCCAGGGTCAGAAACTCGGTGTCAATCTGAACCGTTCGACTATGTCTTTGAGTCACAAAGCAGGAGTTCGGTGATCGCTGGTTACTTTTAATTTCACATCTCAAGTCCGTCGAAAAGGAGAGAGAAGCATGACATCGCTGATGTTAGAATCCTCCCATTATCAAAAACTCGGTGTCAATAAAAGCCATTTTTCACTCTAAGACCCAAAGCACCAGCTCCGCGATCACTTTTCTACTTTTAATTTCACAATATTGGGGCCGCGATTTTAAAAAATTACCTAACGCCCCTCGGAAGGAAGTAGACGCATGGCATCGGAGAAGTTAACAACCTCCCAGGTTGAGACATTCGGTGTCAATCGAGAACATTAGGGCCTCTGTTTGAGTCCCAAAGAAGGAGCTCCGCCATCGCCGGCAACTTTTAATTTCACATCTCACGTCAGTCCGAAAGGAGAGAGAAGCATGACATCGCTGATGTTAGAATCATCCCAGGATCAGAAATATAGCTAGGAGTGAATCGAAACAATTACGGCCTCTGTTGGAGTGCCAAAGCACAAGCTGGGTGGTCGCTGGCTTCTTTTAATTTCACATGGCAGTAGCTATTTAAAAATGACCTCACGCCCCTCTGGAAGGAGAGAGCATGACATCGCTGATGTTAGAATACTCCTAGGATCAAAAACATAGCTAGGTGTGAATTCAAATCACTAGGCCCTCTGTTTGAATCCCAAAGCACAAGCTCAGTCATCGCTGCATACTTTTAATTTCACATCGCCAGAGCAGAGATATTTAAAAATGACCTCACGCCCTTCCGAAAGGGGATTTAACCATGAGATCGCTGAAGTTAGCAGCCTCCCAGGATCAGAAACTCGGTCTCAATCAAAACTATTTTTCCCTCTGAGACCCAAAGCACCAGCTCAGTGATCACTTCCTTCCTGATAATTTCACAATACTGGGGCCGCGATTTAAAAAAAATACCTCACGCCCCTCCGAAAGGAGGGAGAAGCATGGCATCGATGAAGTTAACAACCTCCCAGGTTGAGACATTCGGTGTCAATCGAGAACATTAGGCAATCTCTTTGAGTACCAAAGAAGGAGCTCAGCGATCGCCTGCTACTTTTAATATCACAATAAGGCGACGCGATATTTAAAAACAATCTCACGCCCCTCTGGAAGGGGAGAGAAGCATGACATCGCTGATGTTAGAATCCTCCCAGCGTCATACAGTCGGTGTCAATCGAAACCATCAGGGACTCTGTTTGAGTCCCAAAGCACAAACTCAGTGATCGCCGGCAACTTTTAATTTCACATCTCACGTCGCTCTGACAGGAGAGAGAGGCATGACATAGCGAAAGTTAGCAGCCGCCCAGGGTCAGAAACTCGGTGTCAATCTGAACCGTTCGGCCCTGTGTTTGAGTCACAAAGCAGGAGTTCGGTGATCGCTGGCTACTTTTAATTTCAAATCTCACGTCAGTCCGAAAGGAGAGAGAAGCATGACATCGCTGATGTTAGAATCCTCCTAGGATCAAAATCAGAGCTAGGTGTGAATTCAAACCACTAGGCCCTCTTTGAATCCAAAAGCACAAGCTCAGTGATCGCTGCATACTTTTAATTTCACATCGCCAGAGCAGAGATATTTAAAAATGACCTCACGCCATTCCGAAAGGGGATGGAAGCATGACATCGCTGATGTTAGAATCCTCCTAGGATCAAAAACATAGCTAGGTGTGAATTCAAACCACTAGGCCCTCTGTTTGAATCCCAAAGCACAAGCTCAGTGATCGCTGCATACTTTTAATTTCACATCGCCAGAGCAGAGATATTTAAAAATAACCTCACGCCCTTCCGAAAGGGGATGGAAGCATGACATTGCTGATGTTAGAATCCTCCTAGGATCAAAAACATAGCTAGGTGTGAATTCAAACCACTAGGCCCTCTGTTTGAATCCCAAAGCACAAGCTCAGTGATCGCTGCATACTTTTCATTTCACATCGCCAGAGCTGAGATATTTAAAAATGACCTCACGCCCTTCCGAAAGTGGATAGAAGCATGAGATCGCGAAATTTAGCAGCCTCCCAGGGTCAGAAACTCGGTCTCAATCAAAACTATTTTTCCCTCTGAGAGCAAAGCACCAGCTCCGTGATCACTTGCTTCCTGTTAATTTCACAATACCGGGGCTGCGATATTAAAAAAATTACCTCACGCCCTCCGAAAGGAGGGAGAAGCATGGCATCGGTGAATTAAGCAGTCTCCCAGGTTCAGACACTGGGTTTCAATGGATACCATTAGGCAATCCCTTTCATTCCCAAGGAGGAGCTCCGTGATCGCATGCTACTTTTAATATCACAGTAAGGCGACGCGATATTTAAAAACAATCTCACGCCCCTCTGGAAGGGGAGAGAAGCATGACATCGCTGATGTTAGAATCCTCCCAGCGTCATACAGTCGGTGTCAATCGAACCATCAGGGACTCTGTTTGAGTCCCAAAGCACAAACTCAGTGATCGCTGCAACTTTTAATTTCACATCTCACGTCCCTCTGACAGGAGAGAGAGGCATGACATCGCGAAAGTTAGCAGCCGCCCAGGTCAGAAACTCGGTGTCAATCTGAACCGTTTGGCCCTGAGTTTGAGTCACAAAGCAGGAGTTCGGTGATCGCTGGTTACTTTTAATTTCACATCTCAAGTCCGTCGGAAAGGAGAGAGAAGCATGACATCGCTGATTTTACAATCCTCACAGGATCAGAAACAAAGCTAGGTGTGAATCGAAACAATTACGGCCTCTGTTGAAGTCCCAAAGCACAAGATCAGTGATCGCTGCATACTTTTCATTTCACATCGCCAGAGCTGAGATATTTAAAAATCACCTCACGCCCTTCCGAAAGAGGATGGAAGCATGACATCGCTGATGTTACAATCCTCCTAGGATCAAAAACATAGCTAGGTGTGAATTCAAACCACTAGGCCCTCTGTGTGAATCCCAAAGCACAAGCTCAGTGATCGCTGCATACTTTTCATTTCACATCGCCAGAGCTGAGATATTTAAAAATGACCTCACGCCCTTCCGAAAGGGGATAGAAGCATGAGATCGCGAAAGTGAGCAGCCTCCCAGGGTCAGAAACTCGGTCTCAATCAAAACTATTTTTCCCTCCGAGAGCAAAGCACCAGCTCCGTGATCAATTGCTTCCTGTTAATTTCACAATACCGGGGCCGCGATATTAAAAAAATTACCTCACGCCCCTCCGAAAGGAGGGAGAAGCATGGCATCGGTGAAGTAAGCAGTCTCCCAGGTTCAGACACTGGGTTTCAATGGATACCATTAGGCAATCCCTTTCAGTCCCCAAGGAGGAGCTCCGCGATCGCCTGCTACTTTTAATATCACAATAAGGCGACGCGATATTTGAAAACAATCTCACGCCCCTCTGGAAGTGGAGAGAAGCATGACATCGCTGATGTTAGAATCCTCCCAGCGTCACACAGTCGGTGTCAATCGAAACCATCAGGGACTCTGTTTGAGTCCCAAAGCACAAACTCAGTGATCGCCGGCAACTTTTAATTTCACATCTCACATCCCTCTGACAGGAGAGAGAGGCATGACATCGCGAAAGTTAGCAGCCGCCCAGGGTCAGAAACTCGGTGTCAATCTGAACCGTTCGGGCCTGTGTTTGAGTCACAAAGCAGGAGTTCGGTGGTCGCTGGCTACTTTTAATTTCAAATCTCACGTCAGTCCGAAAGGAGAGAGAAGCATGACATCGCTGATGGTAGAATCCTCCTAGGATCAAAAACATAGCTAGGTGTGAATTCAAACCACTAGGCCGTCTGTTTGAATCCCAAAGCACAAGCTCAGTGATCGCTGCATACTTTTCATTTCACATCGTCAGAGCTGAGATATTTAAAAATGACCTCACGCCCTTCCGAAAGGGGATAGAAGCATGAGATCGCGAAAGTTAGCAGCCTCCCAGGGTCAGAAACTCGGTCTCAATCAAAACTATTTTTCCCTCTGAGAGCAAAGCACCAGCTCCGTGATCACTTGCTTCCTGTTAATTTCACAATACCGGGCCGCGATATTAAAAAAATTACCTCACGCCCCTCCGAAAGGAG
Organism: Megalops atlanticus; assembly: GCA_019176425.1. Taxonomy (NCBI): domain Eukaryota; kingdom Metazoa; phylum Chordata; class Actinopteri; order Elopiformes; family Megalopidae; genus Megalops; species Megalops atlanticus. Next base: position 248,305 of record JAFDVH010000032.1, on the reverse strand, counting down.
GGAGAAGCATGGCATCGGTGAAGTAAGCAGTCTCCCAGGTTCAGACACTGGGTTTCAATGGATACCATTAGGCAATCCCTTTCTGTCCCCAAGGAGGAGCTCCGCGATCGCCTGCTACTTTTAATATCACAATAAGGCGACGCGATATTTGAAAACAATCTCACGCCCTCTGGAAGGGGAGAGAAGCATGACATCGCTGATGTTAGAATCCTCCCAGCGTCACACAGTCGGTGTCAATCGAAACCATCAGGGACTCTGTTTGAGTCCCAAAGCACAAACTCAGTGATCGCTGCAACTTTTAATTTCACATCTCACGTCCCTCTGACAGGAGAGGGAGGCATGACATCGCTGAAAGTTAGCAGCCGCCCAGGGTCAGAAACTCTAGGTGTCAATCTGAACCGTTCCCCAAAGGCCCTGTGTTTGAGTCACAAAGCAGGAGTTCGGTGATCGCTGGCTACTTTTAATTTCAAATCTCACGTCAGTCCGAAAGGAGAGAGAAGCAAGACATCGCTGATGTTAGAATCCTACTAGGATTAAAATCAGAGCTAGGTGTGAATTCAAACCACTAGGCCCTCTGTTTGAATCCAAAAGCACAAGCTCAGTCATCGCTGCATACTTTTAATTTCACATCGCCAGAGCAGAGATATTTAAAATGACCTCACGCCCTTCCGAAAGGGGATGGAAGCATGACATCGCTGATGTTAGAATCCTCCTAGGATCAAAAACATAGCTAGGTGTGAATTCAAACCACTAGGCCCTCTGTTTGAATCCCAAAGCACAAGCTCAATGATCGCTGCATACTTTTCATTTCACATCTCACGTCCCTCTGTCAGGAGAGAGAGGCATGACATCGCTGAAAGTTAGCAGCACAAGCCAGTGATGGGTCAGAAACTCGGTGTCAATCTGAAAACCGCTCAGCCCTGAGTTTGAGTCACAAAGCAGGAGTTCGGTGATCGCTGGTTACTTTTATTTTCACATCTCAAGTCCGTCGGAAAGGAGAGAGAAGCATGACATCGCTGATGTTACAATCCTCCCAGTATCAGAAACAAAGCTAGGTGTGAATCGAAACAATTACGGCCTCTGTTGAAGTCCCAAAGCACAAGATCAGTGATCGCTGCATACTTTTCATTTCACATCGCCAGAGCTGAGATATTTAAAAATGACCTCACGCCCTTCCGAAAGGGGATAGAAGCATGAGATCGCGAAAGTTAGCAGCCTCCCAGGGTCAGAAACTCGGTCTCAATCAAAACTATTTTTCCCTCTGAGACCCAAAGCACCAGGTCCGTGATCACTTGCTTCCTGTTAATTTCACAATACCGGGGCCACGATATTAAAAAAATTACCTCACGCCCCTCCGAAAGGAGGGAGAAGCATGGCATCGGTGAAGTAAGCAGTCTCCCAGGTTCAGACACTGGGTTTCAATGGATACCATTAGGCAATCCCTTTCAGTCCCCAAGGAGGAGCTCCGCGATCGCCGGCTACTTTTAATATCACAATAAGGCGACGCGATATTTGAAAACAATCTCACGCCCCTCTGGAAGGGGAGAGAAGCATGACATCGCTGATGTTAGAATCCTCCCAGCGTCATACAGTCGGTGTCAATCGAAACCATCAGGGACTCTGTTTGAGTCCCAAAGCACAAACTCAGTGATCGCTGGCAACTTTTAATTTCACATCTCACGTCCCTCTGACAGGAGAGAGAGGCATGACATCGCGAAAGTTAGCAGCCGCCCAGGGTCAGAAACTCGGTGTCAATCTGAACCGTTCGGCCCTGTGTTTGAGTCACAAAGCAGGAGTTCGGTGATGGCTGGCTACTTTTAATTTCAAATCTCAAGTCCGTCGGAAAGGAGAGAGAAGCATGACATCGCTGATGTTACAATCCTCCCAGTATCAAAAACAAAGCTAGGTGTGAATCGAAACAATTATGGCCTCTGTTGAAGTCCCAAAGCACAAGATCAGTGATCGCTGCATACTTTTCATTTCACATCGCCAGAGCTGAGATATTTAAAAATGACCTCACGCCCTTCCGAAAGGGGATAGAAGCATGAGATCGCGAAAGTTAGCAGCCTCCCAGGGTCAGAAACTCGGTCTCAATCAAAACTATTTTTCCCTCTGAGACCCAAAGCACCAGGTCCGTGATCACTTGCTTCCTGTTAATTTCACAATACCGGGGCCACGATATTAAAAAATTACCTCACGCCCCTCCGAAAGGAGGGAGAAGCATGGCATCGGTGAAGTAAGCAGTCTCCCAGGTTCAGACACTGGGTTTCAATGGATACCATTAGGCAATCCCTTTCAGTCCCCAAGGAGGAGCTCCGCGATCGCCGGCATACTTTTAATATCACAATAAGGCGACGCGATATTTGAAAACAATCTCACGCCCCTCTGGAAGGGGAGAGAAGCATGACATCGCTGATGTTAGAATCCTCCCAGCGTCATACAGTCGGTGTCAATCGAAATCATCAGGGACTCTGTTTGAGTCCCAAAGCACAAACTCAGTGATCGCCGGCAACTTTTAATTTCACATCTCACGTCCCTCTGACAGGAGAGAGAGGCATGACATCGCGAAAGTTAGCAGCCGCCCAGGGTCAGAAACTCGGTGTCAATCTGAACCGTTCGGCCCTGTGTTTGAGTCACAAAGCAGGAGTTCGGTGATCGCTGGCTACTTTTAATTTCAAATCTCACGTCAGTCCGAAAGGAGAGAGAAGCAAGACATCGCTGATGTTAGAATCCTCCTAGGATCAAAATCAGAGCTAGGTGTGAATTCAAACCACTAGGCCCTCTGTTTGAATCCAAAAGCACAAGCTCAGTGATCGCTGCATACTTTTAATTTCACATCGCCAGAGCAGAGATATTTAAAAATGACCTCACGCCCTTCAGAAAGGGGATGGAAGCATGACATCGCTGATGTTAGAATCCTCCTAGGATCAAAAACATAGCTAGGTGTGAATTCAAACCACAAGGCCCTCTGTTTGAATCCCAAAGCACAAGCTCAGTGATCGCTGCATACTTTTAATTTCACATCGCCAGAGCAGAGATATTTAAAATGACCTCACGCCCTTCCGAAAGGGGATGGAAGCATGACATCGCTGATGTTAGAATCCTCCTAGGATCAAAAACATAGCTAGGTGTGAATTCAAACCACTAGGCCCTCTGTTTGAATCCCAAAGCACAAACTCAGTGATCACTGCATACTTTTCAATTCACATCGCCAGAGCTGAGATATTTAAAAATGACCTCACGCCCTTCCGAAAGGGGATAGAAGCATGAGATCGCGAAAGTTAGCAGCCTCCCAGGGTCAGAAACTCGGTCTCAATAAAAACTATTTTTCCCTCTGAGACCCAAAGCACCAGGTCCGTGATCACTTGCTTCCTGTTAATTTCACAATACCGGGGACGCGATATTAAAAAAATTACCTCACGCCCCTCCGAAAGGAGGGAGAAGCATGGCATCGGTGAAGTAAGCAGTCTCCCAGGTTCAGACACTGGGTTTCAATGGATACCATTAGGCAATCCCTTTCAGTCCGCAAGGAGGAGCTCCGCGATCGCCGGCTACTTTTAATATCACAATAAGGCGACGCAATATTTGAAAACAATCTCACGCCCCTCTGGAAGGGGAGAGAAGCATGTCATCGCTGATGTTAGAATCCTCCCAGCGTCACACAGTCGGTGTCAATCGAAACTATCAGGGACTCTGTTTGAGTCCCAAAGCACAAACTCAGTGATCGCCGGCAACTTTTAATTTCACATCTCACGTCCCTCTGACAGGAGAGAGAGGCATGACATCGCGAAAGTTAGCAGCCGCCCAGGGTCAGAAACTCGGTGTCAATCTGAACCGTTCGGCCCTGTGTTTGAGTCACAAAGCAGGAGTTCGGTGATCGCTGGTTACTTTTAATTTCACATCTCAAGTCCGTCGGAAAGGAGAGAGAAGCATGACATCGCTGATGTTAGAATCCTCCCAGGATCAGAAACAAAGCTCGGTGTGAATCGAAACAATTACGGCCTCTGTTGAAGTCCCAAAGCAAAAGATCAGTGATCGCTGCATACTTTTCATTTCACATCGCCAGAGCTGAGATATTTAAAAATGACCTCACGCCCTTCCGAAAGGGGATAGAAGCATGAGATCGCGAAAGTTAGCAGCCTCCCAGGGTCAGAAACTCGGTCTCAATCAAAAGTATTTTTCCCTCTGAGAGCAAGCACCAGGTCCGTGATCAATTGCTTCCTGTTAATTTCACAATACCGGGGCCGCGATATTAAAAAAAATTACCTCACGCCCCTCCGAAAGGAGGCAGAAGCATGGCATCGGTGAAGTAAGCAGTCTCCCAGGTTCAGACACTGGGTTTCAATGGATACCATTAGGCAATCCCCTTCAGTCCGCAAGGAGGAGCTCCGCGATCGCCTGCTACTTTTAATATCACAATAAGGCGACGCGATATTTGAAAACAATCTCACGCCCCTCTGGAAGGGGAGAGAAGCATGAGATCGCTGATGTTAGAATCCTTCCAGCGTCATACAGTCGGTGTCAATCGACACCATCAGGGACTCTGTTTGAGTCCCAAAGCACAAACTCAGTGATCGCCGGCAACTTTTAATTTCACATCTCACGTCCCTCTGACAGGAGAGAGAGGCATGACATCGCGAAAGTTAGCAGCCTCCCAGGATCAGAAACTCGGTCTCAATCAAAACTATTTTTCCCTCTGAGACCCAAAGCACCAGCTCCGTGATCACTTGATTCCTGTTAATTTCACAATACTGGGGCCGCAATTAAAAAAAAAAAACTCACGCCCCTCCGAAAGGAGGGAGAAGCATGGCATCGATGAAGTTAACAACCTCCCAGGTTGAGACATTCGGTGTCAATCGAGAACATTAGGGCGTCTCTTTGAGTACCAAAGAAGGAGCTCCCGCGATCGCTGCTACTTTTAATATCACAATAAGGCGACGCGATATTTGAAAACAATCTCACGCCCCTCTGGAAGGGGAGAGAAGCATGACATCGCTGATGTTAGAATACTCCTAGGATGAAAAACATATCTAGGTGTGAATTCAAACCACTAGGCCCTCTGTTTGAATCCCAAAGCACAAGCTCAGTGATCGCTGCATACTTTTAATTTCACATGGCCAGAGCAGAGATAATTAAAAATGACCTCACGCCATTCCGAAATGGGGATGGAAGCATGACATCGCTGATGTTAGAATCCTCCTAGGATCAAAAACATAGCTAGGTGTGAATTCAAACCACTAGGCCCTCTGTTTGAGTCCCAAAGCACAAACTCAGTGATCGCTGCATACTTTTCATTTCACATCTCACGTCCTCTGACAGGAGAGAGGCATGACATCGCTGAAAGTTAGCAGCCTCCCAGGGTCAGAAACTCGGGTGTCAATCTGAACCGTTCGGCCCTGTGTTTGAGTCACAAAGCAGGACTTCGTGATCGCTGGCTACTTTTAATTTCAAATCTCACGTCAGTCCGAAAGGAGAGAGAAGCAAGACATCGCTGATGTTAGAATCCTCCTAGGATCAAAATCAGAGCTAGGTGTGAATTCAAACCACTAGGCCCTCTGTTTGAATCCAAAAGCACAAGCTCAGTGATCACTGCATACTTTTAATTTCACATCGCCAGAGCAGAGATATTTAAAAATGACCTCACGCCATTCCGAAAGGGGATGGAAGCATGACATCGCTGATGTTAGAATCTTCCTAGGATGAAAATATAGCTAGGTGTGAATTCAAACCACTAGGCCCTCTGTTTGAATCCCAAAGCACAAGCTCAGTGATCGCTGCATACTTTTAATTTCACATCGCCAGAGCAGAGATATTTAAAAATGACCTCACGCCATTCTGGAAGGGGATGGAAGCATGACATCGCTGATGTTAGAATCCTCCTAGGATCAAAACATAGCTAGGTGTGAATTCAAACCACTAGGCCCTCTGTTTGAGTCCCAAAGCACAAACTCAGTGATCGCCGGGCAACTTTGAATTTCACATCTCACGTCCCTCTGACAGGAGAGAGGCATGACATCGCGAAAGTTAGCAGCCGCCCAGGGTCAGAAACTCGTGTCAATCTGAACCGTTCGGCCCTGTGTTTGAGTCACAAAGCAGGAGTTCGGTGATCGCTGGTTACTTTTAATTTCACATCTCAAGTCCGTCGGAAAGGAGAGAGAAGCATGACATCGCTGATGTTAGAATCCTCCCAGGATCAGAAACAAAGCTAGGTGTGAATCGAAACAATTACGCCCTCTGTTGAAGTCCCAAAGCAAAAGATCAGTGATCGCTGCATACTTTTCATTTCACATCGCCAGAGCAGAGATATTTAAAAATGACCTCACGCCCTTCCGAAAGGGGATAGAAGCATGAGATCGCTGATGTTAGCAGCCTCCCAGGGTCAGAAACTCGGTCTCAATCAAAAGTATTTTTTCCTCTGAGAGCAAGCACAAGCTCCGTGATCACTTGCTTCCTGTTAATTTCACATCGCCGGGGCCGAGATATTAAAAAAAAAAATTACCTCACGCCCCTCCGAAAGGAGATGGAAGCATGGCATCGGTGAAGTTAGCAGTCTCCCAGGTTCAGACACTGGGTTTCAATGGATACCATTAGGCAATCCTTTCAGTCCGCAAGGAGGAGCTCCGCGATCGCCTGCTACTTTTAATATCACAATAAGGCGACGCCATATTTAAAAACAATCTCACGCCCCTCTGGAAGGGGAGAGAAGCATGAGATCGCTGATGTTAGAATCCTTCCAGCGTCAGAAAGTCGGTGTCAATCGACACCATCAGGGACTCTGTTTGAGTCCCAAAGCACAAACTCAGTGATCGCTGGCAACTTTTAATTTCACATCTCACGTCCCTCTGACAGGAGAGAGAGGCATGACATCGCGAAAGTTAGCAGCCTCCCAGGTCAGAAACTCGTTGTCAATCTGAACCGTTCGGCCCTCTGTTTGAGTCACAAAGCAGGAGTTCAGTGATCGCTGGTTGCTTTTAATTTCACATCTCAAGTCCGTCGGAAAGGAGAGAGAAGCATGACATCGCTGATGTTACAATCCTCCAAGGATCAGAAACAAAGCTAGGTGTGAATCAAAACAATTACGGCCTCTGTTGAAGTCCCAAAGCACAAGATCAGTGATCGCTGCATACTTTTCATTTCACAATACCAGAGCTGAGATATTTAAAAATGACCTCACGCCCTTCCAAAAGGGGATTTCAAGCATGAGATCGCTGAAGTTAGCAGCCTCCCAGGATCAGAAACTGGGTCTCAATCAAAACTATTTTTCCCTCTGAGACCCAAAGCACCAGCTCCGTGATCACTTGATTCCTGTTAATTTCACAATACTGGGGCCGCGATTTAAAAAAAAATCTCACGCCCCTCCGGAAGGAGGGAGAAGCATGGCATCGCTGAAGTTAACAACCTCCCAGGTTGAGACATTCGGTGTCAATCGAAAACATTAGGCGTCTCTGTTTGAGTCCCAAAGAAGGAGCTCAGTGATCGCCTGCTACTTTTAATTTCACATCTCACGTCCCTCTGACAGGAGAGAGGCATGACATCGCGAAAGTTAGCAGCCGCCCAGGGTCAGAAACTCGGTGTCAATCTGAACCGTTCGACCCTGTCTTTGAGTCACAAAGCAGGAGTTCGGTGATCGCTGGTTACTTTTAATTTCACATCTCAAGTCCGTCGAAAAGGAGAGAGAAGCATGACATCGCTGATGTTAGAATCCTCCCATTATCAAAAACTAGGTGTCAATAAAAGCCATTTTTCACTCTAAGACCCAAAGCACCAGCTCAGTGATCACTTTTCTACTTTTAATTTCACAATATTGGGGCCGAGATTTTAAAAATTACCTAACGCCCTTCGGAAGGAAGTAGACGCATGGCATCGGAGAAGTTAACAACCTCCCAGGTTGAGACATTCGGTGTCAATCGAAACATTAGGCCTCTGTTTGAGTCCCAAAGAAGGAGCTCCGTGATCACTTGCTTCCTGCAACTTTTAATTTCACATCTCACGCCAGTCCGAAAGGAGAGAGAAGCATGACATCGCTGATGTTAGAATCATCCCAGGATCAGAAATATAGCTAGGAGTGAATCAAACAATTACGGCCTCTGTTGGAGTGCCAAAGCACAAGCTGGGTGGTCGCTGGCTTTTTTAATTTCACATGGCAGTAGCCGCTGATATTTAAAAATGACCTCACGCCCTCTGGAAGGGAGAGACGCATGACATCGCTGATGTTAGAATACTCCTAGGATCAAAAACATAGCTAGGTGTGAATTCAAATCACTAGGCCCTCTGTTTGAATCCCAAAGCACAAGCTCAGTCATCGCTGCATACTTTTAATTTCACATCGCCAGAGCAGAGATATTTAAAAATGACCTCACGCCCTTCCGAAAGGGGATTTAACCATGAGATCGCTGAAGTTAGCAGCCTCCCAGGATCAGAAACTCGGTCTCAATCAAAACTATTTTTCCCTCTGAGACCCAAAGCACCAGCTCAGTGATCACTTCCTTCCTGATAATTTCACAATACTGGGGCCGCGATTTAAAAAAAATACCTCACGCCCCTCCGAAACGAGGGAGAAGCATGGCATCGGTGAAGTTAGCAGCCTCCCAGGTTCAGACACTGGGTTTCAATGGATACCATTAGGCAATCCCTTTCAGTCCCAAAGGAGGAGCTCAGCGATCGCCTGCTACTTTTAATATCACAATAAGGCGACGCGATATTTAAAAAACAATCTCACGCCCTCTGGAAGGGGAGAGAAGCATGACATCGCTGATGTTAGAATCCTCCCAGGATCATACAGTCGGTGTCAATCGAAACCATCAGGGACTCTGTTTGAGTCCCAAAGCACAAACTCAGTGATCGCTGCAACTTTTAATTTCACATCTCACGTCACGCTCTGACAGGAGAGAGAGGCATGACATAGCGAAAGTTAGCAGCCGCCCAGGGTCAGAAACTCGGTGTCAATCTGAACTGCTTTTCCCTGTGTTTGAGTCACAAAGCAGGAGTTCGGTGATCGCTGGCTACTTTTAATTTCAAATCTCACGTCAGTCCGAAAGGAGAGAGAAGCATGACATCGCTGATGTTAGAATCCTCCTAGGATCAAAATCAGAGCTAGGTGTGAATTCAAACCACTAGGCCCTCTTTTGAATCCAAAAGCACAAGCTCAGTGATCGCTGCATACTTTTAATTTCACATCGCCAGAGCAGAGATATTTAAAAATGACCTCACGCCATTCCGAAAGGGGATGGAAGCATGACATCGCTGATGTTAGAATCCTCCTAGGATCAAAAACATAGCTAGGTGTGAATTCAAACCACTAGGCCCTCTGTTTGAATCCCAAAGCACAAGCTCAGTGATCGCTGCATACTTTTAATTTCACATCTCCAGAGCAGAGATATTTAAAATGACCTCACGCCATTCCGAAAGGGGATGGAAGCATGACATCGCTGATGTTAGAATCCTCCTAGGATCAAAAACATAGCTAGGTGTGAATTCAAACCACTAGGCCCTCTGTTTGAGTCCCAAAGCACAAACTCAGTGATCGCTGGTTAACTTTTAATTTCACATCTCACGTCCCTCTGACAGGAGAGAGAGGCATGACATCGCTGATGTTAGCAGCCTCCCAGGGTCAGAAACAAAGCTCGGTGTCAATCTGAACTGCTCGGCCTCTGTTTGAGTCACAAAGCAGGAGTTCAGTGATCGCTGGTTACTTTTAATTTCACATCTCAAGTCCTCGCCCTTCCGAAAGGAGATGGAAGCATGACATCGCTGATGTTACAATCCTCCAAGGATCAGAAACAAAGCTAGGTGTGAATCAAACCACTAGGCCCTCTGTTTGAAGTCCCAAAGCACAAGATCAGTGATCGCTGCATACTTTTAATTTCACATCGCCAGAGCTGAGATATTTAAAAATGACCTCACGCCCTTCCGAAAGGGGATAGAAGCATGAGATCGCGAAAGTTAGCAGCCTCCCAGGGTCAGAAACTCGGTCTCAATCAAAACTATTTTTCCCTCTGAGAGCAAAGCACCAGCTCCGTGATCACTTGCTTCCTGTTAATTTCACAATACCGGGGCCGCGATATTAAAAAAATTACCTCACGCCCCTCCGAAAGGAGGGAGAAGCATGGCATCGGTGAAGTAAGCAGTCTCCCAGGTTCAGACACTGGGTTTCAATGGATACCATTAGGCAATCCCTTTCAGTCCGGAAGGAGGAGCTCCACGATCGCCTGCTACTTTTAATATCACAATAAGGCGACGCGATATTTAAAAACAATCTCACGCCCTTCTGGAAGGGGAGAGAAGCATGACATCGCTGATGTTAGAATCCTCCCAGCGTCATACAGTCGGTGTCAATCGAAACCATCAGGGACTCTGTTTGAGTCCCAAAGCACAAACTCAGTGATCGCCGGCAACTTTTAATTTCACATCTCACGTCCCTCTGACAGGAGAGAGAGGCATGACATCGCGAAAGTTCGCAGCCGCCCAGGTTCAGAAACTCTGTGTCAATCTGAACCGTTTGGCCCTGTGTTTGAGTCACAAAGCAGGAGTTCGGTGATGGCTGGCTACTTTTAATTTCAAATCTCACGTCAGTCCGAAAGGAGAGAGAAGCAAGACATCGCTGTTGTTAGAATCCCCCTAGGATCAAAATCAGAGCTAGGTGTGAATTCAAACCACTAGGCCCTCTGTTTGAATCCAAAAGCACAAGCTCAGTGATCGCTGCATACTTTTAATTTCACATCGCCAGAGCAGAGATATTTAAAAATGACCTCACGCCCTTCCGAAAGGGGATGGAAGCATGACATCGCTGATGTTAGAATCCTCCTAGGGTCAAAAACATAGCTAGGTGTCAATTCAAACCACTTTTCCCTCTGTTTGAATCCCAAAGCACAAGCTCAGTGATCACTGCTTCCTTTTCATTTCACAATACCAGAGCAGAGATATTTAAAAATGACCTCATGCCCTTCCGAAAGGGGATGGAAGCATGAAGTAAGCAGTCTGATGTTAGACACTCCTCCTAGGATCAAAAATCCCTAGCTAGGTGTGAATTCAAATCACTAGGCCCTCTGTTTGAAAACAATGTCACGCCTCTGGAAGGGGAGAGCTGACATCACTGATGTTCAATTCACAGCGTCATACAGCCAGAGCAGAGATATTTTTGAAAAAAGACCTCGCCGGCAACTTTTAATTTCCATCTTCCGACAGGAGAGAGAAGCATGAAATCGCGAAAGTTAGCAGCCTCCCAGGGTCAGAAACTCGGTCTCAATCAAAACTATTTTTCCCTCTGAGAGCAAAGCAACAGCTCCGTGATCACTTGCTTCCTGTTAATTTCACAATACCGGGGCCGCGATATTAAAAAAATAACCTCACGCCCCTCCGAAAGGAGGGAGAAGCATGGCATCGGTGAATTAAGCAGTCTCCCAGGTTCAGACACTGGGTTTCAATGGATACCATTAGGCAATCCCTTTCAGTCCGGAAGGAGGAGCTCCGCGATCGCCTGCTACTTTTAATATCACAATAAGGCGACGCGATATTTAAAAACAATCTCACGCCCCTCTGGAAGGGGAGAGAAGCATGACATCGCTGATGTTAGAATCCTCCCAGCGTCATACAGTCGGTGTCAATCGAAACCATCAGGGACTCTGTTTGAGTCCCAAAGCACAAACTCAGTGATCGCCGGCAACTTTTAATTTCACATCTCACGTCCCTCTGACAGGAGAGAGAGGCATGACATCGCGAAAGTTAGCAGCCGCCCAGGGTCAGAAACTCGGTGTCAATCTGAACCGTTCGGCCCTGAGTTTGAGTCACAAAGCAGGAGTTCGGTGATCGCTGGTTACTTTTAATTTCAAATCTCAAGTCCGTCCGAAAGGAGAGAGAAGCATGACATCGCTGATGTTAGAATCCTCCTAGGATCAAAAACAAAGCTAGGTGTGAATTCAAACCATTAGGCCCTCTGTTGAAGTCCCAAAGCACAAGATCAGTGATCGCTGCATACTTTTCATTTCACATCGCCAGAGCAAAGATATTTAAACATGACCTCACGCCCTTCCGAAAGGGGATGGAAGCATGACATCGCTGATGTTAGAATCCTCCTAGGATCAAAAACATAGCTAGGTGTGAATTCAAACCACTAGGCCCTCTGTTTGAATCCCAAAGCACAAGCTCAGTGATCGCTGCATACTTTTAATTTCACATCGCCAGAGCAGAGATATTTAAAAATGACCTCACGCCATTCCGAAAGGGGATGGAAGCATGACATCGCTGATGTTAGAATCCTCCTAGGATCAAAAACATAGCTAGGTGTGAATTCAAACCACTAGGCCCTCTGTTTGAGTCCCAAAGCACAAACTCAGTGATCGCCGGCAACTTTTAATTTCACATCTCACGTCCCTCTGACAGGAGAGAGAGGCATGACATCGCGAAAGTTAGCAGCCGCCCAGGGTCAGAAACTCGGTGTCAATCTGAACCGTTCGGCCCTGTGTTTGAGTCACAAAGCAGGAGTTCGGTGATCGCTGGTTACTTTTAATTTCACATCTCAAGTCCGTCGGAAAGGAGAGAGAAGCATGACATCGCTGATGTTACAATCCCCAAGGATCAGAAACAAAGCTAGGTGTGAATCGAAACAATTACGGCCTCTGTTGAAGTCCCAAAGCACAAGATCAGTGATCGCTGCATACTTTTCATTTCACATCGCCAGAGCTGAGATATTTAAAAATGACCTCACGCCCTTCCGAAAGGGGATAGAAGCATGAGATCGCGAAAGTTAGCAGCCTCCCAGGGTCAGAAACTCGGTCTCAATCAAAACTATTTTTCCCTCTGAGAGCAAAGCACCAGCTCCGTGATCAATTGCTTCCTGTGAATTTCACAATACCGGGGCCGCGATATTAAAAAAATTACCTCACGCCCCTCCGAAAGGAGGGAGAAGCATGGCATCGGTGAAGTAAGCAGTCTCCCAGGTTCAGACACTGGGTTTCAATGGATACCATTAGGCAATCCCTTTCAGTCCGCAAGGAGGAGCTCCGCGATCGCCTGCTACTTTTAATATCACAATAAGGCGACGCGATGTTAGAAAACAATCTCACGCCCCTCTGGAAGGGGAGAGAAGCATAACATGGCTGATGTTAGAATCCTCCCAGCGTCACACAGTCGGTGTCAATCGAAACCATCAGGGACTCTGTTTGAGTCCCAAAGCACAAACTCAGTGATCGCCGGCAACTTTTAATTTCACATCTCACGTCCCTCTGACAGGAGAGAGAGGCATGACATCGCGAAAGTTAGCAGCCGCCCAGGGTCAGAAACTCGGTGTCAATCTGAACCGTTCGGCCCTGTGTTTGAGTCACAAAGCAGGAGTTCGGTGATCGCTGGCTACTTTTAATTTCAAATCTCACGTCAGTCCGAAAGGAGAGAGAAGCAAGACATCGCTGATGTTAGAATCCTCCTAGGATCAAAATCAGAGCTAGGTGTGAATTCAAACCACTAGGCCCTCTGTTTGAATCCAAAAGCACAAGCTCAGTGATCGCTGCATACTTTTAATTTCACATCGCCAGAGCAGAGATATTTAAAAATGACCTCACGCCCTTCCGAAAGGGGATGGAAGCATGAGATCGCGAAAGTGAGCAGCCTCCCAGGGTCAGAAACTCGGTCTCAATCAAAACTATTTTTCCCTCTGAGAGCAAAGCACCAGCTCCGTGATCACTTGCTTCCTGTTAATTTCACAATACCGGGGCCGCGATATTAAAAAATTACCTCACGCCCCTCCGAAAGGAGGGAGAAGCATGGCATCGGTGAAGTAAGCAGTCTCCCAGGTTCAGACACTGGGTTTCAATGGATACCATTAGGCAATCCCTTTCGTTCCGCAAGGAGGAGCTCCGCGATCGCCTGCTACTTTTAATATCACAATAAGGCGACGCGATGTTTGAAATCAATCTCACGCCCCTCTGGAAGGGGAGAGAAGCATGACATCACTGATGTTAGAATCCACCCAGCGTCATACAGTCGGTGTCAATCGAAACCATCAGGGACTCTGTTTGAGTCCCAAAGAAGGAACTCCGCCATCGCCGGCAACTTTTAATTTCACATCTCACGTCCCTCTGACAGGAGAGAGAGGCATGACATCGCGAAAGTTAGCAGCCGCCCAGGGTCAGAAACTCGGTGTCAATCAAAACTATTTTTCCCTCTGAGAGCAAAGCAACAGCTCCGTGATCACTTGCTTCCTGTTAATTTCACAATACCGGGGCCGCGATATTAAAAAAATAACCTCACGCCCCTCCGAAAGGAGGGAGAAGCATGGCATCGGTGAATTAAGCAGTCTCCCAGGTTCAGACACTGGGTTTCAATGGATACCATTAGGCAATCCCTTTCAGTCCGCAAGGAGGAGCTCCGCGATCGCCTGCTACTTTTAATATCACAATAAGGCGACGCGATATTTAAAAACAATCTCACGCCCCTCTGGAAGGGGAGAGAAGCATGACATCGCTGATGTTAGAATCCTCCCAGCGTCATACAGTAGGTGTCAATCGAAACCATCAGGGACTCTGTTTGAGTCCCAAAGCACAAACTCAGTGATCGCCGGCAACTTTTAATTTCACATCTCACGTCGCTCTGACAGGAGAGAGAGGCATGACATAGCGAAAGTTAGCAGCCGCCCAGGGTCAGAAACTCGGTGTCAATCTGAACCGTTCGGCCCTGTGTTTGAGTCACAAAGCAGGACTTCGGTGATCGCTGGCTACTTTTAATTTCAAATCTCACGTCAGTCCGAAAGGAAAGAGAAGCATGACATCGCTGATGTTAGAATCCTCCTAGGATCAAAATCAGAGCTAGGTGTGAATTCAAACCACTAGGCCCTCTTTGAATCCAAAAGCACAAGCTCAGTGATCGCTGCATACTTTTAATTTCACATCGCCAGAGCAGAGATATTTAAAAATGACCTCACGCCATTCCGAAAGGGGATGGAAGCATGACATCGCTGATGTTAGAATCCTCCTAGGATCAAAAACATAGCTAGGTGTGAATTCAAACCACTAGGCCCTCTGTTTGAATCCCAAAGCACAAGCTCAGTGATTGCTGCATACTTTTAATTTCACATCGCCAGAGCAGAGATATTTAAAATGACCTCACGCCATTCCGAAAGGGGATGGAAGCATGACATCGCTGATGTTAGAATCCTCCTAGGATCAAAAACATAGCTAGGTGTGAATTCAAACCACTAGGCCCTCTGTTTGAGTCCCAAAGCACAAACTCAGTGATCGCCGGCAACTTTGAATTTCACATCTCACGTCCCTCTGACAGGAGAGAGAGGCATGACATCGCGAAAGTTAGCAGCCGCCCAGGGTCAGAAACTCGGTGTCAATCTGAACCGTTCGGCCCTGTGTTTGAGTCACAAAGCAGGAGTTCGGTGATCGCTGGTTACTTTTAATTTCACATCTCAAGTCCGTCGGAAAGGAGAGAGAAGCATGACATCGCTGATGTTAGAATCCTCCCAGGATCAGAAACAAAGCTCGGTGTGAATCGAAACAATTACGGCCTCTGTTGAAGTCCCAAAGCAAAAGATCAGTGATCGCTGCATACTTTTAATTTCACATCGCCAGAGCAGAGATATTTAAAAATGACCTCACGCCCTTCCGAAAGGGGATGGAAGCATGACATCGCTGATGTTAGAATCCTCCTAGGATCAAAAACATAGCTAGGTGTGAATTCAAACCACTAGGCCCTCTGTTTGAATCCCAAAGCACAAGCTCAGTGATCGCTGCATACTTTTAATTTCACATCGCCAGAGTAGAGATATTTAAAAATAACCTCACGCCCTTCCGAAAGGGGATAGAAGCATGAGATCGCGAAAGTTAGCAGCCTCCCAGGGTCAGAAACTCGGTCTCAATCAAAACTATTTTTCCCTCTGAGAGCAAAGCACCAGCTCCGTGATCACTTGCTTCCTGTTAATTTCACAATACCGGGGCCGCGATATTAAAAAAATTACCTCACGCCCCTCCGAAAGGAGGGAGAAGCATGGCATCGGTGAATTAAGCAGTCTCCCAGGTTCAGACACTGGGTTTCAATGGATACCATTAGGCAATCCCTTTCAGTCCGGAAGGAGGAGCTCCACGATCGCCTGCTACTTTTAATATCACAATAAGGCGACGCGATATTTAAAAACAATCTCACGCCCTTCTGGAAGGGGAGAGAAGCATGACATCGCTGATGTTAGAATCCTCCCAGCGTCATACAGTCGGTGTCAATCGAAACCATCAGGGACTCTGTTTGAGTCCCAAAGCACAAACTCAGTGATCGCCGGCAACTTTTAATTTCACATCTCACGTCCCTCTGACAGGAGAGAGAGGCATGACATCGCGAAAGTTCGCAGCCGCCCAGGTTCAGAAACTCTGTGTCAATCTGAACCGTTTGGCCCTGAGTTTGAGTCACAAAGCAGGAGTTCGGTGATGGCTGGCTACTTTTAATTTCAAATCTCACGTCAGTCCGAAAGGAGAGAGAAGCAAGACATCGCTGTTGTTAGAATCCCCCAAGGATCAAAATCAGAGCTAGGTGTGAATTCAAACCACTAGGCCCTCTGTTTGAATCCAAAAGCACAAGCTCAGTGATCGCTGCATACTTTTCATTTCACATCGCCAGAGCAGAGATATTTAAAAATGACCTCACGCCCTTCCGAAAGGGGATGGAAGCATGACATCGCTGATGTTAGAATCCTCCTAGGATCAAAAACATAGCTAGGTGTGAATTCAAACCACTAGGCCCTCTGTTTGAATCCCAAAGCACAAGCTCAGTGATCGCTGCATACTTTTCATTTCACATCGCCAGAGCAGAGATATTTAAAAATAACCTCACGCCCTTCCGAAAGGGGATGGAAGCATGACATCGCTGATGTTAGAATCCTCCTAGGATCAAAAACATAGCTAGGTGTGAATTCAAACCACTAGGCCCTCTGTTTGAATCCCAAAGCACAGGCTCAGTGATCGCTGCATACTTTTCATTTCACATCGCCAGAGCAGAGATATTTAAAAATGACCTCACGCCCTTCCGAAAGGGGATAGAAGCATGAAATCGCGAAAGTTAGCAGCCTCCCAGGGTCAGAAACTCGGTCTCAATCAAAACTATTTTTCCCTCTGAGAGCAAAGCACCAGCTCCGTGATCACTTGCTTCCTGTTAATTTCACAATACCGGGGCCGCGATATTAAAAAAAAATTACCTCACGCCCCTCCGAAAGGAGGGAGAAGCATGGCATCGGTGAATTAAGCAGTCTCCCAGGTTCAGACACTGGGTTTCAATGGATACCATTAGGCAATCCCTTTCAGTCCGGAAGGAGGAGCTCCGCGATCGCCTGCTACTTTTAATATCACAATAAGGCGACGCGATATTTAAAAACAATCTCACGCCCCTCTGGAAGGGGAGAGAAGCATGACATCGCTGATATTAGAATCCTTCCAGCGTCATACAGTCGGTGTCAATCGAAACCATCAGGGACTCTGTTTGAGTCCCAAAGCACAAACTCAGTGATCGCCGGCAACTTTTAATTTCACATCTCACGTCCCTCTGACAGGAGAGAGAGGCATGACATCGCGAAAGTTAGCAGCCGCCCAGCGTCAGAAACTCGGTGTCAATCTGAACCGTTCGGCCCTGAGTTTGAGTCACAAAGCAGGAGTTCGGTGATCGCTGGTTACTTTTAATTTCACATCTCAAGTCCGTCGGAAAGGAGAGAGAAGCATGACATCGCTGATGTTACAATCCTCGCAGGATCAGAAACAAAGCTAGGTGTGAATCGAAACAATTACGGCCTCTGTTGA
Source organism: Megalops atlanticus (assembly GCA_019176425.1). Taxonomy (NCBI): domain Eukaryota; kingdom Metazoa; phylum Chordata; class Actinopteri; order Elopiformes; family Megalopidae; genus Megalops; species Megalops atlanticus. The sequence continues at coordinate 230,534 of JAFDVH010000032.1, read as the reverse complement.
AGTCCCAAAGCACAAGATCAGTGATCGCTGCATACTTTTCATTTCACATCGCCAGGGCAAAGATATTTAAACATGACCTCACGCCCTTCCGAAAGGGGATGGAAGCATGACATCGCTGATGTTAGAATCCTCCTAGGATCAAAAACATAGCTAGGTGTGAATTCAAACCACTAGGCCCTCTGTTTGAATCCCAAAGCACAAGCTCAGTGATTGCTGCATACTTTTAATTTCACATCGCCAGAGCAGAGATATTTAAAAATGACCTCATGCCATTCCGAAAGGGGATGGAAGCATGACATCGCTGATGTTAGAATCCTCCTAGGATCAAAAACATAGCTAGGTGTGAATTCAAACCACTAGGCCCTCTGTTTGAGTCCCAAAGCACAAACTCAGTGATCGCCGGCAACTTTGAATTTCACATCTCACGTCCCTCTGACAGGAGAGAGAGGCATGACATCGCGAAAGTTAGCAGCCGCCCAGGGTCAGAAACTCGGTGTCAATCTGAACCGTTCGGCCCTGTGTTTGAGTCACAAAGCAGGAGTTCGGTGATCGCTGGTTACTTTTAATTTCACAACTCAAGTCCGTCGGAAAGGAGAGAGAAGCATGACATCGCTGATGTTAGAATCCTCCCAGGATCAGAAACAAAGCTCGGTGTGAATCGAAACAATTACGGCCTCTGTTGAAGTCCCAAAGCAAAAGATCAGTGATCGCTGCATACTTTTCATTTCACATCGCCAGAGCTGAGATATTTAAAAATGACCTCATGCCCTTCCGAAAGGGGATAGAAGCATGAGATCGCGAAAGTTAGCAGCCTCCCAGGGTCAGAAACTCGGTCTCAATCAAAAGTATTTTTCCCTCTGAGAGCAAGCACCAGCTCCGTGATCACTTGCTTCCTGTTAATTTCACAATACCGGGGCCGCGATATTAAAAAAAATTACCTCACGCCCCTCCGAAAGGAGGCAGAAGCATGGCATCGGTGAAGTAAGCAGTCTCCCAGGTTCAGACACTGGGTTTCAATGGATACCATTAGGCAATCCCTTTCAGTCCGCAAGGAGGAGCTCCGCGATCGCCTGCTACTTTTAATATCACAATAAGGCGACGCGATATTTGAAAACAATCTCACGCCCCTCTGGAAGGGGAGAGAAGCATGAGATCGCTGATGTTAGAATCCTCCCAGCGTCATACAGTCGGTGTCAATCGACACCATCAGGGACTCTGTTTGAGTCCCAAAGCACAAACTCAGTGATCGCCGGCAACTTTTAATTTCACATCTCACGTCCCTCTGACAGGAGAGAGAGGCATGACATCGCGAAAGTTAGCAGCCTCCCAGGGTCAGAAACTCGGTGTCAATCTGAACCGTTCGGCCCTGTGTTTGAGTCACAAAGCAGGAGTTCGGTGATCGCTGGCTACTTTTAATTTCAAATCTCACGTCAGTCCGAAAAGAGAGAGAAGCATGACATCGCTGATGTTAGAATCCTCCTAGGATCAAAATCAGAGCTAGGTGTGAATTCAAACCACTAGGCCCTCTTTGAATCCAAAAGCACAAGCTCAGTGATCGCTGCATACTTTTAATTTCACATCGCCAGAGCAGAGATATTTAAAAATGACCTCACGCCATTCCGAAAGGGGATGGAAGCATGACATCGCTGATGTTAGAATCCTCCTAGGATCAAAAACATAGCTAGGTGTGAATTCAAACCACTAGGCCCTCTGTTTGAGTCCCAAAGCACAAACTCAGTGATCGCCGGCAACTTTTAATTTCACATCTCACGTCCCTCTGACAGGAGAGAGAGGCATGACATCGCGAAAGTTAGCAGCCGCCCAGGGTCAGAAACTCGGTGTCAATCTGAACCGTTCGGCCCTGTGTTTGAGTCACAAAGCAGGAGTTCGGTGATCGCTGGTTACTTTTAATTTCACATCTCAAGTCCGTCGGAAAGGAGAGAGAAGCATGACATCGCTGATGTTACAATCCCCCAAGGATCAGAAACAAAGCTAGGTGTGAATCGAAACAATTACGGCCTCTGTTGAAGTCCCAAAGCACAAGATCAGTGATCGCTGCATACTTTTCATTTCACATCGCCAGAGCTGAGATATTTAAAAATGACCTCACGCCCTTCCGAAAGGGGATAGAAGCATGAGATCGCGAAAGTTAGCAGCCTCCCAGGGTCAGAAACTCGGTCTCAATCAAAACTATTTTTCCCTCTGAGAGCAAAGCACCAGCTCCGTGATCAATTGCTTCCTGTGAAGTTCACAATACCGGGGCCGCGATGTTAAAAAAATTACCTCACGCCCCTCCGAAAGGAGGGAGAAGCATGGCATCGGTGAAGTAAGCAGTCTCCCAGGTTCAGACACTGGGTTTCAATGGATACCATTAGGCAATCCCTTTCAGTCCGCAAGGAGGAGCTCCGCGATCGCCTGCTACTTTTAATATCACAATAAGGCGACGCGATATTAGAAAACAATCTCACGCCCCTCTGGAAGGGGAGAGAAGCATGACATCGCTGATGTTAGAATCCTTCCAGCGTCCTACAGTCGGTGTCAATCGAAACCATCAGGGACTCTGTTTGAGTCCCAAAGCACAAACTCAGTGATCGCCGGCAACTTTTAATTTCACATCTCACGTCCCTCTGACAGGAGAGAGAGGCATGACATCGCGAAAGTTAGCAGCCGCCCAGGGTCAGAAACTCGGTGTCAATCTGAACCGTTCGGCCCTGTGTTTGAGTCACAAAGCAGGAGTTCGGTGATCGCTGGCTACTTTTAATTTCAAATCTCACGTCAGTCCGAAAGGAGAGAGAAGCAAGACATCGCTGATGTTAGAATCCTCCTAGGATCAAAATCAGAGCTAGGTGTGAATTCAAACCACTAGGCCCTCTGTTTGAATCCAAAAGCACAAGCTCAGTGATCGCTGCATACTTTTAATTTAACATCGCCAGAGCAGAGATATTTAAAAATGACCTCACGCCCTTCCGAAAGGGGATGGAAGCATGACATCGCTGACGTTAGAATCCTCCTAGGATCAAAAACATAGCTAGGTGAGAATTCAAACCACTAGGCCCTCTGTTTGAATCCCAAAGCACAAGCTCAGTGATCGCTGCATACTTTTAATTTCACATCGCCAGAGCTGAGATATTTAAAAATGACCTCACGGCCTTCCGAAAGGGGATAGAAGCATGAGATCGCGAAAGTGAGCAGCCTCCCAGGGTCAGAAACTCGGTCTCAATCAAAACTATTTTTCCCTCTGAGAGCAAAGCACCAGCTCCGTGATCACTTGCTTCCTGTTAATTTCACAATACCGGGGCCGCGATATTAAAAAAATTACCTCACGTCCCTCCGAAAGGAGGGAGAAGCATGGCATCGCTGAAGTAAGCAGTCTCCCAGGTTCAGATACTGGGTTTCAATGGATACCATTAGGCAATCCCTTTCGTTCCGCAAGGAGGAGCTCCGCGATTGCCTGCTACTTTTAATATCACAATAAGGCGACGCGATATTTGAAAACAATCTCACGCCCCTCTGGAAGGGGAGAGAAGCATGACATCACTGATGTTAGAATCCACCCAGCGTCATACAGTCGGTGTCAATCGAAACCATCAGGGACTCTGTTTGAGTCCCAAAGAAGGAACTCCGTGATCGCCGGCAACTTTTAATTTCACATCTCACGTCCCTCTGACAGGAGAGAGAGGCATGACATCGCGAAAGTTAGCAGCCGCCCAGGGTCAGAAACTCGGTGTCAATCAAAACTATTTTTCCCTCTGAGAGCAAAGCAACAGCTCCGTGATCACTTGCTTCCTGTTAATTTCACAATACCGGGGCCGCGATATTAAAAAAATAACCTCACGCCCCTCCGAAAGGAGGGAGAAGCATGGCATCGGTGAATTAAGCAGTCTCCCAGGTTCAGACACTGGGTTTCAATGGATACCATTAGGCAATCCCTTTCAGTCCGCAAGGAGGAGCTCCGCGATCGCCTGCTACTTTTAATATCACAATAAGGCGACGCGATATTTAAAAACAATCTCACGCCCCTCTGGAAGGGGAGAGAAGCATGACATCGCTGATGTTAGAATCCTCCCAGCGTCATACAGTCGGTGTCAATCGAAACCATCAGGGACTCTGTTTGAGTCCCAAAGCACAAACTCAGTGATCGCCGGCAACTTTTAATTTCACATCTCACGTCGCTCTGACAGGAGAGAGAGGCATGACATCGCGAAAGTTAGCAGCCGCCCAGGGTCAGAAACTCGGTGTCAATCTGAACCGTTCGGCCCTGTGTTTGAGTCACAAAGCAGGAGTTCGGTGATCGCTGGCTACTTTTAATTTCAAATCTCACGTCAGTCCGAAAGGAGAGAGAAGCATGACATCGCTGATGTTAGAATCCTCCTAGGATCAAAATCAGAGCTAGGTGTGAATTCAAACCACTAGGCCCTCTTTGAATCCAAAAGCACAAGCTCAGTGATCGCTGCATACTTTTAATTTCACATCGCCAGAGCAGAGATATTTAAAAATGACCTCACGCCATTCCGAAAGGGGATGGAAGCATGACATCGCTGATGTTAGAATCCTCCTAGGATCAAAAACATAGCTAGGTGTGAATTCAAACCACTAGGCCCTCTGTTTGAATCCCAAAGCACAAGCTCAGTGATCGCTGCATACTTTTAATTTCACATCGCCAGAGCAGAGATATTTAAAAATGACCTCACGCCCTTCCGAAAGGGGATGGAAGCATGATATCGCTGATGTTAGAATCCTCCTAGGATCAAAGACATAGCTAGGTGAGAATTCAAACCACTAGGCCCTCTGTTTGAATCCCAAAGCACAAGCTCAGTGATCGCTGCATACTATTAATTTCACATCGCCAGAGCTGAGATATTTAAAAATGACCTCACGCCCTTCCGAAAGGGGATAGAAGCATGAGATCGCGAAAGTTAGCAGCCTCCCAGGGTCAGAAACTCGGTGTCAATCTGAACCGTTCGGCCCTGTGTTTGAGTCACAAAGCAGGAGTTCGGTGATCGCTGGTTACTTTTAATTTCACATCTCAAGTCCGTCGGAAAGGAGAGAGAAGCATGACATCGCTGATGTTACAATCCTCCAAGGATCAGAAACAAAGCTAGGTGTGAATCGAAACAATTACGGCCTCTGTTGAAGTCCCAAAGCACAAGATCAGTGATCGCTGCATACTTTTCATTTCACATCGCCAGAGCTGAGATATTTAAAAATGACCTCACGCCCTTCCGAAAGGGGATAGAAGCATGAGATCGCGAAAGTTAGCAGCCTCCCAGGGTCAGAAACTCGGTCTCAATCAAAACTATTTTTCCCTCTGAGAGCAAAGCACCAGCTCCGTGATCACTTGCTTCCTGTGAATTTCACAATACCGAGGCCGCGATATTAAAAAAATTACCTCACGCCCCTCCGAAAGGAGGGAGAAGCATGGCATCGGTGAAGTAAGCAGTCTCCCAGGTTCAGACACTGGGTTTCAATGGATACCATTAGGCAATCCCTTTCAGTCCGCAAGGAGGAGCTCCGCGATCGCCGGCTACTTTTAATATCACAATAAGGCGACGCAATATTTGAAAACAATCTCACGCCCCTCTGGAAGGGGAGAGAAGCATGACATCGCTGATGTTAGAATCCTCCCAGGGTCACACAGTCGGTGTCAATCGAATCCATCAGGGACTCTGTTTGAGTCCCAAAGCACAAACTCAGTGATCGCCGGCAACTTTTAATTTCACATCTCACGTCCCTCTGACAGGAGAGAGAGGCATGACATCGCGAAAGTTAGCAGCCGCCCAGGGTCAGAAACTCGGTGTCAATCTGAACCGTTCGGCCCTGTGTTTGAGTCACAAAGCAGGAGTTCGGTGATCGCTGGCTACTTTTAATTTCAAATCTCACGTCAGTCCGAAAGGAGAGAGAAGCAAGAAAGTTAGCAGCCTCCCAGGGTCAGAAACTCGCTCTCAATCAAAACTATTTTTCCCTCCGAGAGCAAAGCACCAGGTCCGTGATCAATTGCTTCCTGTTAATTTCACAATACCGGGGCCGCGATATTAAAAAAATTACCTCACGCCCCTCCGAAAGGAGGGAGAAGCATGGCATCGGTTAAGTTAACAACCTCCCAGGTTGAGACATTCGGTGTCAATCGAGAACATTAGGGCGTCTCTTTGAGTACCAAAGAAGGAGCTCCGCCATCGCTGACTACTTTAAATTTCACATCTCACGTCAGTCCGAAAGGAGAGAGAAGCATGACATCGCTGATGTTAGAATCCTGCCAGGATCAGAAAAAAGCTAGGTGTGAATCGAAACAATTACGGCCTCTGTTGAAGTTCCCAAAGCACAAGATCAGTGATCGCTGCATACTTTTAATTTCACATCGCCAGAGCAGAGATATTTAAAAATAACCTCACGCCCTTCCGAAAGGGGATGGAAGCATGACATCGCTGATGTTAGAATCCTCCTAGGATCAAAAACATAGCTAGGTGTGAATTCAAACCACTAGGCCCTCTGTTTGAATCCCAAAGCACAAGCTCAGTGATCGCTGCATACTTTTAATTTCACATCGCCAGAGTAGAGATATTTAAAAATAACCTCACGCCCTTCCGAAAGGGGATGGAAGCATGACATCGCTGATGTTAGAATCCTCCTAGGATCAAAAACATAGCTAGGTGTGAATTCAAACCACTAGGCCCTCTGTTTGAATCCCAAAGCACAAGCTCAGTGATCGCTGCATACTTTTCATTTCACATCGCCAGAGCTGAGATATTTAAAAATGACCTCACGCCCTTCCGAAAGGGGATAGAAGCATGAGATCGCGAAAGTTAGCAGCCTCCCAGGGTCAGAAACTCGGTCTCAATCAAAACTATTTTTCCCTCTGAGAGCAAAGCACCAGCTCCGTGATCACATGCTTCCTGTTAATTTCACAATACCGGGGCCGCGATATTAAAAAAATTACCTCACGCCCCTCCGAAAGGAGGGAGAAGCATGGCATCGGTGAATTAAGCAGTCTGCCAGGTTCAGACACTGGGTTTCAATGGATACCATTAGGCAATCCCTTTCAGTCCGGAAGGAGGAGCTCCAAGATCGCCTGATACTTTTAATATGACAATAAGGCGACGCGATATTTAAAAACAATCTCACGCCCTTCTGGAAGGGGAGAGAAGCATGACATCGCTGATGTTAGAATCCTCCCAGCGTCATACAGTCGGTGTCAATCGAAACCATCAGGGACTCTGTTTGAGTCCCAAAGCACAAACTCAGTGATCGCCGGCAACTTTTAATTTCACATCTCACGTCCCTCTGACAGGAGAGAGAGGCATGACATCGCGAAAGTTCGCAGCCGCCCAGGTTCAGAAACTCTGTGTCAATCTGAACCGTTTGGCCCTGAGTTTGAGTCACAAAGCAGGAGTTCGGTGATGGCTGGCAACTTTTAATTTCAAATCTCACGTCAGTCCGAAAGGAGAGAGAAGCAAGACATCGCTGTTGTTAGAATCCCCCAAGGATCAAAATCAGAGCTAGGTGTGAATTCAAACCACTAGGCCCTCTGTTTGAATCCAAAAGCACAAGCTCAGTGATCGCTGCATACTTTTCATTTCACATCGCCAGAGCAGAGATATTTAAAAATGACCTCACGCCCTTCCGAAAGGGGATGGAAGCATGACATCGCTGATGTTAGAATCCTCCTAGGATCAAAAACATAGCTAGGTGTGAATTCAAACCACTAGGCCCTCTGTTTGAATCCCAAAGCACAAGCTCAGTGATCGCTGCATACTTTTCATTTCACATCGCCAGAGCAGAGATATTTAAAAATAACCTCACGCCCTTCCGAAAGGGGATGGAAGCATGACATCGCTGATGTTAGAATCCTCCTAGGATCAAAAACATAGCTAGGTGTGAATTCAAACCACTAGGCCCTCTGTTTGAATCCCAAAGCACAGGCTCAGTGATCGCTGCATACTTTTCATTTCACATCGCCAGAGCAGAGATATTTAAAAATGACCTCACGCCCTTCCGAAAGGGGATAGAAGCATGAAATCGCGAAAGTTAGCAGCCTCCCAGGGTCAGAAACTCGGTCTCAATCAAAACTATTTTTCCCTCTGAGAGCAAAGCACCAGCTCCGTGATCACTTGCTTCCTGTTAATTTCACAATACCGGGGCCGCGATATTAAAAAAATTTCCTCACGCCCCTCCGAAAGGAGGGAGAAGCATGGCATCGGTGAATTAAGCAGTCTCCCAGGTTCAGACACTGGGTTTCAATGGATACCATTAGGCAATCCCTTTCAGTCCGGAAGGAGGAGCTCCGCGATCGCCTGCTACTTTTAATATCACAATAAGGCGACGCGATATTTAAAAACAATCTCACGCCCCTCTGGAAGGGGAGAGAAGCATGACATCGCTGATATTAGAATCCTTCCAGCGTCATACAGTCGGTGTCAATCGAAACCATCAGGGACTCTGTTTGAGTCCCAAAGCACAAACTCAGTGATCGCTGCAACTTTTAATTTCACATCTCACGTCCCCTGACAGGAGAGACAGGAGAGAGGCATGACATCGAACCGGAAGTTTGCAGTCACAAAGCAGGGTCAGAAACTCGGGTTACTCAATCTGAACGAGAGAAGCATGACCCTGAGTTTGAGTCACAAAGCAGGAGTTCGGTGATCGCTGGTTACTTTTAATTTCAAATCTCAAGTCCGTCTTTTCATTTCAAGGAGAGAGAAGCATGACATCGCTGATGTTACAATCCTCGCTGAGGATCAGAAACAGGATCAGCTAGGTGTGAATCAAACCACTAGGCCCTCTGTTTGAAGTCCCAAAGCACAAGATCAGTGATCGCTGCATACTTTTCATTTCACATCGCCAGAGCAGAGATATTTAAACATGACCTCACGCCCTTCCGAAAGGGGATGGAAGCATGACATCGCTGATGTTAGAATCCTCCTAGGATCAAAAACATAGCTAGGTGTGAATTCAAACCACTAGGCCCTCTGTTTGAATCCCAAAGCACAAGCTCAGTGATTGCTGCATACTTTTAATTTCACATCTCCAGAGCAGAGATATTTAAAAATGACCTCACGCCATTCCGAAAGGGGATGGAAGCATGACATCGCTGATGTTAGAATCCTCCTAGGATCAAAAACATAGCTAGGTGTGAATTCAAACCACTAGGCCCTCTGTTTGAAACAAAGCTCGTCCCAAAGCACAAACTCAGTGATCCCAAAGCTGCATCGCTTTTTCATTTCACATCTCAGAGCAAAGATATTTAAACATGACCTCACGCCTTCCGAAAGGGGATGGAAGCATGACATCGCTGATGTTAGAATCCTCCTAGGGTCAAAAACATAGCTAGGTGTGAATTCAAACCACTAGGCCCTCTGTTTGAATCCCAAAGCACAAGCTCAGTGATCGCTGCATACTTTTAATTTCACATCGCCAGAGTAGAGATATTTAAAAATAACCCGCCCTTCCGAAAGGGGATGGAAGCATGACATCGCTGATGTTAGAATCCTCCTAGGATCAAAAACAAAGCTAGGTGTGAATTCAAACCACTAGGCCCTCTGTTTGAATCCCAAAGCACAAGCTCAGTGATCGCTGCATACTTTTCATTTCACATCGCCAGAGCTGAGATATTTAAAAATGACCTCACGCCCTTCCGAAAGGGGATAGAAGCATGAGATCGCGAAAGTTAGCAGCCTCCCAGGGTCAGAAACTCGGTCTCAATCAAAACTATTTTTCCCTCTGAGAGCAAAGCACCAGCTCCGTGATCACTTGCTTCCTGTTAATTTCACAATACCGGGGCCGCGATATTAAAAAAATTACCTCACGCCCCTCCGAAAGGAGGGAGAAGCATGGCATCGGTGAATTAAGCAGTCTCCCAGGTTCAGACACTGGGTTTCAATGGATACCATTAGGCAATCCCTTTCAGTCCGGAAGGAGGAGCTCCGCGATCAGCTGCTACTTTTAATATCACAATAAGGCGACGCCATATTTAAAAACAATCTCACGCCCCTCTGGAAGGGGAGAGAAGCATCACATCGCTGATGTTAGAATCCTCCCAGCGTCATACAGTCGGTGTCAATCGAAACCATCAGGGACTCTGTTTGAGTCCCAAAGCACAAACTCAGTGATCGCGGCAACTTTTAATTTCACATCTCACGTCCCTCTGACAGGAGAGAGAGGCATGACATCGCGAAAGTTAGCAGCCGCCCAGGGTCAGAAACTCGGTGTCAATCTGAACCGTTCGGCCCTGAGTTTGAGTCACAAAGCAGGAGTTCGGTGATCGCTGGTTACTTTTAATTTCACATCTCAAGTCCGTCGGAAAGGAGAGAGAAGCATGACATCGCTGATGTTACAATCCTCCCAGGATCAGAAACAAAGCTAGGTGTGAATCGAAACAATTACGGCCTCTGTTGAAGTCCCAAAGCACAAGATCAGTGATCGCTGCATACTTTTCATTTCACATCGCCAGAGCAAAGATATTTAAACATGACCTCACGCCCTTCCGAAAGGGGATGGAAGCATGACATCGCTGATGTTAGAATCCTCCTAGGATCAAAAACATAGCTAGGTGTGAATTCAAACCACTAGGCCCTCTGTTTGAATCCCAAAGCACAAGCTCAGTGATCGCTGCATACTTTTAATTTCACATCGCCAGAGTAGAGATATTTAAAAATAACCTCACGCCCTTCCGAAAGGGGATGGAAGCATGACATCGCTGATGTTAGAATCCTCCTAGGATCAAAAACATAGCTAGGTGTGAATTCAAACCACTAGGCCCTCTGTTTGAATCCCAAAGCACAAGCTCAGTGATCGCTGCATACTTTTCATTTCACATCGCCAGAGCTGAGATATTTAAAAATGACCTCACGCCCTTCCGAAAGGGGATAGAAGCATGAGATCGCGAAAGTTAGCAGCCTCCCAGGGTCAGAAACTCGGTCTCAATCAAAACTATTTTTCCCTCTGAGAGCAAAGCACCAGCTCCGTGATCACTTGCTTCCTGTTAATTTCACAATACCGGGGCCGCGATATTAAAAAAATTACCTCACGCCCCTCCGAAAGGAGGGAGAAGCATGGCATCGGTGAATTAAGCAGTCTCCCAGGTTCAGACACTGGGTTTCAATGGATACCATTAGGCAATCCCTTTCAGTCCGGAAGGAGGAGCTCCGCGATCGCCTGCTACTTTTAATATCACAATAAGGCGACGGCATATTTAAAAACAATCTCACGCCCCTCTGGAAGGGGAGAGAAGCATGAGATCGCTGATGTTAGAATCCTCCCAGCGTCATACAGTCGGTTTCAATCGAAACCATCAGGGACTCTGTTTGAGTCCCAAAGCACAAACTCAGTGATCGCCGGCAACTTTTAATTTCACATCTCACGTCCCTCTGACAGGAGAGAGAGGCATGACATCGCGAAAGTTAGCAGCCGCCCAGGGTCAGAAACTCGGTGTCAATCTGAACCGTTCGGCCCTGAGTTTGAGTCACAAAGCAGGAGTTCGGTGATCGCTGGTTACTTTTAATTTCACATCTCAAGTCCGTCGGAAAGGAGAGAGAAGCATGACATCGCTGATGTTACAATCCTCCCAGGATCAGAAACAAAGCTAGGTGTGAATCGAAACAATTGCGGCCTCTGTTGAAGTCCCAAAGCACAAGATCAGTGATCGCTGCATACTTTTCATTTCACATCGCCAGAGCAAAGATATTTAAACATGACCTCACGCCCTTCCGAAAGGGGATGGAAGCATGACATCGCTGATGTTAGAATCCTCCCAGGATCAAAAACATAGCTAGGTGTGAATTCAAACCAATAGGCCCTCTGTTTGAATCCAAAAGCACAAGCTCAGGGATCGCTGCATACTTTTAATTTCACATCGCCAGAGCAGAGATATTTAAAAATGACCTCACGCCCTTCCGAAAGGGGATGGAAGCATGACATCGCTGATGTTAGGATCCTCCTAGGATCAAAAACATAGCTAGGTGTGAATTCAAACCACTAGGCCCTCTGTTTGAATCCCAAAGCACAAGCTCAGTGATAGCTGCATACTTTTAATTTCACATCGCCAGAGCAGAGATATTTAAAAATAACCTCACGCCCTTCCGAAAGGGGATGGAAGCATGACATCGCTGATGTTACAATCCTCCTAGGTTCAAAAACATAGCTAGGTGTGAATTCAAACCACTAGGCCCTCTGTTTGAATCCCAAAGCACAAGCTCAGTGATCGCTGCATACTTTTCATTTCACATCGCCAGAGCACAGATATTTAAAAATGACCTCACGCCCTTCCGAAAGGGGATAGAAGCATGAGATCGCGAAAGTGAGCAGCCTCCCAGGGTAAGAAACTCGGTCTCAATCAAAACTGTTTTTCCCTTTGAGAGCAAAGCACCAGCTCCGTGATCACTTGCTTCCTGTTAATTTCACAATACCGGGGCCGCGATATTAAAAAAATTACCTCACGCCCCTCCGAAAGGAGGGAGAAGCATGGCATCGGTGAAGTAAGCAGTCTCCCAGGTTCAGACACTGGGTTTCAATGGATACCATTAGGCAATCCCTTTCAGTCCGCAAGGAGGAGCTCCGCGATCGCCTGCTACTTTTAATATTACAATAAGGCGACGCGATATTTGAAAACAATCTAACGCCCCTCTGGAAGGGGAGAGAAGCATCACATCGCTGATGTTAGAATCCTCCCAGCGTCATACAGTCGGTGTCAATCGAAACCATCAGGGACTCTGTTTGAGTCCCAAAGCACAAACTCAGTGATCGCCGGCAACTTTTAATTTCACATCTCACGTCCCTCTGACAGGAGAGAGAGGCATGACATCGCGAAAGTTAGCAGCCGCCCAGGGTCAGAAACTCGGTGTCAATCTGAACCGTTCGGCCCTGAGTTTGAGTCACAAAGCAGGAGTTCGGTCATCGCTGGTTACTTTTAATTTCACATCTCAAGTCCGTGGGAAAGGAGAGAGAAGCATGACATCGCTGATGTTAGAATCCTCCCATTATCAAAAACTCGGTGTGAACAAAAACCATTTTTCCCTGTAAGACCCAAAGCACCAGCTCCGCGATCACTTGCTTACTTTTATTTTCACAATACTGGGGCCGCGATTTTAAAAAATTACCTAACGCCCCTCGGAAGGAAGTAGACGCATGGCATCGGTGAAGTTAACAACTTCCCAGGTTGAGACATTTGGTGTCAATCGAGAACATTAGGGCGTCTCTTTGAGTACCAAAGAAGTAGCTCCGCCATCGCCTGCTACTTTTAATATCACAATAAGGCGACGCGATATTTAAAAACAATCTCACGCCCCTCTGGAAGGGGAGAGAAGCATGACATCGCTGATGTTAGAATCCTCCCAGCGTCACACAGTCGGTGTCAATCGAAACCATCAGGGACTCTGTTTGAGTCCCAAAGCACAAACTCAGTGATCGCCGGCAACTTTTAATTTCACATCTCACGTCCCTCTGACAGGAGAGAGAGGCATGACATCGCGAAAGTTAGCAGCCGCCCAGGGTCAGAAACTCGGTGTCAATCTGAACTGTTGGCCCTGAGTTTGAGTCACAAAGCAGGAGTTCGGTGATCGCTGGTTACTTTTAATTTCACATCTCAAGTCCGTCGGAAAGGAGAGAGAAGCATGACATCGCTGATGTTACAATCCTCCCAGGATCAGAAACAAAGCTAGGTGTGAATCGAAACAATTACGGCCTCTGTTGAAGTCCCAAAGCACAAGATCAGTGATCGCTGCATACTTTTCATTTCACATCGCCAGAGCAAAGATATTTAAACATGACCTCACGCCCTTCCGAAAGGGATGGAAGCATGACATCGCTGATGTTAGAATCCTCCTAGGATCAAAAACATAGCTAGGTGTGAATTCAAACCACTAGGCCCCTCTGTTTGAATCCCAAAGCAAAAGCTCAGTGATCGCTGCATACTTTTAATTTCACATCGCCAGAGTAGAGATATTTAAAAATAACCTCACGCCCTTCCGAAAGGGGATGGAAGCATGACATCGCTGATGTTAGAATCCTCCTAGGATCAAAAACATAGCTAGGTGTGAATTCAAACCACTAGGCCCTCTGTTTGAATCCCAAAGCACAAGCTCAGTGATCGCTGCATACTTTTCATTTCACATCGCCAGAGCTGAGATATTTAAAAATGACCTCACGCCCTTCCGAAAGGGGATAGAAGCATGAGATCGCGAAAGTAAGCAGCCTCCCAGGGTCAGAAACTCCTCAATCAAAACTATTTTTCCCTCTGAGAGCAAAGCACCAGCTCCGTGATCACTTGCTTCCTGTTAATTTCACAATACCGGGGCCGCGATATTAAAAAAATTACCTCACGCCCCTCCGAAAGGAGGGAGAAGCATGGCATCGGTGAATTAAGCAGTCTCCCAGGTTCAGACACTGGGTTTCAATGGATACCATTAGGCAATCCCTTTCAGTCCGGAAGGAGGAGCTCCGCGATCGCCTGCTACTTTTAATATCACAATAAGGCGACGGCATATTTAAAAACAATCTCACGCCCCTCTGGAAGGGGAGAGAAGCATGAGATCGCTGATGTTAGAATCCTCCCAGCGTCATACAGTCGGTGTCAATCGAAACCATCAGGGACTCTGTTTGAGTCCCAAAGCACAAACTCAGTGATCGCCGGCAACTTTTAATTTCACATCTCACGTCCCTCTGACAGGAGAGAGAGGCATGACATCGCGAAAGTTAGCAGCCGCCCAGGGTCAGAAACTCGGTGTCAATCTGAACCGTTCGGCCCTGTGTTTGAGTCACAAAGCAGGAGTTCGGTGATAGCTGGCTACTTTTAATTTCAAATCTCAAGTCCGTCGGAAAGGAAAGAGAAGCATGACATCGCTGATGTTAGAATCCTCCCATTATCAAAAACTCGGTGTCAATAAAAGCCATTTCTCCTTGTAAGACCCAAAGCACCAGCTCCGCGATCACTTGCTTACTTTTAATTTCACAATACTGGGGCCGCGATTTTAAAAAATTACCTAACGCCCCTCGGAAGGAAGTAGACGCATGGCATCGGAGAAGTTAACAACCTTCCAGGTTGAGACATTCGATGTAAATCGAGAACATTAGGGCCTCTGTTTGAGTACCAAAGAAGGAGCTCCGCCATCGCTGACTACTTTTAATTTCACATCTCACGTCAGTCCGAAAGGAGAGAGAAGCATGACATCGCTGATGTTAGAATCATCCCAGGATCAGAAACATAGCTAGGAGTGAATCGAAACAATTACGGCCTCTGTTGGAGTGCCAAAGCACAAGCTGGGTGGTCGCTGGCTTCTTTTAATTTCACATGGCAGTAGCCGCGATATTTAAAAATGACCTCACGCCCCTCTGGAAGGGGAGAGACGCATGACATCGCTGATGTTAGAATACTCCTAGGATCAAAAACATAGCTAGGTGTGAATTCAAATCACTAGGCCCTCTGTTTGAATCCCAAAGCACAAGCTCAGTGATCGCTGCATACTTTTAATTTCACATCGCCAGAGCAGAGATATTTAAAAATGACCTCACGCCCTTCCGAAAGGGGATAGAAGTATGAGATCGCTGAAGTTAGCAGCCTCCCAGGATCAGAAACTCGGTCTCAATCAAAACAATTTTTCCCTCTGAGACCCAAAGCACCAGCTCCGTGATCACTTGCTTCCTGATAATTTCACAATACTGGGGCCGCGATTTAAAAAAAAATACGTCACGCCCCTCCGAAAGGAGGGAGAAGCATGGCATCGATGAAGTTAACAACCTCCCAGGTTGAGACATTCGGTGTCAATCGAGAACATTAGGGCGTCTCTTTGAGTACCAAAGAAGGAGCTCCGCGATCGCCTGCTACTTTTAATATCACAATAAAGCGACGCGATATTTAAAAACAATCTCACGCCCCTCTGGAAGGGGAGAGAAGCATGAGATCGCTGATGTTAGAATCCTCCCAGCGTCATACAGTCGGTGTCAATCGAAACCATCAGGGACTCTGTTTGAGTCCCAAAGCACAAACTCAGTGATCGCCGGCAACTTTTAATTTCACATCTCACGTCCCTCTGACAGGAGAGAGAGGCATGACATAGCGAAAGTTAGCAGCCGCCCAGGGTCAGAAACTCGGTGTCAATCTGAACCGTTCGGCCCTGTGTTTGAGTCACAAAGCAGGAGTTCGGTGATCGCTGGCTACTTTTAATTTCAAATCTCACGTCAGTCCGAAAGGAGAGAGAAGCATGACATCGCTGATGTTAGAATCCTCCTAGGATCAAAATCAGAGCTAGGTGTGAATTCAAACCACTAGGCCCTCTGTTTGAATCCAAAAGCACAAGCTCAGTGATCGCTGCATACTTTTAATTTCACATCGCCAGAGCAGAGATATTTAAAAATGACCTCACGCCATTCCGAAAGGGGATGGAAGCATGACATCGCTGATGTTAGAATCCTCCTAGGATCAAAAACATAGCTAGGTGTGAATTCAAACCACTAGGCCCTCTGTTTGAATCCCAAAGCACAAGCTCAGTGATCGCTGCATACTTTTAATTTCACATCGCCAGAGCAGAGATATTTAAAAATGACCTCACGCCCTTCCGAAAGGGGATGGAAGCATGACATCGCTGATGTTAGAATCCTCCTAGGATCAAAAACATAGCTAGGTGAGAATTCAAACCACTAGGCCCTCTGTTTGAATCCCAAAGCACAAGCTCAGTGATCGCTGCATACTTTTCATTTCACATCGCCAGAGTTGAGATATTTAAAAATGACCTCACGGCCTTCCGAAAGGGGATAGAAGCATGAGATCGCGAAAGTGAGCAGCCTCCCAGGGTCAGAAACTCGATCTCAATCAAAACTATTTTTCCCTCCGAGAGCAAAGCACCAGCTCCGTGATCAATTGCTTCCTGTTAATTTCACAATACCGGGGCCGCGATATTAAAAAAAATTACCTCACGCCCCTCCGAAACGAGGGAGAAGCATGGCATCGGTGAAGTAAGCAGTCTCCCAGGTTCAGACACTGGGTTTCAATGGATACCATTAGGCAATCCCTTTCAGTCCCCAAGGAGGAGCTCCGCGATCGCCGGCTACTTTTAATATCACAATAAGGCGACGCGATATTTAAAAACAATCTCACGCCCCTCTGGAAGGGGAGAGAAGCATGACATCGCTGATGTTAGAATCCTCCCAGCGTCATACAGTCGGTGTCAATCGAAACCATCAGGGACTCTGTTTGAGTCCCAAAGCACAAACTCAGTGATCGCTGGCAACTTTTAATTTCACATCTCACGTCCCTCTGACAGGAGAGAGAGGCATGACATCGCGAAAGTTAGCAGCCGCCCAGGGTCAGAAACTCGGTGTCAATCTGAACCGTTCGGCCCTGAGTTTGAGTCACAAAGCAGGAGTTCGGTGATCGCTGGCTACTTTTAATTTCAAATCTCACGTCAGTCCGAAAGGAGAGAGAAGCATGACATCGCTGATGTTAGAATCCTCCTAGGATCAAAATCAGAGCTAGGTGTGAATTCAAACCACTAGGCCCTCTGTTTGAATCCAAAAGCACAAGCTCAGTGATCGCTGCATACTTTTAATTTCACATCGCCAGAGCAGAGATATTTAAAAATGACCTCACGCCATTCCGAAAGGGGATGGAAGCATGACATCGCTGATGTTAGAATCCTCCTAGGATCAAAAACATAGCTAGGTGTGAATTCAAACCACTAGGCCCTCTGTTTGAATCCCAAAGCACAAGCTCAGTGATCGCTGCATACTTTTAATTTCACATCGCCAGAGCAGAGATATTTAAAAATGACCTCACGCCCTTCCGAAAGGGGATGGAAGCATGACATCGCTGATGTTAGAATCCTCCTAGGATCAAAAACATAGCTAGGTGAGAATTCAAACCACTAGGCCCTCTGTTTGAATCCCAAAGCACAAGCTCAGTGATCGCTGCATACTTTTAATTTCACATCGCCAGAGTTGAGATATTTAAAAATGACCTCACGGCCTTCCGAAAGGGGATAGAAGCATGAGATCGCGAAAGTGAGCAGCCTCCCAGGGTCAGAAACTCGGTCTCAATCAAAACTATTTTTCCCTCCGAGAGCAAAGCACCAGCTCCGTGATCAATTGCTTCCTGTTAATTTCACAATACCGGGGCCGCGATATTAAAAAAAATTACCTCACGCCCCTCCGAAACGAGGGAGAAGCATGGCATCGGTGAAGTAAGCAGTCTCCCAGGTTCAGACACTGGGTTTCAATGGATACCATTAGGCAATCCCTTTCAGTCCCCAAGGAGGAGCTCCGCGATCGCCGGCTACTTTTAATATCACAATAAGGCGACGCGATATTTAAAAACAATCTCACGCCCCTCTGGAAGGGGAGAGAAGCATGACATCGCTGATGTTAGAATCCTCCCAGCGTCATACAGTCGGTGTCAATCGAAACCATCAGGGACTCTGTTTGAGTCCCAAAGCACAAACTCAGTGATCGCTGGCAACTTTTAATTTCACATCTCACGTCCCTCTGACAGGAGAGAGAGGCATGACATCGCGAAAGTTAGCAGCCGCCCAGGGTCAGAAACTCGGTGTCAATCTGAACCGTTCGGCCCTGTGTTTGAGTCACAAAGCAGGAGTTCGGTGATGGCTGGCTACTTTTAATTTCAAATCTCAAGTCCGTCGGAAAGGAGAGAGAAGCATGACATCGCTGATGTTACAATCCTCCCAGGATCAGAAGCAAAGCTAGGTGTGAATCGAAACAATTACGGCCTCTGTTGAAGTCCCAAAGCACAAGCTCAGTGATCGCTGCATACTTTTAATTTCACATCGCCAGAGCAGAGATATTTAAAAATGACCTCACGCCCTTCCGAAAGGGGATGGAAGCATGACATCGCTGATGTTAGAATCCTCCTAGGATCAAAAACATAGCTAGGTGTGAATTCAAACCACTAGGCCCTCTGTTTGAATCCCAAAGCACAAGCTCAGTGATCGCTGCATACTTTGAATTTCACATCGCCAGAGCAGAGATATTTAAAAATAACCTCACGCCCTTCCGAAAGGGGATGGAAGCATGACATCGCTGATGTTAGAATCCTCCTAGGATCAAAAACATAGCTAGGTGTGAATTCAAACCACTAGGCCCTCTGTTTGAATCCCAAAGCACAAGCTCAGTGATCGCTGCATACTTTTCATTTCACATCGCCAGAGCTGAGATATTTAAAAATGACCTCACGCCCTTCCGAAAGGGGATGAGATCACGAAAGTTAGCAGCCTCCCAGGGTCAGAAACTCGGTGTCAATCTGAACCGTTCGGCCCTGTGTTTGAGTCACAAAGCAGGAGTTCGATGATCGCTGGCTACTTTTAATTTCAAATCTCACGTCAGTCCGAAAGGAGAGAGAAGCAAGAAAGTTAGCAGCCTCCCAGGGTCAGAAACTCGGTCTCAATCAAAACTATTTTTCCCTCCGAGAGCAAAGCACCAGGTCCGTGATCAATTGCTTCCTGTTAATTTCACAATACCGGGGCCGCCATATTAAAAAAATTACCTCACGCCCCTCCGAAAGGAGGGAGAAGCATGGCATCGTTTAAGTTAACAACCTCCCAGGTTGAGACATTCGGTGTCAATCGAGAACATTAGGGCGTCTCTTTGAGTACCAAAGAAGGAGCTCCGCCATCGCTGACTACTTTAAATTTCACATCTCACGTCAGTCCGAAAGGAGAGAGAAGCATGACATCGCTGATGTTACAATCCTCGCAGGATCAGAAACAAAGCTAGGTGTGAATTCAAACAATTACGGCCTCTGTTGAAGTCCCAAAGCACAAACTCAGTGATCGCCGGCAACTTTTAATTTCACATCTCACGTCCCTCTGACAGGAGAGAGAGGCATGACATCGCGAAAGTTAGCAGCCGCCCAGGGTCAGAAACTCGGTGTCAATCTGAATCGTTTGGCCCTGAGTTTGACTCACAAAGCAGGAGTTCGGTGATGGCTGGCTACTTTTAATTTCAAATCTCACGTCAGTCCGAAAGGAGAGAGAAGCAAGACATCGCTGATGTTAGAATCCTCCTAGGATCAAAATCAGAGCTAGGTGTGAATTCAAACCAC
This sequence comes from Megalops atlanticus, assembly GCA_019176425.1. NCBI lineage: Eukaryota > Metazoa > Chordata > Actinopteri > Elopiformes > Megalopidae > Megalops > Megalops atlanticus. The sequence goes on along the minus strand of JAFDVH010000032.1, from coordinate 210,499 downwards.
GAGGCCCTCTGTTTGAATCCAAAAGCACAAGCTCAGTGATCGCTGCATACTTTTCATTTCACATCGCCAGAGCAGAGATATTTAAAAATGACCTCACGCCCTTCCGGAAGGGGATGGAAGCATGACATCGCTGATGTTAGAATCCTCCTAGGATCAAAAACATAGCTAGGTGTGAATTCAAACCACTAGGCCCTCTGTTTGAATCCCAAAGCAAAAGCTCAGTGATCGCTGCATACTTTCAATTTCACATCGCCAGAGCAGAGATATTTAAAAATAACCTCACGCCCTTCCGAAAGGGGATGGAAGCATGACATCGCTGATGTTACAATCCTCCTAGGATCAAAAACATAGCTAGGTGTGAATTCAAACCACTAGGCCCTCTGTTTGAAGTCCCAAAGCACAAGATCAGTGATCGCTGCATACTTTTCATTTCACATCGCCAGAGCTGAGATATTTAAAAATGACCTCACGCCCTTCCGAAAGGGGATAGAAGCATGAGATCGCGAAAGTTAGCAGCCTCCCAAGGTCAGAAACTCGGTCTCAATCAAAACTATTGTTCCCTCTGTGAGCAAAGCACCAGCTCCGTGATCAATTGCTTCCTGTTAATTTCACAATACCGGGGCCGCGATATTAAAAAAATTTCCTCACGCCCCTCCGAAAGGAGGGAGAAGCATGGCAACGGTGAAGTAAGCAGTCTCCCAGGTTCAGACACTGGGTTTCAATGGATACCATTAGGCAATCCCTTTCAGTCCCCAAGGAGGAGCTCCGCGATCGCCGGCTACTTTTAATATCACAATAAGGCGACGCGATATTTGAAAACAATCTCACGCCCCTCTGGAAGGGGAGAGAAGCATGACATCGCTGATGTTAGAATCCTCCCAGCGTCACACAGTCGGTGTCAATCGAAACCATCAGGGACTCTGTTTGAGTCCCAAAGCACAAACTCAGTGATCGCCGGCAACTTTTAATTTCACATCTCACGTCCCTCTGACAGGAGAGAGAGGCATGACATCGCGAAAGTTAGCAGCCGCCCAGGGTCAGAAACTCGGTGTCAATCTGAACCGTTCGGCCCTGTGTTTGAGTCACAAAGCAGGAGTTCGGTGATAGCTGGCTACTTTTAATTTCAAATCTCAAGTCCGTCGGAAAGGAAAGAGAAGCATGACATCGCTGATGTTAGAATCCTCCCATTATCAAAAACTCGGTGTCAATAAAAGCCATTTCTCCTTGTAAGACCCAAAGCACCAGCTCCGCGATCACTTGCTTACTTTTAATTTCACAATACTGGGGCAAAGATTTTAAAAAATTACCTAACGCCCCTCGGAAGGAAGTAGACGCATGGCATCGGAGAAGTTAACAACCTTCCAGGTTGAGACATTCGATGTAAATCGAGAACATTAGGGCCTCTGTTTGAGTACCAAAGAAGGAGCTCCGCCATCGCTGACTACTATTAATTTCACATCTCACGTCAGTCCGAAAGGAGAGAGAAGCATGACATCGCTGATGTTAGAATCATCCCAGGATCAGAAACATAGCTAGGAGTGAATCGAAACAATTACGGCCTCTGTTGGAGTGCCAAAGCACAAGCTGGGTGGTCGCTGGCTTCTTTTAATTTCACATGGCAGTAGCCGCGATATTTAAAAATGACCTCACGCCCCTCTGGAAGGGGAGAGACGCATGACATCGCTGATGTTAGAATACTCCTAGGATCAAAAACATAGCTAGGTGTGAATTCAAATCACTAGGCCCTCTGTTTGAATCCCAAAGCACAAGCTCAGTGATCGCTGCATACTTTTAATTTCACATCGCCAGAGCAGAGATATTTAAAAATGACCTCACGCCCTTCCGAAAGGGGATAGAAGTATGAGATCGCTGAAGTTAGCAGCCTCCCAGGATCAGGAACTCGGTCTCAATCAAAACAATTTTTCCCTCTGAGACCCAAAGCACCAGCTCCGTGATCACTTGCTTCCTGATAATTTCACAATACTGGGGCCGCGATTTAAAAAAAATACGTCACGCCCCTCCGAAAGGAGGGAGAAGCATGGCATCGATGAAGTTAACAACCTCCCAGGTTGAGACATTCGGTGTCAATCGAGAACATTAGGGCGTCTCTTTGAGTACCAAAGAAGGAGCTCCGCGATCGCCTGCTACTTTTAATATCACAATAAGGCGACGCGATATTTAAAAACAATCTCACGCCCCTCTGGAAGGGGAGAGAAGCATGACATCGCTGATGTTAGAATCCTCCCAGCGTCACACAGTCGGTGTCAATCGAAACCATCAGGGACTCTGTTTGAGTCCCAAAGCACAAACTCAGTGATCGCCGGCAACTTTTAATTTCACATCTCACGTCCCTCTGACAGGAGAGAGAGGCATGACATCGCGAAAGTTAGCAGCCGCCCAGGGTCAGAAACTCGGTGTCAATCTGAACCGTTCGGCCTTGTGTTTGAGTCACAAAGCAGGAGTTCGGTGATCGCTGGCTACTTTTAATTTCAAATCTCAAGTCCGTCGGAAAGGAGAGAGAAGCATGACATCGCTGATGTTACAATCCTCCCAGGATCAGAAGCAAAGCTAGGTGTGAATCGAAACAATTACGGCCTCTGTTGAAGTCCCAAAGCACAAGCTCAGTGATCGCTGCATACTTTTAATTTCACATCGCCAGAGCTGAGATATTTAAAAATGACCTCACGCCCTTCCGAAAGGGGATAGAAGCATGAGATCGCGAAAGTTAGCAGCCTCCCAGGGTCAGAAACTCGGTGTCAATCTGAACCGTTCGGCCCTGTGTTTGAGTCACAAAGCAGGAGTTCGGTGATCGCTGGTTACTTTTAATTTCACATCTCAAGTCCGTCGGAAAGGAGAGAGAAGCATGACATCGCTGATGTTACAATCCTCCAAGGATCAGAAACAAAGCTAGGTGTGAATCGAAACAATTACGGCCTCTGTTGAAGTCCCAAAGCACAAGATCAGTGATCGCTGCATACTTTTCATTTCACATCGCCAGAGCTGAGATATTTAAAAATAACCTCACGCCCTTCCGAAAGGGGATAGAAGCATGAGATCGCGAAAGTTAGCAGCCTCCCAGGGTCAGAAACTCGGTCTCAATCAAAACTATTTTTCCCTCCGAGAGCAAAGCACCAGCTCCGTGATCAATTGCTTCCTGTTAATTTCACAATACCGGGGCCGCGATATTAAAAAAAATTACCTCACGCCACTCCGAAAGGAGGGAGAAGCATGGCATCGGTGAAGTAAGCAGTCTCCCAGGTTCAGACACTGGGTTTCAATGGATACCATTAGGCAATCCCTTTCAGTCCCCAAGGAGGAGCTCCGCGATCGCCGGCTACTTTTAATATCACAATAAGGCGACGCGATATTTAAAAACAATCTCACGCCCCTCTGGAAGGGGAGAGAAGCATGACATCGCTGATGTTAGAATCCTCCCAGCGTCATACAGTCGGTGTCAATCGAAACCATCAGGGACTCTGTTTGAGTCCCAAAGCACAAACTCAGTGATCGCTGGCAACTTTTAATTTCACATCTCACGTCCCTCTGACAGGAGAGAGAGGCATGACATCGCGAAAGTTAGCAGCCGCCCAGGGTCAGAAACTCGGTGTCAATCTGAACCGTTCGGCCTTGTGTTTGAGTCACAAAGCAGGAGTTCGGTGATAGCTGGCTACTTTTAATTTCAAATCTCAAGTCCGTCGGAAAGGAAAGAGAAGCATGACATCGCTGATGTTAGAATCCTCCCATTATCAAAAACTCGGTGTCAATAAAAGCCATTTCTCCTTGTAAGACCCAAAGCACCAGCTCCGCGATCACTTGCTTACTTTTAATTTCACAATACTGGGGCGCGATTTTAAAAATTACCTAACGCCCCTCGGAAGGAAGTAGACGCATGGCATCGGAGAAGTTAACAACCTTCCAGGTTGAGACATTCGATGTAAATCGAGAACATTAGGGCCTCTGTTTGAGTACCAAAGAGAACGAGCTCCGCCATCGCTGACTACTTTTAATTTCACATCTCACGTCAGTCCGAAAGGAGAGAGAAGCATGACATCGCTGATGTTAGAATCATCCCAGGATCAGAAACATAGCTAGGAGTGAATCGAAACAATTACGGCCTCTGTTGGAGTGCCAAAGCACAAGCTGGGTGGTCGCTGGCTTCTTTTAATTTCACATGGCAGTAGCCGCGATATTTAAAAATGACCTCACGCCCCTCTGGAAGGGGAGAGACGCATGACATCGCTGATGTTAGAATACTCCTAGGATCAAAATCAGAGCTAGGTGTGAATTCAAACCACTAGGCCCTCTGTTTGAATCCAAAAGCACAAGCTCAGTGATCGCTGCATACTTTTAATTTCACATCGCCAGAGCAGAGATATTTAAAAATGACCTCACGCCCTTCCGAAAGGGGATAGAAGTATGAGATCGCTGAAGTTAGCAGCCTCCCAGGATCAGAAACTCGGTCTCAATCAAAACAATTTTTCCCTCTGAGACCCAAAGCACCAGCTCCGTGATCACTTGCTTCCTGATAATTTCACAATACTGGGGCCGCGATTTAAAAAAAATACGTCACGCCCCTCCGAAAGGAGGGAGAAGCATGGCATCGATGAAGTTAACAACCTCCCAGGTTGAGACATTCGGTGTCAATCGAGAACATTAGGCGTCTCTTTGAGTACCAAAGAAGGAGCTCCGCGATCGCCTGCTACTTTTAATATCACAATAAGGCGGCGCGATATTTAAAAACAATCTCACGCCCCTCTGGAAGGGAGAGAAGCATGAGATCGCTGATGTTAGAATCCTCCCAGCGTCATACAGTCGGTGTCAATCGAAACCATCAGGGACTCTGTTTGAGTCCCAAAGCACAAACTCAGTGATCGCGGCAACTTTTAATTTCACATCTCACGTCCCTCTGACAGGAGAGAGAGGCATGACATAGCGAAAGTTAGCAGCCGCCCAGGGTCAGAAACTCGGTGTCAATCTGAACCGTTCGGCCCTGTGTTTGAGTCACAAAGCAGGAGTTCGGTGATCGCTGGCTACTTTTAATTTCAAATCTCACGTCAGTCCGAAAGGAGAGAGAAGCATGACATCGCTGATGTTAGAATCCTCCTAGGATCAAAATCAGAGCTAGGTGTGAATTCAAACCACTAGGCCCTCTGTTTGAATCCAAAAGCACAAGCTCAGTGATCGCTGCATACTTTTAATTTCACATCGCCAGAGCAGAGATATTTAAAAATGACCTCACGCCCTTCCGAAAGGGGATGGAAGCATGACATCGCTGATGTTAGAATCCTCCTAGGATCAAAAACATAGCTAGGTGTGAATTCAAACCACTAGGCCCTCTGTTTGAATCCCAAAGCACAAGCTCAGTGATCGCTGCATACTTTTAATTTCACATCGCCAGAGCAGAGATATTTAAAAATGACCTCACGCCCTTCCGAAAGGGGATGGAAGCATGACATCGCTGATGTTAGAATCCTCCTAGGATCAAAAACATAGCTAGGTGAGAATTCAAACCACTAGGCCCTCTGTTTGAATCCCAAAGCACAAGCTCAGTGATCGCTGCATACTTTTAATTTCACATCGCCAGAGTTGAGATATTTAAAAATGACCTCACAGCCTTCCGAAAGGGGATAGAAGCATGAGATCGCGAAAGTGAGCAGCCTCCCAGGGTCAGAAACTCGGTCTCAATCAAAACTATTTTTCCCTCTGAGAGCAAAGCAACAGCTCCGTGATCACTTGCTTCCTGTTAATTTCACAATACCGGGGCCGCGATATTAAAAAAAATTACCTCACGCCCCTCCGAAACGAGGGAGAAGCATGGCATCGGTGAAGTAAGCAGTCTCCCAGGTTCAGACACTGGGTTTCAATGGATACCATTAGGCAATCCCTTTCGTTCCGCAAGGAGGAGCTCCGCGATCGCCTGCTACTTTTAATATCACAATAAGGCGACGCGATATTTGAAAACAATCTCACGCCCCTCTGGAAGGGGAGAGAAGCATGACATCGCTGATGTTAGAATCCACCCAGCGTCATACAGTCGGTGTCAATCGAAACCATCAGGGACTCTGTTTGAGTCCCAAAGAAGGAACTCCGCCATCGCCGGCACCTTTTAATTTCACATCTCACGTCCCTCTGACAGGAGAGAGAGGCATGACATCGCGAAAGTTAGCAGCCGCCCAGGGTCAGAAACTCGGTGTCAATCAAAACTATTTTTGCCTCTGAGAGCAAAGCAACAGCTCCGTGATCACTTGCTTCCTGTTAATTTCACAATACCGGGGCCGCGATATTAAAAAAATAACCTCACGCCCCTCCGAAAGGAGGGAGAAGCATGGCATCGGTGAATTAAGCAGTCTCCCAGGTTCAGACACTGGGTTTCAATGGATACCATTAGGCAATCCCTTTCAGTCCGGAAGGAGGAGCTCCGCGATCGCCTGCTACTTTTAATATCACAATAAGGCGACGCGATATTTAAAAACAATCTCACGCCCCTCTGGAAGGGGAGAGAAGCATGACATCGCTGATGTTAGAATCCTCCCAGCGTCACACAGTCGGTGTCAATCGAAACCATCAGGGACTCTGTTTGAGTCCCAAAGCACAAACTCAGTGATCGCCGCAACTTTTAATTTCACATCTCACGTCCCTCTGACAGGAGAGAGAGGCATGACATCGCGAAAGTTAGCAGCCGCCCAGGGTCAGAAACTCGGTGTCAATCTGAACCGTTCGGCCTTGTGTTTGAGTCACAAAGCAGGAGTTCGGTGATCGCTGGCTACTTTTAATTTCAAATCTCAAGTCCGTCGGAAAGGAGAGAGAAGCATGACATCGCTGATGTTACAATCCTCCCAGGATCAGAAGCAAAGCTAGGTGTGAATCGAAACAATTACGGCCTCTGTTGAAGTCCCAAAGCACAAGCTCAGTGATCGCTGCATACTTTTAATTTCACATCGCCAGAGCTGAGATATTTAAAAATGACCTCACGCCCTTCCGAAAGGGGATAGAAGCATGAGATCGCGAAAGTTAGCAGCCTCCCAGGGTCAGAAACTCGGTGTCAATCTGAACCGTTAGGCCCTGTGTTTGAGTCACAAAGCAGGAGTTCGGTGATCGCTGGTTACTTTTAATTTCACATCTCAAGTCCGTCGGAAAGGAGAGAGAAGCATGACATCGCTGATGTTACAATCCTCCAAGGATCAGAAACAAAGCTAGGTGTGAATCGAAACAATTACGGCCTCTGTTGAAGTCCCAAAGCACAAGATCAGTGATCGCTGCATACTTTTCATTTCACATCGCCAGAGCTGAGATATTTAAAAATAACCTCACGCCCTTCCGAAAGGGGATGGAAGCATGACATCGCTGATGTTAGAATCCTCCTAGGAACAAAAACATAGCTAGGTGTGAATTCAAACCACTAGGCCCTCTGTTTGAATCCCAAAGCACAAGCTCAGTGATCGCTGCATACTTTTCATTTCACATCGCCAGAGCTGAGATATTTAAAAATGACCTCACGCCCTTCCGAGGGGATGAGATCACGAAAGTTAGCAGCCTCCCAGGGTCAGAAACTCGGTGTCAATCTGAACCGTTCGGCCCTGTGTTTGAGTCACAAAGCAGGAGTTCGGTGATCGCTGGCTACTTTTAATTTCAAATCTCACGTCAGTCCGAAAGGAGAGAGAAGCAAGAAAGTTAGCAGCCTCCCAGGGTCAGAAACTCGGTCTCAATCAAAACTATTTTTCCCTCCGAGAGCAAAGCACCAGGTCCGTGATCAATTGCTTCCTGTTAATTTCACAATACCGGGGCCGCGATATTAAAAAAATTACCTCACGCCCCTCCGAAAGGAGGGAGAAGCATGGCATCGGTTAAGTTAACAACCTCCCAGGTTGAGACATTCGGTGTCAATCGAGAACATTAGGGCGTCTCTTTGAGTACCAAAGAAGGAGCTCCGCCATCGCTGACTACTTTAAATTTCACATCTCACGTCAGTCCGAAAGGAGAGAGAAGCATGACATCGCTGATGTTAGAATCCTGCCAGGATCAGAAAAAAAGCTAGGTGTGAATCGAAACAATTACGGCCTCTGTTGAAGTCCCAAAGCACAAGATCAGTGATCGCTGCATACTTTTAATTTCACATCGCCAGAGCAGAGATATTTAAAAATAACCTCACGCCATTCCGAAAGGGGATGGAAGCATGACATCGCTGATGTTAGAATCCTCCTAGGATCAAAAACATAGCTAGGTGTGAATTCAAACCACTAGGCCCTCTGTTTGAATCCCAAAGCACAAGCTCAGTGACCGCTGCATACTTTTAATTTCACATCGCCAGAGCTGAGATATTTAAAAATAACCTCACGCCCTTCCGAAAGGGGATTGAAGCATGACATCGCTGATGTTAGAATCCTCCTAGGATCAAAAACATAGCTAGGTGTGAATTCAAACCACTAGGCCCTCTGTTTGAATCCCAAAGCACAAGCTCAGTGATCGCTGCATACTTTTCATTTCACATCGCCAGAACTGAGATATTTAAAAATGACCTCACGCCCTTCCGAAAGGGGATGAGATCACGAAAGTTAGCAGCCTCCCAGGGTCAGAAACTCGGTGTCAATCTGAACCGTTCGGCCCTGAGTTTGAGTCACAAAGCAGGAGTTCGGTGATCGCTGGTTACTTTTAATTTCACATCTCAAGTCCGTCGGAAAGGAGAGAGAAGCATGACATCGCTGATGTTACAATCCTCGCAGGATCAGAAACAAAGCTAGGTGTGAATTCAAACAATTACGGCCTCTGTTGAAGTCCCAAAGCACAAACTCAGTGATCGCCGGCAACTTTTAATTTCACATCTCACGTCCCTCTGACAGGAGAGAGAGGCATGACATCGCGAAAGTTAGCAGCCGCCCAGGGTCAGAAACTCGGTGTCAATCTGAACCGTTCGGCCCTGAGTTTGAGTCACAAAGCAGGAGTTCTGATGGCTGGCTTTTTAATTTCAAATCTGAGTCAGTCAAAGGAGGAGAAGCAAGACATCGCTGATGTTAGAATGGATCAAAATCAGAGCTAGGTGTGAATTCAAACCAATTTCTGTTTGAATCCAAAAGCACAAGCTCAGTGATCGCTGCATACTTTTCATTTCACATCGCCAGAGCAGAGATATTTAAAAATGACCTCACGCCCTTCCGAAAGGGGATGGAAGCATGACATCGCTGATGTTAGAATCCTCCTAGGATCAAAATCAGAGCTAGGTGTGAATTCAAACCACTAGGCCCTCTGTTTGAATCCCAAAGCAAAAGCTCAGTGATCGCTGCATACTTTTCATTTCACATCGCCAGAGCTGAGATATTTAAAAATGACCTCACGCCCTTCCGGAAGGGATGGAAGCATGACATCGCTGATGTTAGAATCCTCCTAGGATCAAAAACATAGCTAGGTGTGAATTCAAACCACTAGGCCCTCTGTTTGAATCCCAAAGCAAAGCTCAGTGATCGATACTTTTCATTTCACATCGCAGAGCTGAGATATTTAAAAATGACCTCACGCCCTTCCGAAAGGGGATAGAAGCATGAGATCGCGAAAGTTAGCAGCCTCCCAGGGTCAGAAACTCGGTCTCAATCAAAACTATTTTTCCCTCTGAGAGCAAAGCACCAGCTCCGTGATCACTTGCTTCCTGTTAATTTCACAATACCGGGCCGCGATATTAAAAAAATTACCTCACGCCCCTCCGAAAGGAGGGAGAAGCATGGCATCGGTGAATTAAGCAGTCTCCCAGGTTCAGACACTGGGTTTCAATGGATACCATTAGGCAATCCCGTTCAGTCCGGAAGGAGGAGCTCCGCGATCGCCTGCTACTTTTAATATCACAATAAGGCGACGCCATATTTAAAAACAATCTCACGCCCCTCTGGAAGGGGAGAGAAGCATGACATCGCTGATGTTAGAATCCTCCCAGCGTCATACAGTCGGTGTCAATCGAAACCATCAGGGACTCTGTTTGAGTCCCAAAGCACAAACTCAGTGATCGCCGGCAACTTTTAATTTCACATCTCACGTCCCTCTGACAGGAGAGAGAGGCATGACATCGCGAAAGTTAGCAGCCGCCCAGGGTCAGAAACTCGGTGTCAATCTGAACCGTTCGGCCCTGAGTTTGAGTCACAAAGCAGGAGTTCGGTGATCGCTGGTTACTTTTAATTTCACATCTCAAGTCCGTCGGAAAGGAGAGAGAAGCATGACATCGCTGATGTTACAATCCTCGCAGGATCAGAAACAAAGCTAGGTGTGAATTCAAACAATTACGGCCTCTGTTGAAGTCCCAAAGCACAAACTCAGTGATCGCCGGCAACTTTTAATTTCACATCTCACGTCCCTCTGACAGGAGAGAGAGGCATGACATCGCGAAAGTTAGCAGCCGCCCAGGGTCAGAAACTCGGTGTCAATCTGAACCGTTTGGCCCTGAGTTTGAGTCACAAAGCAGGAGTTCGGTGATGGCTGGCTACTTTTAATTTCAAATCTCACGTCAGTCCGAAAGGAGAGAGAAGCAAGACATCGCTGATGTTAGAATCCTCCTAGGATCAAAATCAGAGCTAGGTGTGAATTCAAACCGCGAGGCCCTCTGTTTGAATCCAAAAGCACAAGCTCAGTGATCGCTGCATACTTTTCATTTCACATCGCCAGAGCAGAGATATTTAAAAATGACCTCACGCCCTTCCGGAAGGGGATGGAAGCATGACATCGCTGATGTTAGAATCCTCCTAGGATCAAAAACATAGCTAGGTGTGAATTCAAACCACTAGGCCCTCTGTTTGAATCCCAAAGCAAAAGCTCAGTGATCGCTGCATACTTTCAATTTCACATCGCCAGAGCAGAGATATTTAAAAATAACCTCACGCCCTTCCGAAAGGGGATGGAAGCATGACATCGCTGATGTTAGAATCCTCCTAGGATCAAAAACATAGCTAGGTGTGAATTCAAACCACTAGGCCCTCTGTTTGAATCCCAAAGCACAAACTCAGTGATCACTGCATACTTTTCAATTCACATCGCCAGAGCTGAGATATTTAAAAATGACCTCACGCCCTTCCGAAAGGGGATAGAAGCATGAGATCGCGAAAGTTAGCAGCCTCCCAGGGTCAGAAACTCGGTCTCAATCAAAACTATTCTTCCCTCTGAGACCAAAGCACCAGCTCCGTGATCACTTGCTTCCTGTTAATTTCACAATACCGGGGACGCGATATTAAAAAAATTACCTCACGCCCCTCAGAAAGGAGGGAGAAGCATGGCATCGGTGAAGTAAGCAGTCTCCCAGGTTCAGACACTGGGTTTCAATGGATACCATTAGGCAATCCCTTTCAGTCCCCAGGGAGGAGCTCCGCGATCGCCTGCTACTTTTAATATCACAATAAGGCGACGCAATATTTGAAAACAATCTCACGCCCTCTGGAAGGGGAGAGAAGCATGACATCGCTGATGTTAGAATCCTCCCAGCGTCACACAGTCGGTGTCAATCGAAACTATCAGGGACTCTGTTTGAGTCCCAAAGCACAAACTCAGTGATCGCTGGCAACTTTTAATTTCACATCTCACGTCCCTCTGACAGGAGGAGAGAGGCATGACATCGCGAAAGTTAGCAGCCGCCCAGGGTCAGAAACTCGGTGTCAATCTGAACCCGTCGGCCCTGTGTTTGAGTCACAAAGCAGGAGTTCGGTGATCGCTGGTTACTTTTAATTTCACATCTCAAGTCCGTCGGAAAGGAGAGAGAAGCATGACATCGCTGATGTTAGAATCCTCCCAGGATCAGAAACAAAGCTAGGTGTGAATCGAAACAATTACGGCCTCTGTTGAAGTCCCAAAGCAAAAGATCAGTGATCGCTGCATACTTTTAATTTCACATCGCCAGAGCAGAGATATTTAAAAATGACCTCACGCCCTTCCGAAAGGGGATGGAAGCATGACATCGCTGATGTTAGAATCCTCCTAGGATCAAAAACATAGCTAGGTGTGAATTCAAACCACTAGCCCTCTGTTTGAATCCCAAAGCACAAGCTCAGTGATCGCTGCATACTTTTAATTTCACATCGCCAGAGTAGAGATATTTAAAAATAACCTCACGCCCTTCCGAAAGGGGATAGAAGCATGAGATCGCTGAAAGTTAGCAGCCTCCCAGGGTCAGAAACTCGGTCTCAATCAAAACTATTTTCCTGTCTGAGAGCAAAGCACCAGCTCCGTGATCACTTGCTTCCTTTTAATTTCACAATACCAGGGCCGCGATATTAAAAAATGACCTCACGCCCTTCCGAAAGGAGGAGAAGCATGGCATCGGTGAAGTTAGCAGTCTCCCAGGTTCAGACACTGGGTTTCAATGGATACCATTTGGCAATCCCTTTCAGTCCGGAAGGAGGAGCTCCGTGATCACCTGCTGCTTTTAATATCACAATAAGGCGGGCGCGATATTTAAAAACAATCTCACGCCCTTCTGGAAGGGAGAGAAGCATGACATCGCTGATGTTAGAATCCTCCCAGCGTCAGACACTGGGTTTCAATGAAACCATCAGGGACTCTGTTTGAGTCCCAAAGCACAAACTCAGTGATCACAATAAGGCAACTTTTAAAACAATCTCACGCCCCTCTGACAGGAGAGAGAAGCATGACATCGCTGATGTTAGAATCCTCCAGGTTCAGACAGTCTGTGTCAATCTGAACCGTTTGGCCTCTGTTTGAGTCACAAAGCAGGAGTTCAGTGATGGCTGGCTACTTTTAATTTCAAATCTCACGTCCCTCCGAAAGGAGAGAGAAGCAAGACATCGCTGTTGTTAGAATCCCCAAGGATCAAAATCAGAGCTAGGTGTCAATTCAAACCACTAGGCCCTCTGTTTGAATCAAAAGCACAAGCTCAGTGATCGCTGGTTTTTCATTTTCACATCGCAGAGCAGAGATATTTAAAAATGACCTCCTGCGCCCTTCCGAAAGGAGATGGAAGCATGACATCGCTGATGTTAGAATCCTCCTAGGATCAAAAACATAGCTAGGTGTGAATTCAAACCACTAGGCCCTCTGTTTGAATCCCAAAGCACAAGCTCAGTGATCGCTGCATACTTTTCATTTCACATCGCCAGAGCAGAGATATTTAAAAATGACCTCATGCCCTTCCGAAAGGGGATGGAAGCATGACATCGCTGATGTTAGAATCCTCCTAGGATCAAAAACATAGCTAGGTGTGAATTCAAACCACTAGGCCCTCTGTTTGAATCCCAAAGCACAGGCTCAGTGATCGCTGCATACTTTTCATTTCACATCGCCAGAGCAGAGATATTTAAAATGACCTCACGCCCTTCCGAAAGGGGATAGAAGCATGAAATCGCGAAAGTTAGCAGCCTCCCAGGGTCAGAAACTCGGTCTCAATCAAAACTATTTTTCCCTCTGAGAGCAAAGCACCAGCTCCGTGATCACTTGCTTCCTGTTAATTTCACAATACCGGGGCGCGATATTAAAAAAAATTACCTCACGCCCCTCCGAAAGGAGGAGAAGCATGGCATCGGTGAATTTAGCAGTCTCCCAGGTTCAGACACTGGGTTTCAATGGATACCATTAGGCAATCCCTTTCAGTCCGGAAGGAGGAGCTCCGCGATCGCCTGCTACTTTTAATATCACAATAAGGCGAGCGATATTTAAAAACAATCTCACGCCCCTCTGGAAGGGGAGAAGCATGACATCGCTGATATTAGAATCCTCCCAGCGTCAAACAGTCGGTGTCAATCGAAACCATCAGGGACTCTGTTTGAGTCCCAAAGCACAAACTCAGTGATCGCTGCAACTTTTAATTTCACATCTCCGTCCCTCTGACAGGAGAGAGGCATGACATCGCGAAGTTAGCAGCCGCCCAGCGTCAGAAACTCGGTGTCAATCTGAACCGTTCGGCGCTGAGTTTGAGTCACAAAGCAGGAGTTCGGTGATCGCTGGTTACTTTTAATTTCACATCTCAAGTCCGTCGGAAAGGAGAGAGAAGCATGACATCGCTGATGTTACAATCCTCCCAGGATCAGAAACAAAGCTAGGTGTGAATCAAAACAATTTTTCCCTCTGTTGAAGTCCCAAAGCACAAGATCAGTGATCGCTGCATACTTTTCATTTCACATCGCCAGGGCAAAGATATTTAAACATGACCTCACGCCCTTCCGAAAGGGGATGGAAGCATGACATCGCTGATGTTAGCAGCCTCCCAGGATCAAAAACATAGCTAGGTGTCAATTCAAACCATTAGGCCCTCTGTTTGAATCCCAAAGCACAAGCTCAGTGATCGCTGCATACTTTTAATTTCACATCGCCAGAGCAGAGATATTTAAAAAATGACCTCACGCCATTCCGAAAGGGGATGGAAGCATGACATCGCTGATGTTAGAATCCTCCCAGGATCAAAAACATAGCTAGGTGTGAATTCAAACCACTAGGCCCTCTGTTTGAGTCCCAAAGCACAAACTCAGTGATCGCTGCATACTTTTAATTTCACATCTCCGTCCCTCTGACAGGAGAAGAGAGGCATGACATCGCTGAAAGTTAGCATCCTCCCAGGATCAGAAACTTCTAGAGTCAATCTGAACCAATCAGGCCCTGTGTTTGAGTCACAAAGCAGGAGTTCAGTGATCGCTGGTTACTTTTAATTTCACATCACATCTCAAGTCCGTAACCTCAAAGGAGAGAGAAGCATGACATCGCTGATGTTACAATCCCCCTAGGATCAGAAACAAAGCTAGGTGTGAATTCAAACCATTACGGCCTCTGTTTGAAGTCCCAAAGCACAAGATCAGTGATCGCTGCATACTTTTCATTTCACATCGCCAGAGCTGAGATATTTAAAAATGACCTCACGCCCTTCCGAAGGGGATAGAAGCATGAGATCGCGAAAGTTAGCAGCCTCCCAGGGTCAGAAACTCGGTCTCAATCAAAACTATTTTTCCCTCTGAGAGCAAGCACCAGCTCCGTGATCAATTGCTTCCTGTTAATTTCACAATACCGAGCTGAGATATTAAAAAAATTACCTCACGCCCCCCGAAAGGAGGAGAAGCATGGCATCGGTGAAGTAAGCAGTCTCCCAGGTTCAGACACTGGGTTTCAATGGATACCATTAGGCAATCCCTTTCAGTCCCAAAGGAGGAGCTCCGTGATCGCCTGCTACTTTTAATATCACAATAAGGCGGCGCGATGTTTAAAAACAATCTCACGCCCCTCTGGAAGGGAGAGAAGCATAACATGGCTGATGTTAGAATCCTCCCAGCGTCACACAGTAGGTGTCAATCGAAACCATCAGGGACTCTGTTTGAGTCCCAAAGCACAAACTCAGTGATGGCTGCAACTTTTAATTTCACATCTCCGTCCCTCTGACAGGAGAGAGGCATGACATCGCTGAAAGTTAGCAGCCTCCCAGGGTCAGAAACTCTAGGTGTCAATCTGAACCATTAGGCCCTGTGTTTGAGTCACAAAGCAGGAGTTCGGTGATCGCTGGCTACTTTTAATTTCAAATCTCCACGTCAGTCACGAAAGGAGAGAGAAGCAAGACATCGCTTTAAAAATAACCTCACGCCCTTCCGAAAGGGGATGGAAGCATGACATCGCTGATGTTAGAATCCTCCTAGATCAAACATAGCTAGGTGTGAATTCAAACCACTAGGCCCTCTGTTTGAATCTGAAAGCACAAGCTCAGTGATTGCTGCATACTTAATTTCACATCGCCAGAGCAGAGATATTTAAAATGACCTCCGAAGTGATAGAAGCATGAGATCGCGGAAAGGGGATGTCTCAATCAAAACTATTTTCCTCTGACATCGGCTGATTCCTGTTTTAGAATCCTTACCTAAAGGAGGGGAGAAGCATCAAAACACAGTCTCCTGGTGTGGGCTTCAATTAAACCACTAGGCAATCCCTTTCTGTCCCTTGAGTCCCAAAGCGCGCACAAACTCAGTGATCGCGACAACTTTGAAAAACAATCTCACGCCCTCTGACAGGAGAGAGAGGCATGACATCGCGTAGTTAGCAGCTGCCCAGGGTCAGAAACTCAGGTCAATCTGAAACCGCTCGGCCCTGTGTTTGAGTCACAAAGCAGGAGTTCGGTGATCGCTGGTTACTTTTAACTCTACATCTCAAGTCCACAGAAAGGAGAGGAGAAGCATGACATCGCTAAGGTTAGGAATCCTCCCAGGATCAGAAACAAAGCTCGGTGTGAATCGTAAACACCACGGCCTTAAGAAGTCCCAAAGCAAAAGATCAGTGATCGCTGCATACTTTTAATTTCACATCGCCAGAGCAGAGATATTTAAAATGACCTCACGCCTTCCAAAAGGGGGAGGGAAGCATGACATCGCTGATGTTAGAACCTCCTAGGATCAAAACCAGGTTAATTCAACCACTAGCCCTCTGTTTTCCCAGACAAGCCCAGGTCTGCAACTTTTAATT
>JAFDVH010000032.1:158745-193589 GCA_019176425.1 Megalops atlanticus | reverse complement strand
AGGGCGAGGTCATTTTTAAATATCTCTGCTCTGGCGATGTGAATGAAAAGTATGCAGCCATCACTGAGCTTGTGTTTGGGATTCAAACAGAGGCCTAGTGGTTTGAGTTCACACCTAGCTATGTTTTTGATCCTAGGAGGATTGTAACATCAGCGATGTCATGCCTGGCGATGTGAAATGAAAAGTATGCAGCGATCACTGAGCTTGTGCTTTGGGATTCAAACAGAGGGCCTAGTGGTTTGAATTCACACCTAGCTATGTTTTTGATCCTAGGAGGATTCTAACATCAGCGATGTCATGCTTCCATCCCCTTCGGAAGGGCGTCAGGTTATTTTTAAATATCTCTGCTCTGGCGATGTGAAATTGAAAGTATGCAGCGATCACTGAGCTTGTGCTTTGGGATTCAAACAGAGGGCCTAGTGGTTTGAATTCACACCTAGCTATGTTTTTGATCCTAGGAGGATTCTAACATCAGCGATGTCATGCTTCTCCATCCCCTTCGAAAGGGCGTGAGGTCATTTTAAATATCTCTGCTCTGGCGATGTGAAATTAAAAGTATGCAGCCATCACTGAGCTTGTGCTTTTGGATTCAAACAGAGGGCCTAGTGGTTTTGAATTCACACCTAGCTCTGATTTTGATCCTAGGAGGATTCTAACATCAGCGATGTCTTGCTTCTCTCTCCTTTCGGACTGACGTGAGATTTTGAAATTAAAAGTAGCCAGCGATCACCGAACTCCTGCTTTGTGACTCAAACACAGGGCCGAACGGTTCAGATTGACACCGAGTTTCTGACCCTGGGCGGCTGCTAACTTTCGCGATGTCATGCCTCTCTCCTGTCAGAGGGACGTGAGATGTGAAATTAAAAGTTGCCGCGATCACTGAGTTTGTGCTTTGGGACTCAAACAGAGTCCCTGATGGTTTCGATTGACACCGACTGTATGACGCTGGGAGGATTCTAACATCAGCGATGTGATGCTTCTCTCCCCTTCCAGAGGGGCGTGAGATTGTTTTTTAAATATCGCGCCGCCTTATTGTGATATTAAAGTAGCCGGCGATCGCGGAGCTCCTCCTGGGGACTGAAAGGGATTGCCTAATGGTATCCATTGAAACCCAGTGTCTGAACCTGGGAGACTGCTTACTTCACCGATGCCATGCTTCTCCTCCTTTCGGAGGGGCGTGAGGTAATTTTTTTAATATCGCGGCCCGGTATTGTGAAATTAACAGGAAGCAATTGATCACGGAGCTGGTGCTTTGCTCTCGGAGGGAAAAAATAGTTTTGATTGAGTCCGAGTTTCTGACCCTGGGAGGCTGCTAACTTCGCGATCTCATGCTTCTATCCCCTTCGAAGGGCGTGAGGTTATTTTTAAATATCTCAGCTCTGGCGATGTGAAATGAAAAGTATGCAGCGATCACTGATCTTGTGCTTTGGGACTTCAACAGAGGCCGTAATTGTTTCGATTCACACCTAGCTTTGTTTCTGATCCTGGGAGGATTGTAACATCAGCGATGTCATGCTTCTCTCTCCTTTCCGACGGACTTGAGATGTGAAATTAAAAGTAACCAGCGATCACCGAACTCCTGCTTTGTGACTCAAACTCAGGGCCAAACGGTTCAGATTGACACCGAGTTTCTGACCCTGGGCGGCTGCTAACTTTCGCGATGTCATGCCTCTCTCCTGTCAGAGGGACGTGAGATGTGAAATTAAAAGTTGCCGCGATCACTGAGTTTGTGCTTTGGGACTTCAACAGAGGCCGTAATTGTTTGAATTCACACCTAGCTTTGTTTCTGATCCTGCGAGGATTGTAACATCAGCGATGTCATGCTTCTCTCTCCTTTCCGACGGACTTGAGATGTGAAATCAAAAGTAACCAGCCATCACCGAACTCCTGCTTTGTGACTCAAACACAGGGCCGAACGGTTCAGATTGACACCGAGTTTCTGACCCTGGGAGGCTGCTAACTCACGTGATCTCATCCCCTTTCGGAAGGGCGTGAGGTCATTTTTAAATATCTCAGCTCTGGCGATGTGAAATGAAAAGTATGCAGCGATCACTGAGCTTGTGCTTTGGGATTCAAACAGAGGGCCTAGTGGTTTGAATTCACACCTAGCTATGTTTTTGATCCTAGGAGGATTCTAACATCAGCGATGTCATGCTTCAATCCTTCGGAAGGGCGTGAGGTTATTTTTAAATATCTCAGCTCTGGCGATGTGAAATTAAAAGTATGCAGCGGTCACTGAGCTTGTGCTTTGGGATTCAAACAGAGGGCCTAGTGGTTTGAATTCACACCTAGCTATGTTTTTGATCCTAGGAGGATTCTAACATCAGCGATGTCATGCTTCCATCCCCTTTCGGAATGGCGTGAGGTTATTTTTAAATATCTCTGCTCTGGCGATGTGAAATTAAAAGTATGCAGCGATCACTGATCTTGTGCTTTGGGACTTCAACAGAGGCCGTAATTGTTTCGATTCACACCTAGCTTTTTTTTGATCCTGGCAGGATTCTAACATCAGCGATGTCATGCTTCTCTCTCCTTTCGACTGACGTGAGATGTGAAATTTAAAGTAGTCAGCGCTGGCGGAGCTCCTTCTTTGGTACTCAAAGAGACGCCCTAATGTTCTCGATTGACACCGAATGTCTCAACCTGGGAGGTTGTTATCTTAACTTGCCATGCTTCTCCCTCCTTTCGGAGGGGCGCCGAGGTTTTTTTAATATCGCGGCCCCGGTATTGTGAAATTAACAGGAAGCAATTGATCACGGACCTGGTGCTTTGCTCGAGGGAAAAATAGTTTTGATTGAGACCGAAGTTTCTGACCCTGGGAGGCTGCTAACTTTCTTGCTTCTCTCTCCTTTCGGACTGACGTGAGATTTGAAATTAAAAGTAGCCAGCGATCACCGAACTCCTGCTTTGTGACTCAAACACAGGGCCGAACGGTTCAGATTGACACCGAGTTTCTGACCCTGGGCGGCTGCTAACTTTCGCGATGTCATGCCTCTCTCCTGTCAGAGGGACGTGAGATGTGAAATTAAAAGTTGCCGCGATCACTGAGTTTGTGCTTTGGGACTCAAACAGAGTCCCTGATGGTTTCGATTGACACCCGACTGTGTGACGCTGGGAGGATTCTAACATCAGCGATGTCATGCTTCTCTCCCTTCCAGAGGGGCGTGAGATTGTTTTCAAATATTGCGTCGCCTTATTGTGATATTAAAAGTAGCCGGCAATCGCGGAGCTCCTCCTTGGGGACTGAAAGGGATTGCCTAATGGTATCCATTGAAACCCAGTGTCTGAACCTGGGAGACTGCTTACTTCACCGATGCCATGCTTCTCCCTCCTTTCGGAGGGCGTGAGGTAATTTTTTTAATATCGCGGCCTCGGTATTGTGAAATTAACAGGAAGCAAGTGATCACGGAGCTTTTGCATTGCTCTCAGAGGGAAAAATACTTTTGATTGACACCGAAGTTTCTGACCCTGGGCGGCTGCTAACTTTCATACTGTCATGCCTCTCTCTCCTGTCAGAGGGACGTGATGTGAAATTAAAAGGTCCGGCGATGGCGGAGTTTGGGCTTTGGGACTCAAACAGAGTCCCTGATGGTTTCGAACACCTCTGTATGACGCTGGGTGAAATTCTAACATCAGCGATGTCATGCTTCTCTCCTTCCAGAGGGGCGTGATTGTTTTCAAATTCGTGCTTTGTGATATTAAAAGTAGCAGGCGATCGCGGAGCTCCTTCTTTGGTACTCAAAGAGACGCCCTAATGTTCTCGATTGACACCTTGTCTCAACCTGGGAGGTTGTTAACTTCATCGATGCCATGCTTCTCCTCCTTTCGGAGGGGCGTGACGTTTTTTTTAAATCGCGGCCCCAGTATTGTGAAATTATCAGGAAGCAAGTGATCACGGAGCTGGTGCTTTGGGTCTCAGAGGGAAAATAGTTTTGATTGAGACCGAGTTTCTGATCCTGGGAGGCTGCTAACTTCAGCGATCTCATGCTTAAATCCCCTTTCGGAAGGGCGTGAGGTCATTTTTAAATATCTCTGCTCTGGCGATGTGAAATTAAAAGTATGTAGCGATGATCTTGTGCTTTGCGATTCAAACAGAGGGCCTAGTGATTTGAATTCACACCTAGCTATGTTTTTGATCCTAGGTGTATTCTAACATCAGCGATGTCATGCGTCTCCCTTCCAGAGGGGCGTGAGGTCATTTTTAAATATCGCGACTGCCATGTGAAATTAAAAGAAGCCAGCGACCACCCAGCTTGTGCTTTGGGACTCCAACAGAGGCCGTAATTGTTTCGATTCACACCTAGCTATGTTTCTGATCCTGGGATGATTCTAACATCAGCGATGTCATGCTTCTCTCTCCTTTCCGACGGACTTGAGATGTGAAATTAAAAGTAACCAGCGATCACCGAACTCCTGCTTTGTGACTCAAACACAGGGCCGAACGGTTCAGATTGACACCGAGTTTCTGACCCTGGGAGGCTGCTAACTTTCGCGATCTCATGCTTCTATCCCCTTTCGGAAGGGCGTGAGGTCATTTTTAAATATCTCAGCTCTGGCGATGTGAAATGAAAAGTATGCAGCGATCACTGAGCCTGTGCTTTGGGATTCAAACAGAGGGCCTAGTGGTTTTAATTCACACCTAGCTATGTTTTTGATCCTAGGAGGATTCTAACATCAGCGATGTCATGCTTCCATCCCCTTTCGGAAGGGCGTGAGGTTATTTTTAAATATCTCTGCTCTGGCGATGTGAAATGAAAAGTATGCAGCGATCACTGAGCTTGTGCTTTGGGATTCAAACAGAAAAATAGTGGTTTGAATTCACACCTAGCTATGTTTTTGATCCTAGGAGGATTCTAACATCAGCGATGTCATGCTTCCATCCCCTTTCGGAAGGGCGTGAGGTCATTTTTAAATATCTCTGCTCTGGCGATGTGAAATCAAAAGTATGCAGCGATCACTGATCTTTTGCTTTGGGACTTCAACAGAGGCCGTAATTGTTTCGATTCACACCGAGCTTTGTTTCTGATCCTGGGAGGATTCTAACATCAGCGATGTCATGCTTCTCTCTCCTTTCCGACGGACTTGAGATGTGAAATTAAAAGTAACCAGCGATCACCGAACTCCTGCTTTGTGACTCAAACACAGGGCCGAACGGTTCAGATTGACACCGAGTTTCTGACCCTGGGCGGCTGCTAACTTTCGCGATGTCATGCCTCTCTCTCCTGTCAGAGGGACGTGAGATGTGAAATTCAAAGTTGCCGGCGATCACTGAGTTTGTGCTTTGGGACTCAAACAGAGGGCCTAGTGGTTTGAATTCACACTAGCTATGTTTTTGATCCTAGGAGGATTCTAACATCAGCGATGTCATGCTTCCATCCCCTTTCGGAATGGCGTGAGGTCATTTTTAAATATCTCTGCTCTGGCGATGTGAAATTAAAAGTATGCAGCAATCACTGAGCTTGTGCTTTGGGATTCAAACAGAGGGCCTAGTGGTTTGAATTCACACCTAGCTATGTTTTTGATCCTAGGAGGATTCTAACATCAGCGATGTCATGCTTCCATCCCGTTTCGGAGGGCGTGAGGTCATGTTTAAATATCTTTGCTCTGGCGATGTGAAATGAAAAGTATGCAGCGATCACTGATCTTGTGCTTTGGGACTTCAACAGAGGCCGTAATTGTTTGAATTCACACCTAGCTTTGTTTCTGATCCTAGGAGGATTGTAACATCAGCGATGTCATGCTTCTCTCTCCTTTCCGACGGACTTGAGATGTGAAATTAAAAGTAACCAGCGATCACCGAACTCCTGCTTTGTGACTCAAACTCAGGGCCGAACGGTTCAGATTGACACCGAGTTTCTGACCCTGGGCGGCTGCTAACTTTCGCGATGTCATGCCTCTCTCCCTGTCAGAGCGACGTGAGATGTGAAATTAAAAGTTGCCGCGATCACTGAGTTTGTGCTTTGGGACTCAAACAGAGTCCCTGATGGTTTCGATTGACACCGACTGTATGACGCTGGAAGGATTCTAATATCAGCGATGTCATGCTTCTCTCCCCTTCCAGAGGGGCGTGAGATTGTTTTTAAATATCGCGTCGCCTTATTGTGATATTAAAAGTAGCAGGCGATCGCGGAGCTCCTCCTTGCGGACTGAAAGGGATTGCCTAATGGTATCCATTGAAACCCAGTGTCTGAACCTGGGAGACTGCTTAATTCACCGATGCCATGCTTCTCCTCCTTTCGGAGGGGCGTGAGGTAATTTTTTAATATCGCGGCACCGGTATTGTGAAATTAACAGGAAGCAAGTGATCACGGAGCTGGTGCTTTGCTCTCAGAGGGAAAATAGTTTTGATTGAGACCGAGTTTCTGACCCTGGGAGGCTGCTAACTTTCGCGATCTCATGCTTCTATCCCCTTTCGGAAGGGCGTGAGGTCATTTTTAAATATCTCAGCTCTGGCGATGTGAAATGAAAAGTATGCAGCGATCACTGAGCCTGTGCTTTGGGATTCAAACAGAGGGCCTAGTGGTTTGAATTCACACCTAGCTATGTTTTTGATCCTAGGAGGATTGTAACATCAGCGATGTCATGCTTCCATCCCCTTTCGGAAGGGCGTGAGGTTATTTTTAAATATCTCTGCTCTGGCGATGTGAAATGAAAAGTATGCAGCGATCACTGAGCTTGTGCTTTGGGATTCAAACAGAGGGCCTAGTGGTTTGAATTCACACCTAGCTATGTTTTTGATCCTAGGAGGATTCTAACATCAGCGATGTCATGCTTCCATCCCCTTTCGGAAGGGCGTGAGGTCATTTTTAAATATCTCTGCTCTGGCGATGTGAAATGAAAAGTATGCAGCGATCACTGAGCTTGTGCTTTTGGATTCAAACAGAGGGCCTAGTGGTTTGAATTCACACCTAGCTCTGATTTTGATCCTAGGAGGATTCTAACATCAGCGATGTCTTGCTTCTCTCTCCTTTCGGACTGACGTGAGATTTGAAATTAAAAGTAGCCAGCCATCACCGAACTCCTGCTTTGTGACTCAAACTCAGGGCCAAACGGTTCAGATTGACACCGAGTTTCTGACCCTGGGCGGCTGCGAACTTTCGCGATGTCATGCCTCTCTCTCCTGTCAGAGGGACTTGAGATGTGAAATTAAAAGTTGCCGGCGATCACTGAGTTTGTGCTTTGGGACTCAAACAGAGTCCCTGATGGTTTCGATTGACACCGACTGTATGACGCTGGGAGGATTCTAACATCAGCGATGTCATGCTTCTCTCCCCTTCCAGAAGGGCGTGAGATTGTTTTCAAATATCGCGTCGCCTTATTGTGATATTAAAAGTAGCAGGCGATCGCGGAGCTCCTCCTTGGGGACTGAAAGGGATTGCCTAATGGTATCCATTGAAACCCAGTGTCTGAACCTGGGAGACTGCTTACTTCACCGATGCCATGCTTCTCCCTCCTTTCGGAGGGGCGTGAGGTAATTTTTTTAATATCGCGGCCTCGGTATTGTGAAATTAACAGGAAGCAAGAGATCATGGAGCTAGTGCTTTGCTCTCAGAGGGAAAAATAGTTTTGATTGAGGCCGTGTTTCTGACCCTGGGAGGCTGCTAACTTTCGCGATCTCATCCCCTTTCGGAAGGGCGTGAGGTCATTTTTAAATATCTCAGCTCTGGCGATGTGAAATGAAAAGTATGCAGCGATCACTGAGCTTGTGCTTTGGGATTCAAACAGAGGGCCTAGTGGTTTGAATTCACACCTAGCTATGTTTTTGATCCTAGGAGGATTCTAACATCAGCGATGTCATGCTTCAATCCCCTTTCGGAAGGGCGTGAGGTTATTTTTAAATATCTCTGCTCTGGCGATGTGAAATTAAAAGTATGCAGCGATCACTGAGCTTGTGCTTTGGGATTCAAACAGAGGGCCTAGTGGTTTGAATTCACACCTAGCTATGTTTTGATCCTAGGAGGATTCTAACATCAGCGATGTCATGCTTCCATCCCCTTTCGGAAGGGCGTGAGGTTATTTTTAAATATCTCTGCTCTGGCGATGTGAAATTAAAAGTATGCAGCGATCACTGATCTTGTGCTTTGGGACTTCAACAGAGGCCGTAATTGTTTCGATTCACACCTAGCTTTTTTTCTGATCCTGGCAGGATTCTAACATCAGCGATGTCATGCTTCTCTCTCCTTTCGGACTGACGTGAGATGTGAAATTTAAAGTAGTCAGCGATGGCGGAGCTCCTTCTTTGGTACTCAAAGAGACGCCCTAATGTTCTCGATTGACACCGAATGTCTCAACCTGGGAGGTTGTTAACTTAACCGATGCCATGCTTCTCCCTCCTTTCGGAGGGGCGTGAGGTAATTTTTAAATATCGCGGCCCCGGTATTGTGAAATTAACAGGAAGCAATTGATCACGGACCTGGTGCTTTGCTCTCGGAGGGAAAAATAGTTTTGATTGAGACCGAGTTTCTGACCCTGGGAGGCTGCTAACTTTCTTGCTTCTCTCTCCTTTCGGACTGACGTGAGATTTGAAATTAAAAGTAGCCAGCGATCACCGAACTCCTGCTTTGTGACTCAAACACAGGGCCGAACGGTTCAGATTGACACCGAGTTTCTGACCCTGGGCGGCTGCTAACTTTCGCGATGTCATGCCTCTCTCCTGTCAGAGGGACGTGAGATGTGAAATTAAAAGTTGCCGCGATCACTGAGTTTGTGCTTTGGGACTCAAACAGAGTCCCTGATGGATTCGATTGACACCGACTGTGTGACACGGGGAGGATTCTAACATCAGCGATGTCATGCTTCTCTCCCCTTCCAGAGGGGCGTGAGATTGTTTTCAAATATTGCGTCGCCTTATTGTGATATTAAAAGTAGCCGGCGATCGCGGAGCTCCTCCTTGGGGACTGAAAGGGATTGCCTAATGGTATCCATTGAAACCCAGTGTCTGAACCTGGGAGACTGCTTACTTCACCGATGCCATGCTTCTCCCTCCTTTCGGAGGGGCGTGAGGTAATTTTTTTAATATCGCGGCCTCGGTATTGTGAAATTCACAGGAAGCAAGTGATCACGGAGCTGGTGCTTTGCTCTCAGAGGGAAAAATAGTTTTGATTGAGACCGAGTTTCTGACCCTGGGAGGCTGATAACTTTCGCGATCTCATGCTTCTATCCCCTTTCGGAAGGGCGTGAGGTCATTTTTAAATATCTCAGCTCTGGCGATGTGAAATGAAAAGTATGCAGCGATCACTGATCTTGTGCTTTGGGACTTCAACAGAGGCCGTAATTGTTTCGATTCACACCTAGCTTTGTTTCTGATCCTTGAGGATTGTAACATCAGCGATGTCATGCTTCTCTCTCCTTTCCGACGGACTTGAGATGTGAAATTAAAAGTAACCAGCGATCACCGAACTCCTGCTTTGTGACTCAAACACAGGGCCGAACGGTTCAGATTGACACCGAGTTTCAGACCCTGGGAGGCTGCTAACTTTCGCGATCTCATGCTTCTATCCCCTTTCGGAAGGGCGTGAGGTCATTTTTAAATATCTCAGCTCTGGCGATGTGAAATTAAAAGTATGCAGCGATCACTGAGCTTGTGCTTTGGGACTTCAACACTGGCCGTAATTGTTTCGATTCACACCTAGCTTTGCTTCTGATCCTGGGAGGATTGTAACATCAGCGATGTCATGCTTCTCTCACCTTTCCGACGGACTTGAGATTTGAAATTAAAAGTAGCCAGCAATCACCGAACTCCTGCTTTGTGACTCAAACACAGGGCCGAACGGTTCAGATTGACACCGAATTTCTGACCCTGGGCGGCTGCTAACTTTCGCGATGTCATGCCTCTCTCTCCTGTCAGAGGGACGTGAGATGTGAAATTAAAAGGTGCCGGCGATGGCGGAGTTCCTTCTTTGGGACTCAAACAGAGTCCCTGATGGTTTCGATTGACACCGACTGTATGACGCTGGGTGGATTCTAACATCAGCGATGTCATGCTTCTCTCCCCTTCCAGAGGGGCGTGAGATTGTTTTCAAATATCGTGTCGCCTTATTGTGATATTAAAAGTAGCAGGCGATCACGGAGCTCCTCCTTCCGGACTGAAAGGGATTGCCTAATGGTATCCATTGAAACCCAGTGTCTGAACCTGGGAGACTGCTTACTTCACCGATGCCATGCTTCTCCTCCTTTCGGAGGGGCGTGAGGTAATTTTTTTAATATCGCGGCCCCGGTATTGTGAAATTAACAGGAAGCAAGTGATCACGGAGCTGGTGCTTTGCTCTCAGAGGGAATAATAGTTTTGATTGAGACCGAGTTTCTGACCCTGGGAGGCTGCTCACTTTCGCGATCTCATGCTTCTATCCCCTTTCGGAAGGCCGTGAGGTCATTTTTAAATATCTCAGCTCTGGCGATGTGAAATTAAAAGTATGCAGCGATCACTGAGCTTGTGCTTTGGGATTCAAACAGAGGGCCTAGTGGTTTGAATTCTCACCTAGCTATGTTTTTGATCCTAGGAGGATTCTAACATCAGCGATATCATGCTTCCATCCCCTTTCGGAAGGGCGTGAGGTCATTTTTAAATATCTCTGCTCTGGCGATGTGAAATTAAAAGTATGCAGCGATCACTGAGCTTGTGCTTTGGGATTCAAACAGAGGGCCTAGTGGTTTGAATTCACACCTAGCTATGTTTTTGATCCTAGGAGGATTCTAACATCAGCGATGTCATGCTTCCATCCCCTTTCGGACTGACGTGAGATTTGAAATTAAAAGTTAAAAGCGATCACCGAACTGAGCTGCTTTGTGACTCAAACACAGGGCCGAACGGTTCAGATTGACACCGAGTTTCTGACCCTGGGCGGCTGCTAACTTCAGCTATGTCATGCCTCTCTCTCCTGTCAGAGGGACGTGAGATGTGAAATTAAAAGTTGCCGCGATCACTGAGTTTGTGCTTTGGGAATCAAACAGAGTCCCTGATGGTTTCACACCTAGCTCTGATTGACACCGACTGTATGACGCTGGGAGGATTCTAACATCAGCGATGTCATGCTTCTCTCCACTTCCAGAGGGGCGTGAGATTGTTTTTAAATATCGCGATGTCATGCCTTATTGTGATATTAAAAGTAGCAGGCGATCGCTGAGCTCCTGCTTTGGTCCTCAAAGAGACGCCCTAATGTTCTCGATTGACACCGAATGTCTCAACCTGGGAGGTTGTTACCTTCATCGATGCCATGCTTCTCCCTCCTTTCGGAGGGGCGTGAGGTATTTTTTTTAAATATCGCGGCCCCAGTATTGTGAAATTATCAGGAAGCAAGTGATCACGGAGCTGGTGCTTTGGGTCTCAGAGGGAAAAATAGTTTTGATTGAGACCGAGTTTCTGATCCTGGGAGGCTGCTAACTTCAGCGATCTCATGCTTAAATCCTCTTTCGGAAGGGCGTGAGGTCATTTTTAAATATCTCTGCTCTGGCGATGTGAAATTAAAAGTATGCAGCGATGACGGAGCTTGTGCTTTGGGATTCAAACAGAGGGCCTAGTGGTTTGAATTCACACCTAGCTATGTTTTTGATCCTAGGAGTATTCTAACATCAGCGATGTCATGCGTCTCCCCCTTCCAGAGGGGCGTGAGGTCATTTTTAAATATCGCGGCTACTGCCATGTGAAATTAAAAGAAGCCAGCGACCACCCAGCTTGTGCTTTGGCACTCCAACAGAGGCCGTAATTGTTTCGATTCACTCCTAGCTATGTTTCTGATCCTGGGATGATTCTAACATCAGCGATGTCATGCTTCTCTCTCCTTTCGGACTGACGTGAGATGTGAAATTAAAAGTAGTCAGCGATGGCGGAGCTCCTGCTTTGGTACTCAAACAGAGGCCCTAATGTTCTCGATTTACATCGAATGTCTCAACCTGGGAGGTTGTTAACTTCACCGATGCCATGCTTCTACTTCCTTCCGAGGGGCGTGAGGTAATTTTTTAAAATCGCGGCCGCAGTATTGTGAAATTAAAAGTAAGCAAGTGATCGCGGAGCTGGTGCTTTGGGTCTTACAGGGAAAAATGGTTTTTATTGACACCGAGTTTTTGATAATGGGAGGATTCTAACATCAGCGATGTCATGCTTCTCTCTCCTTTCGGACTGACGTGAGATTTGAAATTAAAAGTAGCCAGCGATCACCGAACTCTTACTTTGTGACTCAAAGACATAGCCGAACAGTTCAGATTGACACCGAGTTTTTGACCCTGGGCGGCTGCTAACTTTCGCGATGTCATGCCTCTCTCTCCTGTCAGAGGGACGTGAGATGTGAAATTAAAAGTCGCCGGCGATGGCGGAGCTCCTTCTTTGGGACTCAAACAGAGGCCCTAATGTTCTCGATTGACACCGAATGTCTCAACCTGGGAGGTTGTTAACTTCTCCGATGCCATGCGTCTACTTCCTTCCGAGGGGCGTTAGGTAATTTTTTAAAATCGCGGCCCCAGTATTGTGAAATTAAAAGTAGAAAAGTGATCAAACTCAGAGCTGGTGCTTTGGGTCTTACAGGGAAAAATGGTTTTTATTGACACCGAGTTTTTGATAATGGGAGGATTCTAACATCAGCGATGTCATGCTTCTCTCCCCTTCCAGAGGGGCGTGAGATTGTTTTGAAATATCGCGTCGCCTCATTGTGATATTAAAAGTAGCAGGCGATCGCGGAGCTCCTCCTTGCGGACTGAAAGGGATTGCCTAATGGTATCCATTGAAACCCAGTGTCTGAACCTGGGAGACTGCTTAATTCACCGATGCCATGCTTCTCCCTCCTTTCGGAGGGGCGTGAGGTTATTTTTTTAATATCGCGGCCCCGGTATTGTGAAATTAACAGGAAGCAAGTGATCACGGAGCTGTTGCTTTGCTCTCAGAGGGAAAAATAGTTTTGATTGACACCGAGTTTCTGACCCTGGGCGGCTGCTAACTTTCGCGATGTCATGCCTCTCTCTCCTGTCAGAGGGACCTGAGATGTGAAATTAAAAGTTGCCGGCGATGGCGGAGTTCCTTCTTTGGGACTCAAACAGAGTCCCTGATGGTTTCGATTGACACCGACTGTATGACGCTGGGTGGATTCTAACATCAGTGATGTCATGCTTCTCTCCCCTTCCAGAGGGGCGTGAGATTGTTTTTAAATATCGCGTCGCCTTATTGTGATATTAAAAGTAGCAGGCAATCGCGGAGCTCCTCCTTGCGGAACGAAAGGGATTGCCTAATGGTATCCATTGAAACCCAGTATCTGAACCTGGGAGACTGCTTACTTCAGCGATGCCATGCTTCTCCCTCCTTTCGGAGGGGCGTGAGGTAATTTTTTTAATATCGCGGCCCCGGTATTGTGAAATTAACAGGAAGCAAGTGATCACGGAGCTGGTGCTTTGCTCTCAGAGGGAAAAATAGTTTTGATTGAGACCGAGTTTCTGACCCTGGGAGGCTGCTCACTTTCGCGATCTCATGCTTCTATCCCCTTTCGGAAGGCCGTGAGGTCATTTTTAAATATCTCCGCTCTGGCGATGTGAAATTAAAAGTATGCAGCGATCACTGAGCTTGTGCTTTGGGATTCAAACAGAGGGCCTAGTGGTTTGAATTCTCACCTAGCTATGTTTTTGATCCTAGGAGGATTCTAACGTCAGCGATGTCATGCTTCCATCCCCTTTCGGAAGGGCGTGAGGTCATTTTTAAATATCTCTGCTCTGGCGATGTGAAATTAAAAGTATGCAGCGATCACTGAGCTTGTGCTTTTGGATTCAAACAGAGGGCCTAGTGGTTTGAATTCACACCTAGCTCTGATTTTGATCCTAGGAGGATTCTAACATCAGCGATGTCTTGCTTCTCTCTCCTTTCGGACTGACGTGAGATTTGAAATTAAAAGTAGCCAGCGATCACCGAACTCCTGCTTTGTGACTCAAACACAGGGCCGAACGGTTCAGATTGACACCGAGTTTCTGACCCTGGGCGGCTGCTAACTTTCGCGATGTCATGCCTCTCTCCTGTCAGAGGGACGTGAGATGTGAAATTAAAAGTTGCCGGCGATCACTGAGTTTGTGCTTTGGGACTCAAACAGAGTCCCTGATGGTTTCGATTGACACCGACTGTGTGACGCTGGGAGGATTCTAACATCAGCGATGTTATGCTTCTCTCCCCTTCCAGAGGGGCGTGAGATTGTTTTCTAATATCGCTGCTCGCCTTATTGTGATATTAAAAGTAGCAGGCGATCACTGGAGCTCCTCCTTGGGACTGAAAGGGATTGCCTAATGGTATCCATTGAAACCCAGTGTCTGAACCTGGGAGACTGCTTACTTCACCGATGCCATGCTTCTCCTCCTTTCGGAGGGGCGTGAGGTAATTTTTTAATATCGCGGCCCTGGTATTGTGAAATTCACAGGAAGCAATTGATCACGGAGCTGGTGCTTTGCTCTCAGAGGGAAAAATAGTTTTGATTGAGACCGAGTTTCTGACCCTGGGAGGCTGCTAACTTTCGCGATCTCATGCTTCTATCCCCTTTCGGAAGGGCGTGAGGTCATTTTTAAATATCTCAGCTCTGGCGATGTGAAATGAAAAGTATTCAGCGATCACTGATCTTGTGCTTTGGGACTTCAACAGAGGCCGTAATTGTTTCGATTCACACCTAGCTTTGTTTCTGATCCTTGGGGGATTGTAACATCAGCGATGTCATGCTTCTCTCTCCTTTCCGAAGGACTTGAGATGTGAAATTAAAAGTAACCAGCGATCACCGAACTCCTGCTTTGTGACTCAAACACAGGGCCGAACGGTTCAGATTGACACCGAGTTTCTGACCCTGGGCGGCTGCTAACTTCAGCGATGTCATGCCTCTCTCTCCTGTCAGAGGGACGTGAGATGTGAAATTAAAAGTTGCAGCGATCACTGAGTTTGTGCTTTGGGACTCAAACAGAGGGCCTAGTGGTTTGAATTCACACCTAGCTATGTTTTTGATCCTAGGAGGATTCTAAAATCAGCGATGTCATGCTTCCATCCCCTTTCGGAATGGCGTGAGGTCATTTTTAAATATCTCTGCTCTGGCGATGTGAAATTAAAAGTATGCAGCGATCACTGAGCTTGTGCTTTGGGATTCAAACAGAGGGCCTAGTGGTTTGAATTCACACCTAGCTATGTTTTTGATCCTAGGAGGATTCTAACATCAGCGATGTCATGCTTCAATCCCCTTTCGGAATGGCGTGAGGTCATTTTTAAATATCTCTGCTCTGGCGATGTGAAATTAAAAGTATGCAGCGATCACTGAGCTTGTGCTTTTGGATTCAAAGAGGGCCTAGTGGTTTGAATTCACACCTAGCTCTGATTTTGATCCTAGGAGGATTCTAACATCAGCGATGTCATGCTTCTCTCTCCTTTCGGACTGACGTCTGAGATTTGAAATTAAAAGTAGCCAGCGATCACCGAACTCCTGCTTTGTGACTCAAACACAGGGCCGAACGGTTCAGATTGACACCGAGTTTCTGCCCCTGGGCGGCTGCTAACTTCGCTATGTCATGCCTCTCTCTCCTGTCAGAGCGACGTGAGATGTGAAATTAAAAGTTGCCGCGATCACTGAGTTTGTGCTTTGGGACTCAAACAGAGTCCCTGATGGTTTCGATTGACACCGACTGTATGACGCTGGGAGGATTCTAACATCAGCGATGTCATGCTTCTCTCCCTTCCAGAGGGGCGTGAGATTGTTTTTAAATATCGCTCGCCTTATTGTGATATTAAAAGTAGCAGGCGATCACTGAGCTCCTCCTTTGCGGACTGAAAGGGATTGCCTAATGGTATCCATTGAAACCCAGTGTCTGAACCTGGGAGACTGCTTAATTCACCGATGCCATGCTTCTCCCTCCTTTCGGAGGGGCGTGAGGTTATTTTTTTAATATCGCGGCCCCGGTATTGTGAAATTAACAGGAAGCAAGTGATCACGGAGCTGTTGCTTTGCTCTCAGAGGGAAAAATAGTTTTGATTGACACCGAGTTTCTGACCCTGTGCGGCTGCTAACTTTCGCGATGTCATGCCTCTCTCTCCTGTCAGAGGGACGTGAGATGTGAAATTAAAAGTTGCCGGCGATCACGGAGTTCCTTCTTTGGGACTCAAACAGAGTCCCTGATGGTTTCGATTGACACCGACTGTATGACGCTGGGAGGATTCTAACATCAGCGATCTCATGCTTCTCTCCCCTTCCAGAGGGGCGTGAGATTGTTTTTAAATATCGCGTCGCCTTATTGTGATATTAAAAGTAGCAGGCGATCGCGGAGCTCCTCCTTCCGGACTGAAAGGGATTGCCTAATGGTATCCATTGAAACCCAGTGTCTGAACCTGGGAGACTGCTTAATTCACCGATGCCATGCTTCTCCCTCCTTTCGGAGGGGCGTGAGGTAATTTTTTTTTAATATCGTGGCCCCGGTATTGTGAAATTAACAGGAAGCAAGTGATCACGGAGCTGGTGCTTTGCTCTCAGAGGGAAAAATAGTTTTGATTGAGACCGAGTTTCTGACCCTGGGAGGCTGCTAACTTTCGCAATCTCATGCTTCTATCCCCTTTCGGAAGGGCGTGAGGTCATTTTTAAATATCTCAGCTCTGGCGATGTGAAATGAAAAGTATGCAGCGATCACTGAGCTTGTGCTTTGGGATTCAAACAGAGGGACTAGTGGTTTGAATTCACACCTGGCTATGTTTTTGATCCTAGGAGAATTCTAACATCAGCGATGTCATGCTTCCATCCCCTTTCGGAAGGGCGTGAGGTTATTTTTAAATACCTCTGCTCTGGCGATGTGATATTGAAAGTATGCAGCGATCACTGAGCTTGTGCTTTGGGATTCAAACAGAGGGCCTAGTGGTTTGAATTCACACCTAGCTATGTTTTTGATCCTAGGAGGATTCTAACATCAGCGATGTCATGCTTCCATCCCCTTTCGGAAGGGCGTGAGGTCATTTTTAAATATCTCTGCTCTGGCGATGTGAAATTAAAAGTATGCAGCGATCACTGAGCTTGTGCTTTTGGATTCAAACAGAGGGCCTAGTGGTTTGAATTCACACCTATCTCTGATTTTGATCCTAGGAGGATTCTAACATCAGCGATGTCTTGCTTCTCTCCCCTTCCAGAGGGGCGTGAGATTGTTTTTAAATATCGCGTCGCCTTATTGTGATATTAAAAGTAGCAGGCGATCGCGGAGCTCCTCCTTCCGGACTGAAAGGGATTGCCTAATGGTATCCATTGAAACCCAGTGTCTGAACCTGGGAGACTGCTTAATTCACCGATGCCATGCTTCTCCCTCCTTTCGGAGGGGCGTGAGGTAATTTTTTTAATATCGCGGCCCCGGTATTGTGAAATTAACAGGAAGCAAGTGATCACGGAGCTGGTGCTTTGCTCTCAGAGGGAAAAATAGTTTTGATTGAGACCGAGTTTCTGACCCTGGGAGGCTGCTAACTTTCGCGATCTCATGCTTCTATCCCCTTTCGGACGGGCGTGAGGTCATTTTAAAATATCTCAGCTCTGGCGATGTGAAATGAAAAGTATGCAGCGATCACTGAGCTTGTGCTTTGGGATTCAAACAGAGGGCCTAGTGGTTTGAATTCACACCTAGCTATGTTTTTGATCCTAGGAGGATTCTAACATCAGCGATGTCATGCTTCCATCCCCTTTCGGAAGGGCGTGAGGTTATTTTTAAATATCTCTGCTCTGGCGATGTGAAATTAAAAGTATGCAGCGATCACTGAGCTTGTGCTTTGGCATTCAAACAGAGGGCCTAGTGGTTTGAAATCACACCTAGCTATGTTTTTCATCCTAGGAGGATTCTAACATCAGCGATGTCATGCTTCCATCCCCTTTCGGAAGGGCGTGAGGTCATTTTTAAATATCTCTGCTCTGGCGATGTGAAATTGAAAGTATGCAGCGATCACTGAGCTTGTGCTTTGGGATTCAAACAGAGGGCCTAGTGGTTTGAAATCACACCTAGCTATGTTTTTCATCCTAGGAGGATTCTAACATCAGCGATGTCATGCTTCCATCCCCTTTCGGAAGGGCGTGAGGTCATTTTTAAATATCTCAGCTCTGGCGATGTGAAATGAAAAGTATGCAGCGATCACTGATCTTGTGCTTTGGGACTTCAACAGAGGCCCTAATTGTTTGATTCACACCTAGCTTTGTTTCTGATCCTGGGAGGATTGTAAAATCAGCGATGTCATGCTTCTCTCTCCGTTCCGACGGACTTGAGATGTGAAATTAAAATTAACCAGCGATCACCGAACTCCTGCTTTGTGACTCAAACTCAGGGCCAAACGGTTCAGATTGACACCGAGTTTCTGACCCTGGGCGGCTGCTAACTTTCGCGATGTCATGCCTCTCTCTGCTGTCAGAGGGACGTGAGATGTGAAATTAAAAGTTGCCGGCGATCACTGAGTTTGTGCTTTGGGACTCAAACAGAGTCCCTGATGGTTTCGATTGACACCGACTGTATGACGCTGGGAGGATTCTAACATCAGCGATGTGATGCTTCTCTCCCCTTCCAGAGGGGCGTGAGATTGTTTTTAAATATCGCATCGCCTTATTGTGATATTAAAAGTAGCAGGCGATCACGGAGCTCCTCCTTGGGGAATGAAAGGGATTGCCTAATGGTATCCATTGAAACCCAGTGTCTGAACCTGGGAGACTGCTTACTTCACCGATGCCATGCTTCTCCCTCCTTTCGGAGGGGCGTGAGGTAATTTTTTTATAATATCGCGGCCCCGGTATTGTGAAATTAACAGGAAGCAAGTGATCACGGAGCTGGTGCTTTGCTCTCAGAGGGAAAAATAGTTTTGATTGAGACCGAGTTTCTGACCCTGGGAGGCTGCTAACTTTCGCGATCTCATGCTTCTATCCCCTTTCGGAAGGGCGTGAGGTCATTTTTAAATATCTCAGCTCTGGCGATGTGAAATGAAAAGTATGCAACGATCACTGAGCTTGTGCTTTGGAATTCAAACAGAGGGCCTAGTGGTTTGAATTCACACCTAGCTATGTTTTTGATCCTAGGAGGATTCTAACATCAGCGATGTCATGCTTCCATCCCCTTTCGGAAGGGCGTGAGGTTATTTTTAAATATCTCTGCTCTGGCGATGTGAAATTAAAAGTATGCAGCGCTCACTGAGCTTGTGCTTTGGGATTCAAACAGAGGGCCTAGTGGTTTGAATTCACACCTAGCTATGTTTTTGATCCTAGGAGGATTCTAACATCAGCGATGTCATGCTTCCATCCCCTTTCGGAAGGGCGTGAGGTCATTTTTAAATATCTCTGCTCTGGCGATGTGAAATTAAAAGTATGCAGCGATCACTGAGCTTGTGCTTTTGGATTCAAACAGAGGGCCTAGTGGTTTGAATTCACACCTAGCTATGTTTTTGATCCTAGGAGGATTCTAACATCAGCGATGTCATGCTTCCATCCCCTTTCGGAATGGCGTGAGGTCATTTTTAAATATCTCTGCTCTGGCGATGTGAAATTAAAAGTATGCAGCGATCACTGAGCTTGTGCTTTTGGATTCAAAGAGGGCCTAGTGGTTTGAATTCACACCTAGCTCTGATTTTGATCCTAGGAGGATTCTAACATCAGCGATGTCATGCTTCTCTCTCCTTTCGGACTGACGTGAGATTTGAAATTAAAAGTAGCCAGCGATCACCGAACTCCTGCTTTGTGACTCAAACACAGGGCCGAACGGTTCAGATTGACACCGAGTTTCTGACCCTGGGCGGCTGCTAACTTTCGCTATGTCATGCCTCTCTCTCCTGTCAGAGCGACGTGAGATGTGAAATTAAAAGTTGCCGGCGATCACTGAGTTTGTGCTTTGGGACTCAAACAGAGTCCCTGATGGTTTCGATTGACACCGACTGCATGACGCTGGGAGGATTCTAACATCAGCGATGTCATGCTTCTCTCCCCTTCCAGAGGGGCGTGAGATTGTTTTTAAATATCGCGTCGCCTTATTGTGATATTAAAAGTAGCAGGCGATCGCTGAGCTCCTTCTTTGGTACTCAAAGAGACGCCTTAATGTTCTTGATTGACACCGAATGTCTCAACCTGGGAGGTTGTTAACTTCATCGATGCCATGCTTCTCCCTCCTTTCGGAGGGGCGTGAGGTATTTTTTTTAAATCGCAGCCCCAGTATTGTGAAATTATCAGCAAGGAAGTGATCACGGAGCTGGTGCTTTGGGTCTCAGAGGGAAAAATAGTTTTGATTGAGACCGAGTTTCTGATCCTGGGAGGCTGCTAACTTCAGCGATCTCATGGTTAAATCCCCTTTCGGAAGGGCGTGAGGTCATTTTTAAATATCTCTGCTCTGGCGATGTGAAATTAAAAGTATGCAGCGATGACTGAGCTTGTGCTTTGGGATTCAAACAGAGGGCCTAGTGATTTGAATTCACACCTAGCTATGTTTTTGATCCTAGGAGTATTCTAACATCAGCGATGTCATGCGTCTCTCCCCTTCCAGAGGGGCGTGAGGTCATTTTTAAATATCGCGGCTACTGCCATGTGAAATTAAAAGAAGCCAGCGACCACCCAGCTTGTGCTTTGGCACTCCAACAGAGGCCGTAATTGTTTCGATTCACTCCTAGCTATGTTTCTGATCCTGGGATGATTCTAACATCAGCGATGTCATGCTTCTCTCTCCTTTCCGACGGACTTGAGATGTGAAATTAAAAGTAACCGCGATCACCGAACTCCTGCTTTGTGACTCAAAGACATAGTCGAACGGTTCAGATTGACACCGAGTTTCTGACCCTGGGCGGCTGCTAACTTTCGCGATGTCATGCCTCTCTCTCCTGTCAGAGGGACGTGAGATGTGAAATTAAAAGTCGCCGGCGATGGCGGAGTTCCTTCTTTGGGACTCAAACAGAGGCCCTAATGTTCTCGATTGACACCGAATGTCTCAACCTGGGAGGTTGTTTACTTCACCGATGCCATGCGTCTACTTCCTTCCGGGGGCGTGAGGTAATTTTTTAAAATCGCGGCCCCAGTATTGTGAAATTAAAAGTAAGCAAGTGATCGCGGAGCTGGTGCTTTGGGTCTTACAGGGAAAAATGGCTTTTATTGACACCGAGTTTTTGAAAATGGGAGGATTCTAACACCAGCGATGTCTTGCTTCTCCCTCCTTTCGGAAGGGCGTGAGGTCATTTTTAAATATCTCTGCTCTGGCCATGTGAAATTAAAAGTATGCAGCGATGACTGAACTTGTGCTTTTGGATTCAAACAGAGGGCCTAGTGGTTTGAATTCACACCTAGCTCTGATTTTGATCCTAGGAGGATTCTAACATCAGCGATGTCTTGCTTCTCTCTCCTTTCGGACTGACTTGAGATTTGAAATTAAAAGTAGCCAGCGATCACCGAACTCCTGCTTTGTGACTCAAACAGAGGGCGGAACGGTTCAGATTGACACCGCGTTTCTGACCCTGGGCGGCTGCTAACTTTCGCGATGTCATGCCTCTCTCCCTGTCAGAGGGACGTGAGATGTGAAATTAAAAGTTGCCGGCGATCACTGAGTTTGTGCTTTGGGACTCAAACAGAGTCCCTGATGGTTTCGATTGACACCGACTGTATGACGCTGGGAGGATTGTAACATCAGCGATGTCATGCTTCTCTCCCCTTCCAGAGGAGCGTGAGATTGTTTTCAAATATCGCGTCGCCTTATTGTGATATTAAAAGTAGCCGGCGATCGCGGAGCTCCTCCTTGGGGACTGAAAGGGATTGCCTAATGGTATCCATTGAAACCCAGTGTCTGAACCTGGGAGACTGCTTACTTCACCGATGCCATGCTTCTCCCTCCTTTCGGAGGGGCGTGAGGTAATTTTTTTAATATCGCGTCCCCGGTATTGTGAATTTAACAGGAAGCAATTGATCACGGAGCTGTTGCTTTGCTCTCAGAGGGAAAAATAGTTTTGATTGAGACCGAGTTTCTGACCCTGGGAGGCTGCTAACTTTCGCGATCTCATGCTTCTATCCCCTTTCGGAAGGGCGTGAGGTCATTTTTAAATATCTCAGCTCTGGCGATGTGAAATGAAAAGTATGCAGCGATCACTGAGCTTGTGCTTTGGGATTCAAACAGAGGGCCTAGTGGTTTGAATTCACACCTAGCTATGTTTTTGATCCTAGGAGGATTCTAACATCAGCGATGTCATGCTTCCATCCCCTTTCGGAAGGGCGTGAGGTCATTTTTAAATATCTCTGCTCTGGCGATGTGAAATTAAAAGTATGCAGCGATCACTGAGCTTGTGCTTTTGGATTCAAAGAGGGCCTAGTGGTTTGAATTCACACCTAGCTCTGATTTTGATCCTAGGAGGATTCTAACATCAGCGATGTCATGCTTCTCTCTCCTTTCGGACTGACGTGAGATTTGAAATTAAAAGTAGCCAGCGATCACCGAACTCCTGCTTTGTGACTCAAACACAGGGCCGAACGGTTCAGATTGACACCGAGTTTCTGACCCTGGGCGGCTGCTAACTTTCGCTATGTCATGCCTCTCTCTCCTGTCAGAGGGACGTGAGATGTGAAATTAAAAGTTGCCGGCGATCACTGAGTTTGTGCTTTGGGACTCAAACAGAGTCCCTGATGGTTTCGATTGACACCGACTGTGTGACGCTGGGAGGATTCTAACATCAGCGATGTCATGCTTCTCTCCCCTTCCAGAGGGGCGTGAGATTGTTTTTAAATATCGCGTCGCCTTATTGTGATATTAAAAGTAGCAGGCGATCGCTGAGCTCCTTCTTTGGTACTCAAAGAGACGCCCTAATGTTCTCGATTGACACCGAATGTCTCAACCTGGGAGGTTGTTAACTTCATCGATGCCATGCTTCTCCCTCCTTTCGGAGGGGCGTGAGGTAATTTTTTTAAATCGCGGCCCCAGTATTGTGACATTATCAGGAAGCAAGTGATCACGGAGCTGGTGCTTTGGGTCTCAGAGGGAAAAATAGTTTTGATTGAGACCGAGTTTCTGATCCTGGGAGGCTGCTAACTTCAGCGATCTAATGCTTAAATCCCCTTTCGGAAGGGCGTGAGGTCATTTTTAAATATCTCTGCTCTGGCGATGTGAAATTAAAAGTATGCAGCGATGACTGAGCTTGTGCTTTGGGATTCAAACAGAGGGCCTAGTGATTTGAATTCACACCTAGCTATGTTTTTGATCCTAGGAGTATTCTAACATCAGCGATGTCATGCGTCTCTCCCCTTCCAGAGGGGCGTGAGGTCATTTTTAAATATCGCGGCTACTGCCATGTGAAATTAAAAGAAGCCAGCGACCACCCAGCTTGTGCTTTGG
The DNA here is from genome assembly GCA_019176425.1 of Megalops atlanticus. NCBI lineage: Eukaryota > Metazoa > Chordata > Actinopteri > Elopiformes > Megalopidae > Megalops > Megalops atlanticus. The sequence goes on along the minus strand of JAFDVH010000032.1, from coordinate 170,306 downwards.
AACTCCAACAGAGGCCGTAATTGTTTCGATTCACTCCTAGCTATGTTTCTGATCCTGGGATGATTCTAACATCAGCGATGTCATGCTTCTCTCTCCTTTCGGACTGACGTGAGATGTGAAATTAAAAGTAGTCACCGATGGCGGAGCTCCTGCTTTGGTACTCAAACTGAGGCCCTAATGTTCTCGATTTACATCGAATGTCTCAACCTGGGAGGTTGTTAACTTCACCGATGCCATGCTTCTACTTCCTTCCGAGGGGCGTGAGGTAATTTTTTAAAATCGCGGCCCCAGTATTGTGAAATTAACAGGAAGCAAGTGATCACGGAGCTGGTGCTTTGCTCTCAGAGGGAAAAATATTTTTGATTGAGACCGAGTTTCTGACCCTGGGAGGCTGCTAACTATCGCGATCTCATGCTTCTATCCCCTTTCGGAAGGGCGTGAGGTCATTTTTAAATATCTCAGCTCTGGCGATGTGAAATGAAAAGTATGCAGCGATCACTGAGCTTGTGCTTTGGGATTCAAACAGAGGGCCTAGTGGTTTGAATTCACACCTAGCTATGTTTTTGATCCTAGGAGGATTCTAACATCAGCGATGTCATGCTTCCATCCCCTTTCGGAAGGGCGTGAGGTTATTTTTAAATATCTCTGCTCTGGCGATGTGAAATTAAAAGTATGCAGCGATCACTGAGCTCGTGCCTTGGGATTCAAACAGAGGGCCTAGTGGTTTGAATTCACACCTAGCTATGTTTTTGATCCCAGGAGGATTCTAAAATCAGCGATGTCATGCTTCCATCCCCTTTCGGAAGGGCGTGAGGTCATGTTTAAATATCTCTGCTCTGGCGATGTGAAATCAAAAGTATGCAGCGATCACTGATCTTGTGCTTTGGGACTTCAACAGAGGCCGTAATTGTTTGATTCACACCTAGCTTTGTTTCTGATCCTGGGAGGATTGTAACATCAGCGATGTCATGCTTCTCTCTCCTTTCCGACGGACTTGAGATGTGAAATTAAAAGTAACCAGCCATCACTGAACTCCTGCTTTGTGACTCAAACTCAGGGCCGAACGGTTCAGATTGACACCGCGTTTCTGACCCTGGGCGGCTGCTAACTTTCGCGATGTCATGCCTCTCTCTCCTGTCAGAGGGACGTGAGATGTGAAATTAAAAGTTGCCGGCGATCACTGAGTTTGTGCTTTGGGACTCAAACAGAGTCCCTGATGGTTTCGATTGACACCGACTGTATGACGCTGGGAGGATTCTAACATCAGCGATGTCATGCTTCCATCCCCTTTCGGAAGGGCGTGAGGTTATTTTTAAATATCTCTGCTCTGGCGATGTGAAATTAAAAGTATGCAGCGATCACTGATCTTGTGCTTTGGGACTTCAACAGAGGCCGTAATTGTTTCGATTCACACCTAGCTTTGTTTCTTATCCTTGGAGGATTCTAACATCAGCGATGTCATGCTTCCATCCCCTTTCGGAATGGCGTGAGGTCATTTTTAAATATCTCTGCTCTGGCGATGTGAAATTAAAAGTATGCAGCGATCACTGAGCTTGTGCTTTTGGATTCAAAGAGGGCCTAGTGGTTTGATTTCACACCTAGCTCTGATTTTGATACTAGGAGGATTCTAACATCAGCGATGTCATGCTTCTCTCTCCTTTCGGACTGACGTGAGATTTGAAATTAAAAGTAGCCAGCGATCACCGAACTCCTGCTTTGTGACTCAAACACAGGGCCAACGGTTCAGATTGACACCGAGTTTCTGACCCTGGGCGGCTGCTAACTTTCGCTATGTCATGCCTCTCTCTCCTGTCAGAGGGACGTGAGATGTGAAATTAAAAGTTGCCGGCGATCACTGAGTTTGTGCTTTGGGACTCAAACAGAGTCCCTGATGGTTTCGATTGACACCGACTGTATGACGCTGGGAGGATTCTAACATCAGCGATGTCATGCTTCTCTCCCCTTCCAGAGGGGCGTGAGATTGTTTTTAAATATCGCGTCGCCTTATTGTGATATTAAAAGTAGCAGGCGATCGCTGAGCTCCTTCTTTGGTACTCAAAGAGACGCCCTAATGTTCTCGATTGACACCGAATGTCTCAACCTGGGAGGTTGTTACCTTCATCGACGCCATGCTTCTCCCTCCTTTCGGAGTGGCGTGAGGTATTTTTTTTTAATCGCGGCCCCAGTATTGTGAAATTATCAGGAAGCAAGTGATCACGGAGCTGGTGCTTTGGGTCTCAGAGGGAAAAATAGTTTTGATTGAGACCGAGTTTCTGATCCTGGGAGGCTGCTAACTTCAGCGATCTCATGCTTAAATCCCCTTTCGGAAGGGCGTGAGGTCATTTTTAAATATCTCTGCTCTGGCGATGTGAAATTAAAAGTATGCAGCGATGACGGAGCTTGTGCTTTGGGATTCAAACAGAGGGCCTAGTGATTTGAATTCACACCTAGCTATGTTTTTGATCCTAGGAGTATTCTAACATCAGCGATGTCATGCGTCTCTCCCCTTCCAGAGGGGCGTGAGGTCATTTTTAAATATCGCGGCTACTGCCATGTGAAATTAAAAGAAGCCAGCGACCACCCAGCTTGTGCTTTGGCACTCCAACAGAGGCCGTAATTGTTTCGATTCACTCCTAGCTATGTTTCTGATCCTGGGATGATTCTAACATCAGCGATGTCATGCTTCTCTCTCCTTTCGGACTGACGTGAGATGTGAAATTAAAAGTAGTCAGCGATGGCGGAGCTCCTGCTTTGGTACTCAAACAGAGGCCCTAATGTTCTCGATTTACATCGAATGTCTCAACCTGGGAGGTTGTTAACTTCACCCGATGCCATGCTTCTACTTCCTTCCGAGGGGCGTGAGGTAATTTTTTAAAATCGCGGCCCCAGTATTGTGAAATTAAAAGTAAGCAAGTGATCGCGGAGCTGGTGCTTTGGGTCTTACAGGGAAAAATGGTTTTTATTGACACCGAGTTTTTGATAATGGGAGGATTCTAACATCAGCGATGTCATGCTTCTCTCTCCTTTCGGACTGACGTGAGATTTGAAATTAAAAGTAGCCAGCGATCACCGAACTCTTACTTTGTGACTCAAAGACATAGCCGAACAGTTCAGATTGACACCGAGTTTTTGACCCTGGGCGGCTGCTAACTTTCGCGATGTCATGCCTCTCTCTCCTGTCAGAGGGACGTGAGATGTGAAATTAAAAGTTGCCGGCGATGGCGGAGCTCCTTCTTTGAGACTCAAACAGAGGCCCTAATGTTCTCGATTGACACCGAATGTCTCAACCTGGGAGGTTGTTAACTTCTCCGATGCCATGCGTCTACTTCCTTCCGAGGGGCGTTAGGTAATTTTTTAAAATCGCGGCCCCAGTATTGTGAAATTAAAAGTAGAAAAGTGCTCGCGGAGCTGGTGCTTTGGGTCTTACAGGGAAAAATGGTTTTTATTGACACCGAGTTTTTGATAATGGGAGGATTCTAACATCAGCGATGTCATGCTTCTCTCCCCTTCCAGAGGGGCGTGAGATTGTTTTGAAATATCGCGTCGCCTCATTGTGATATTAAAAGTAGCAGGCGATCGCGGAGCTCCTCCTTCCGGACTGAAAGGGATTGCCTAATGGTATCCATTGAAACCCAGTGTCTGAACCTGGGAGACTGCTTACTTCACCGATGCCATGCTTCTCCCTCCTTTCGGAGGGGCGTGAGGTAATTTTTTTAATATCGCGGCCCCGGTATTGTGAAATTCACAGGAAGCAAGTGATCACGGAGCTGGTGCTTTGCTCTCAGAGGGAAAAATAATTTTGATTGAGACCGAGTTTCTGACCCTGGGAGGCTGCTAACTTTCGCGATCTCATGCTTCTATCCCCTTTCGGAAGGGCGTGAGGTCATTTTTAAATATCTCAGCTCTGGCGATGTGAAATGAAAAGTATGCAGCGATCACTGATCTTGTGCTTTGGGACTTCAACAGAGGCCGTAATTGTTTGATTCACACCTAGCTTTGTTTCTGATCCTTGGGGGATTGTAACATCAGCGATGTCATGCTTCTCTCTCCTTTCCGACGGACTTGAGATGTGAAATTAAAAGTAACCAGCGATCACCGAACTCCTGCTTTGTGACTCAAACACAGGGCCGAACGTTCAGATTGACACCGAGTTTCTGACCCTGGGCGGCTGCTAACTTCAGCGATGTCATGCCTCTCTCCTGTCAGAGGGACGTGAGATGTGAAATTAAAAGTTGCAAGCGATCACTGAGTTTGTGCTTTGGGACTCAAACAGAGGGCCTAGTGGTTTGAATTCACACCTAGCTATGTTTTGATCCCAGGAGGATTCTAAAATCAGCGATGTCATGCTTCCATCCCCTTTCGGAATGGCGTGAGGTCATTTTAAATATCTCTGCTCTGGCGATGTGAAATTAAAAGTATGCAGCGATCACTGAGCTTGTGCTTTGGGATTCAAACAGAGGGCCTAGTGGTTTGAATTCACACCTAGCTATGTTTTTGATCCTAGGAGTATTCTAACATCAGCGATGTCATGCTTCTCTCCTTCCAGAGGGCGTGAGGTCATTTTTAAATATCGCGGCTACTGCCATGTGAAATTAAAAGAAGCCAGCGACCACCCAGCTTGTGCTTTGGAACTCCAACAGAGGCCGTAATTGTTTCGATTCACTCCTAGCTATGTTTCTGATCCTGGGATGATTCTAACATCAGCGATGTCATGCTTCTCTCTCCTTTCGGACTGACGTGAGATGTGAAATTAAAAGTAGTCACCGATGGCGGAGCTCCTGCTTTGGTACTCAAACTGAGGCCCTAATGTTCTCGATTTACATCGAATGTCTCAACCTGGGAGGTTGTTAACTTCACCGATGCCATGCTTCTACTTCCTTCCGAGGGGCGTGAGGTAATTTTTTAAAATCGCGGCCCCAGTATTGTGAAATTAACAGGAAGCAAGTGATCACGGAGCTGGTGCTTTGCTCTCAGAGGGAAAAATAGTTTTGATTGAGACCGAGTTTCTGACCCTGGGAGGCTGCTAACTATCGCGATCTCATGCTTCTATCCCCTTTCGGAAGGGCGTGAGGTCATTTTTAAATATCTCAGCTCTGGCGATGTGAAATGAAAAGTATGCAGCGATCACTGAGCTTGTGCTTTGGGATTCAAACAGAGGGCCTAGTGGTTTGAATTCACACTAGCTATGTTTTTGATCCTAGGAGGATTCTAACATCAGCGATGTCATGCTTCCATCCCCTTTCGGAAGGGCGTGAGGTTATTTTTAAATATCTCTGCTCTGGCGATGTGAAATTAAAAGTATGCAGCGATCACTGAGCTTGTGCCTTGGGATTCAAACAGAGGGCCTAGTGGTTTGAATTCACACCTAGCTATGTTTTTGATCCCAGGAGGATTCTAAAATCAGCGATGTCATGCTTCCATCCCCTTTCGGAAGGGCGTGAGGTCATGTTTAAATATCTCTGCTCTGGCGATGTGAAATCAAAAGTATGCAGCGATCACTGATCTTGTGCTTTGGGACTTCAACAGAGGCCGTAATTGTTTCGATTCACACCTAGCTTTGTTTCTGATCCTGGGAGGATTGTAACATCAGCGATGTCATGCTTCTCTCTCCTTTCCGACGGACTTGAGATGTGAAATTAAAAGTAACCAGCCATCACTGAACTCCTGCTTTGTGACTCAAACTCAGGGCCGAACGGTTCAGATTGACACCGCGTTTCTGACCCTGGGCGGCTGCTAACTTTCGCGATGTCATGCCTCTCTCTCCTGTCAGAGGGACGTGAGATGTGAAATTAAAAGATGCCGGCGATCACTGAGTTTGTGCTTTGGGACTCAAACAGAGTCCCTGATGGTTTCGATTGACACCGACTGTATGACGCTGGGAGGATTCTAACATCAGCGATGTCATGCTTCCATCCCTTTCGGAAGGCGTGAGGTTATTTTTAAATATCTCTGCTCTGGCGATGTGAAATTAAAAGTATGCAGCGATCACTGAGCTTGTGCCTTGGGATTCAAACAGAGGGCCTAGTGGTTTGAATTCACACCTAGCTATGTTTTTGATCCCAGGAGGATTCTAAAATCAGCGATGTCATGCTTCCATCCCCTTTCGGAAGGGCGTGAGGTCATGTTTAAATATCTCTGCTCTGGCGATGTGAAATCAAAAGTATGCAGCGATCACTGATCTTGTGCTTTGGGACTTCAACAGAGGCCGTAATTGTTTCGATTCACACCTAGCTTTGTTTCTGATCCTGGGAGGATTGTAACATCAGCGATGTCATGCTTCTCTCTCCTTTCCGGACTGACTTGAGATGTGAAATTAAAAGTAACCAGCCATCACTGAACTCCTGCTTTGTGACTCAAACTCAGGGGCAACGCTTCAGATTGACACCGCGTTTCTGACCCTGGGCGGCTGCTAACTTTCGCGATGTCATGCCTCTCTCTCCTGTCAGAGGGACGTGAGATGTGAAATTAAAAGTTGCCGCGATCACTGAGTTTGTGCTTTGGGACTCAAACAGAGTCCCTGATGGTTTCGATTGACACCGACTGTGTGACGCTGGGAGGATTCTAACATCAGCGATGTCATGCTTCTCTCCCCTTCCAGAGGGGCGTGAGATTGTTTTTAAATATCGCGTCGCCTTATTGTGATATTAAAAGTAGCAGGCGATCGCGGAGCTCCTCCTTGGGGTTAGAAAGGGATTGCCTAATGGTATCCATTGAAACCCAGTGTCTGAACCTGGGAGACTGCTTACTTCACCGATGCCATGCTTCTCCCTCCTTTCGGAGGGGCGTGAGGTAATTTTTTTAATATCGCGGCCCAGGTATTGTGAAATTAACAGGAAGCAAGAGATCATGGAGCTAGTGCTTTGCTCTCAGAGGGAAAAATAGTTTTGATTGAGGCCGTGTTTCTGACCCTGGGAGGCTGCTAACTTTCGCGATCTCATCCCCTTTCGGAAGGGCGTGAGGTCATTTTTAAATATCTCAGCTCTGGCGATGTGAAATGAAAAGTATGCAGCGATCACTGAGCTTGTGCTTTGGGATTCAAACAGAGGGCCTAGTGGTTTGAATTCACACCTAGCTATGTTTTTGATCCTAGGAGGATTCTAACATCAGCGATGTCATGCTTCAATCCCCTTTCGGAAGGGCGTGAGGTTATTTTTAAATATCTCTGCTCTGGCGATGTGAAATTAAAAGTATGCAGCGATCACTGAGCTTGTGCTTAAGGATTCAAACAGAGGGCCTAGTGGTTTGAATTCACACTAGCTATGTTTTTGATCCTAGGAGGATTCTAACATCAGCGATGTCATGCTTCCATCCCCTTCGGAAGGGCGTGAGGTCATTTTAAATATCTCTGCTCTGGCGATGTGAAATTAAAAGTATGCAGCGATCACTGATCTTGTGCTTTGGGACTTCAACAGAGGCCGTAATTGTTTCGATTCACACCTAGCTTTTTTCTGATCCTGGCAGGATTCTAACATCAGCGATGTCATGCTTCTCTCTCTCCTTTCGGACTGGCGTGAGATGTGAAATTTAAAGTAGTCAGCGATGGCGGAGCTCCTTCTTTGGTACTCAAAGAGACGCCTAATGTTCTCGATTGACACCGAATGTCTCAACCTGGGAGGTTGTTAACTTAACCGATGCCATGCTTCTCCCTCCTTTCGGAGGGGCGTGAGGTAATTTTTAATATCGCGGCCCGGTATTGTGAAATTAACAGGAAGCAATTGATCACGGACCTGGTGTTTTGCTCTCGAAGGGAAAAATAGTTTTGATTGAGACCGAGTTTCTGACCCTGGGAGGCTGCTAACTTTCTTGCTTCTCTCTCCTTTCGGACTGACGTGAGATTTGAAATTAAAAGTAGCCAGCGATCACCGAACTCCTGCTTTGTGACTCAAACACAGGGCCGAACGGTTCAGATTGACACCGAGTTTCTGACCCTGGGCGGCTGCTAACTTTCGCGATGTCATGCCTCTCTCCTGTCAGAGGGACGTGAGATGTGAAATTAAAAGTTGCGGCGATCACTGAGTTTGTGCTTTGGGACTCAAACAGAGTCCCTGATGGTTTCGATTGACACCGACTGTGTGACGCTGGGAGGATTCTAACATCAGCGATGTCATGCTTCTCTCCCCTTCCAGAGTGGCGTGAGATTGTTTTCAAATATTGCGTCGCCTTATTGTGATATTAAAAGTAGCCGGCGATCGCGGAGCTCCTCCTTGGGGACAGAAAGGGATTGCCTAATGGTATCCATTGAAACCCAGTGTCTGAACCTGGGAGACTGCTTACTTCACCGATGCCATGCTTCTCCTCCCTTTCGGAGGCGTGAGGTAATTTTTTTAATATCGCGGCCTCGGTATTGTGAAATTCACAGGAAGCAAGTGATCACGGAGCTGGTGCTTTGCTCTCAGAGGAAAAATAGTTTTGATTGAGATCGAGTTTCTGACCCTGGGAGGCTGCTAACTTTCGCGATCTCATGCTTCTATCCCCTTTCGGAAGGGCGTGAGGTCATTTTAAATATCTCAGCTCTGGCGATGTGAAATGAAAAGTATGCAGCAATCACTGATCTTGTGCTTTGGGACTTCAACAGAGGCCGTAATTGTTTCGATTCACACCTAGCTTTGTTTCTGATCCTTGGAGGATTGTAACATCAGCGATGTCATGCTTCTCTCTCTTTCCACGGACTTGAGATGTGAAATTAAAAGTAACCAGCGATCACCGAACTCCTGCTTTGTGACTCAAACACAGGGCCGAACGGTTCAGATTGACACCGAGTTGCTGACCCTGGGAGGCTGCTAACTTTCGCGATCTCATGCTTCTATCCTTTCGGAAGGGCGTGAGGTCATTTTTAAATATCTCAGCTCTGGCGATGTGAAATGAAAAGTATGCAGCTATCACTGAGCTTGTGCTTTGGGATTCAAACAGAGGGCCTAGTGGTTTGAATTCACACCTAGCTATGTTTTTGATCCTAGGAAGATTCTAACATCAGCGATGTCATGCTTCCATCCCCTTCGGAAGGGCGTGAGGTCATTTTTAAATATCTCTGCCCTGGCGATGTGAAATTAAAAGTATGCAGCGATCACTGAGCTTGTGCTTTTGGATTCAAACAGAGGGCCTAGTGGTTTGAATTCACACCTAGCTCTGATTTTGATCCTAGGAGGATTCTAACATCAGCGATGTCATGCTTCTCTCTCCTTTCGGACTGACGTGAGATTTGAAATTAAAAGTAGCCAGCGATCACCGAACTCCTGCTTTGTGACTCAAACACAGGGCCGAACGGTTCAGATTGACACCCCGAGTTTCTGACCCTGGGCGGCTGCTAACTTTCGCGATGTCATGCCTCTCTCCTGTCAGAGGGACGGAGATGTGAAATTAAAAGTTGCCGGCGATCACTGAGTTTGTGCTTTGGGACTCAAACAGAGTCCCTGATGGTTTCGATTGACACCATTGTATGACGCTGGGAGGATTCTAACATCAGCGATGTCATGCTTCTCTCCCTTCCAGAGGGGCGTGAGATTGTTTTTAAATATCGCGTCTCCTTATTGTGATATTAAAAGTACCATGCGATCGCGAGCTCCTTCTTTGGTACTCATAGAGACGCCTAATATTCTCGATTGACACCAATGTCTCAACCTGGGAGGTTGTTAACTTCACCGATGCCATGCTTCTCCCTCCTTTCGGAGGCGTGAGGTATTTTTTTAATCGCGGTCGGTATTTTGAAATTAACAGGAAGCAAGTGATCACGGAGCTGGTGCTTTGCTCTCAGAGGGAAAATAGTTTTGATTGAGACCGACTTTCTGATCCTGGGAGGCTGCTAACTTCAGCGATGTCATGCTTAAATCCCCTTTTCGGAAGGGCGTGGGGTCATTTTTAAATATCTCAGCTCTGGCGATGTGAAATGAAAAGTATGCAGCGATCACTGATCTTGTGCTTTGGGACTTCAACAGAGGCCGTAATTGTTTCGATTCACACGTAGCTTTGTTTCTGATCCTGGGAGGATTCTAACATCAGTGATGTCATGCTTCTCTCTCCTTTCCGACGGACTTGAGAAGTGAAATTAAAAGTAACCAGCGATCACCGAACTCCTGCTTTGTGACTCAAACTCAGGGCCGAACGGTTCAGATTGACACCGAGTTTCTGACCCTGGGCGGCTGCTAACTTTCGCGATGTCATGCCTCTCTCCTGTCAGAGGGACGTGAGATGTGAAATTAAAAGTTGCCGTGATCACTGAGTTTGTGCTTTGGGACTCAAACAGAGTCCCTGATGGTTTCGATTGACACCCGACTGTGTGACGCTGGGAGGATTCTAACATCAGCGATGTCATGCTTCTCTCCCCTTCCAGAGGGGTGAGATTGTTTTTAAATATCGCGCTCTTATTGTGATATTAAAACTAGCAGGCGATGGCGAGCTACTTCTTTGGTACTCAAAGAGACGCCTAATGTTCTCGATTGACACCGAATGTCTCAACCTGGGAAGTTGTTAACTTCACCGATGCCATGCGTCTACTTCCTTCCGAGGGGCGTTAGGTAATTTTTTAAAATCGCGGCCCCCAGTATTGTGAAAATAAAAGTAAGCAAGTGATCGCGGAGCTGGTGCTTTGGGTCTTACAGGGAAAAATGGTTTTTGTTGACACCCGTATTTTTGATAATGGGAGGATTCTAACATCAGCGATGTCATGCTTCTCTCCTCCTTTCCGACGGACTTGAGATGTGAAATTAAAAGTAACCAGCGATGACCGAACTCCTGCTTTGTGACTCAAACACAGGGCCGAACGGTTCAGATTGACACCGAGTTTCTGACCCTGGGCGGCTGCTAACTTTCGCGATCTCATGCTTCCATCCCCTTTCGGAAGGGCGTGAGGTCATTTTTAAATATCTCTGCTCTGGCGATGTGAAATTAAAAGTATGCAGCGATCACTGAGCTTGTGCTTTTGGATTCAAACAGAGGGCCTAGTGGTTTGAATTCACACCTAGCTCTGATTTTGATCCTAGGAGGATTCTAACATCAGCGATGTCTTGCTTCTCTCTCCTTTCGGACTGACGTGAGATTTGAAATTAAAAGTAGCCAGCGATCACCGAACTCCTGCTTTGTGACTCAAACACAGGGCCGACGGTTCAGATTGACACCGAAGTTTCTGACCCTGGGCGGCTGCTGCTTTTGCGATGTCATGCCTCTCTCTCCTGTCAGAGGGACGTGAGATGTGAAATTAAAAGTTACCGGCAATCACTGAGTTTGCTTTGGGACTCAAACAGAGTCCCTGATGGTTCGATTGACACCGACTGTGTGACGCTGGGAGGATTCTAACATCAGTGATGTCATGCTTCTCTCCCCTTCCAGAGGGCGTGAGATTGTTTTCAAATGTCGCGTCGCCTTATTGTGATATTAAAAGTAGCAGGCGTGTGGGCTCCTCCTTTGGGACTCAAAGGGACCCTAATATTTCGATTGAGCCCAGTGTCTCAACCTGGGAGGTTGTTAACTATCAGTGTGGCCTTTCCCTCCTTTCGGAGCGTGAGTTTTTTTAATCATGTTGTGTTGGCAAATTAACAGGAATCAAGTGATCACGGGCTGGTGCTTTG
>JAFDVH010000032.1:133601-158245 GCA_019176425.1 Megalops atlanticus | reverse complement strand
CTCCGCCTTTGGAAGGGAAGAGTCCAGACAGAGCTGATGCGAATCCCCCCGGGATCAAAAACATAGCTAGGTGTGAATTAAACCACGGGGCCCCTTTTTTTGAGCCCCAAAAGCACAAACTCGGGGACCCGGGCAACTTTTAATTTAAATTCACGTCCCCCTAACAGGAGAGAGACATCCCCAACAAGCCCCCGGGGTCAGAAACTGGGGTGTCAATCGGGAAACCGTTGCCCCGGTTTGAGTCAAAAAGCAGGGTTGGTGATGCTCATTTTTTTACAAATTCACGCCCCCCGAAGGACAGAAAGACATCGCTGATGTTAGAATCCCCCCAGGATCAAAAACAAAGAAAACAAACAATTCGGCCTCTGTTGGAACCCCAAAGCACAAGATCAGTGATCCTGATATTTTTAATTTCATCGCGGGGCTGAGATTTTAAAAAATGACCTCCCCCCTTTCAAAGGATGAAGCATAATGCTGATGTTAGAATCCTCCTAGGATCAAAACATAGCAGGGAATCGAAAAATTACGGCCTCTTTTGGAGTGCCAAATCACAAAACTTGGCTTCTTTAAATTTCAATGGATCCCCAATTTAAAAAACCCTCAGCCTCGGGAAGGGGGGGCCCCATGACATCGCTTTAAACCCTCCTAGGATAAAAAACAAAAAGTGGGTGGAATTGAAACCCCTTGGCCCTCTGTTTGAACCCCAAAAGCACAAGCTCAGTATCGCCATTTTTTAATCTCTGACATGAGAGAGGCATGACATCGCGAGTTAGCAACCGCCCAGGGTCAGAAACTCGGTGTCAATCTGAACCGTTAGGCCCTGTGTTTGAGCCAGCAGGAGTTCGGTGATCGCTGGTTACGTTTAATTTCACATCTCAAGTCCGTCGGAAAGGAGAGAAACATGACATCGCTGATGTTAGAATCCTCCCAGCTGTCATACAGTCGGTGTCAATCGAAACCATCAGGGACTCTTTGAGTCCCAAAGGAGGAGCTCCGCCATCGCTGGCTACTTTTAATTTCACATCTCACGTCAGTCCGAAAGGAGAGAGAAGCATGACATCGCTGATGTTAGAATCCTCCCAGGATCAGAAACATAGCTAGGAGTGAATCGAAACATTTACGGCCACTGTTAGAGTGCCAAAGCACAAGCTGTGTGGTCGCTGGCTTCTTTTAATTTCACATCGCGAGAACTGAGATATTTAAAAATAACCTCACGCTCTTCCGAGAGGGGATAGAAGCATGACATCGCTGATGTTAGAATCCTCCTAGGATCAAAAACATAGCTAGGTGTGAATTGAAACCACTACGCCTCTGTTTGAATCCCAAAGCACAAGCTCAGTGATCGCTGCATACTTTTAATTTCACATCGCCAGAGCTGAGATATTTAAAAATGACCTCACGCCCTTCCGAAAGGGGATAGAAGCAGGACATCGCTGATGTTAGAATCCTCCTAGGATCAAAAACATAGCTAAGAGTGAATCGAAACAATTACGGCCTCTGTTGGAGTGCCAAATCACAAGCTGGGTGGTCGCTGGCTTCTTTTAATTTCACATGGCAGTAGCCGCGATATTTAAAAATGATCTCACGCCCCTCTGGAAGGGGAGAGACGCATGACATCGCTGATGTTAGAATCCTCCTAGGATCAAAAACATAGCTAGGTGTGAATTGAAACCACTACGCCCTCTGTTTGAATCCCAAAGCACAAGCTCAGTGATCGTTGCATACTTTTAATTTCACATCGCCAGAGCAGAGATATTTAAAAATGACCTCACTCCCTTCCGAAAGGGGATTTAAGCATGAGATCGCTGAAGTTAGCAGCCTCCCAGGGTCAGAAACTCGATCTCAATCAAAACTATTTTTCCCTCTAAGACCCAAAGCACCAGCTCCGTGATCACTTGCTTCCTGTTAATTTCTAATACCGGGGCCGCGATATTAAAAAATTACCTCACGCCCTCCGAAAGGAGGGAGAAGCATGGCCCTCTGTTTCAATACCAAAGCACAAGCTCAGTGATCGCTGCATACTTTTAATTTCACATCGCCAGAGCTGAGATATTTAAAATGACCTCAAGCCCTTCCAAAGGGGATTTAAGCATGAGATCGCTGAAGTTAGCAGCCTCCCAGGGTCACAAACTCGGTCTCAATCAAAACTATTTTTCCCTCTGAGACCCAAAGCACCAGCTCCGTGATCACTTGCTTCCTGTTAATTTCACAATACCGGGCCGCGATATTAAAAAATTACCTCAAGCCCCTGGAAGGGGAGAGAAGCATGACATCGCTGATGTTAGAATCCTCCCAGCGTCATACAGTGGGTGTCAATCGAAACCATCAGGGACTCTGTTTGAGTCCCAAAGCACAAACTCAGTGATCGCCGGCAACTTTTAATTTCACATCTCACGTCCCTTTGACAGGAGAGAGAGGCATGACATCGCGAAAGTTAGCAGCCGCCCAAGGTCAGAAACTCGGTGTCAATCTGAAGCGTTCGGCCCTGTGTTTGAGTCACAAAGCAGGAGTTCGGTGATCGCTGGCTACTTTTAATTACAAATCTCACGTCAGTCCCGAAAGGACAGAGAGCATGACATCGCTGATGTTAGAATCCTCCCAGGATCAGAAACAAAGCTAGGTGCAAATCGAAACAATTACGCCTCTGTTGGAATCCCAAAGCACAAGATCAGTGATCGCTGCATACTTTAATTTCACATCGCGAGAGCTGAGATATTTAAAATGACCTCACGCCCTTCCGAAAGGGATAGAAGCATGACATCGCTGATGTTAGAATCCTCCTAGGATCAAAAAACATAGCTAGGAGTGAATCAAACAATTACGGCCTCTGTTGGAGTGCCAAATCACAAGCTGGGTGGTCGCTGGCTTCTTTAAATTTCACATGGCAGTAGCCGCGATATTTAAAAATAATCTCACGCCCCTCTGGAAGGGGAGAGACGCATGACATCGCTGATGTTAGAATCCTTCTAAGATCAAAAACATAGCTAGGTGTGAATTCAAACCACTACGCCCTCTGTTTGAATCCCAAAGCACAGGCTCAGTGATCGCTGCATACTTTTAATTTCACATCGCCAGAGCTGAGATATTTAAAAATGAACTCACGCCCTTCCGAAAGGGGATTTAAGCATGAGATCGCTGAAGTTAGCAGCCTCCCAGGGTCAGAAACTCGGTCTCAATCAAAACTATTTTCCCTCTGAGACCCAAAGCACCATCTCCGTGATCACTTCTTTCCTGTTTTTTTTTTCACAATACCGGGGCCGCGATATTAAAAAAATTACCTCACGCCCCTCCAAAAGGAGGGAGAAGTATGGCCCTCTGTTTCAATACCAAAGCACAAGCTGAGTGATCGCTGCATACTTTTAGTTTCACATCGCCAGAGCAGAGATATTTAAAAATGACCTCAAGCCCTTCCGAAAGGGGATTTAAGCATGAGATCGCTGAAGTTAGCAGCCTCCCAGGGTCAGAAACTCGATCTCAATCAAAACTATTTTTCCCTCTGAGACCCAAAGCACCCGCTCCGTGATCACTTGCTTCCTGTTAATTTCACAATACCGGGCCGGGATATTAAAAAATTACCTCACGCCCCTCCGAAAGGAGGGAGAAGCATGGCATCGGTGAAGTTAGCAGTCTCCCAGGTTCAGACACTGGGTTTCAATGGATACCATTAGGCAATCCCTTTCAGTCCCCAAGGAGGAGCTCCGCGATCGCCTGTTACTTTTAATATCACAATAAGGCCACGCGATATTTAAAAACAATCTCACGCCCCTCTCGAAGGGGAGAGAAGCATGACATCGCTGATGTTAGAATCCTCCCAGCGTCATACAGTCGGTGTCAATCGAAACCATCAGGGACTCTCTTTGAGTTCCAAAGCACAAACTCAGTGAACGCCGACAACTTTTAATTTCACATCTCACGTGTCTCTGACAGGAGAGAGAGGCATGACATCGCGAAAATTAGCAGCCGCCCAAGGTCAGAAACTCGGTGTCAATCTGAACCGTTCGGCCCTGTGTTTGAGTCACAAAGCAGGAGTTCGGTGATCGCTGGCTAGTTTTAATTACAAATCTCACGTCAGTCCGAAAGGAGAGCGACGCATGACATCGCTGATGTTAGAATCCTCCCATTATGAAAAACTCGGTGTCAATAAAAAACATTTTTCCCTGCAAAACCCAAAGCAACAGCTCCGCGATCATTTGCTTACTTTTAATTTCACAATACTGGGGCCGAGAATTTTAAAAATTACCTCACGCCCCTCGGAAGGAAGTAGAAGTATGGCATCGGTGAAGTTCACAACCTCCCAAGTTGAGACACTCGGTGTCAATCAACAACATTAGGGCCTCTCTTGAGTACCAAAGAAGGAGCTCCGCCATCGCTGGCTACTTTTAATTTCACATCTCACGTCAGTCCGAAAGGAGAGAGAAGCATGACATCGCTGATGTTAGAATCCTCCCAGTATCAGAAACATAGCTAGGAGTGAATCGAAACATTTAAGGCCTCTGTTCGAGTGCCAAAGCACAAGCTGGGTGGTCGCTGGCTTTTAATTTCACATGGCAGTAGCCGATATTTAAAAATAACCTCACGCCCTCTGGAAGGGAGAGAGTCGCATGACATCGCTGATGTCAGAATCCTCCTAGGATCAAAAACATAGCTAGGTGTGAATTCAAACCACTACGCCCTCTGTTTGAATCCCAAAGCACAAGCTCATTGATCGCTGCATACTTTTAATTTCACATCGCCAGAGCAAAGATATTAAAAATGACCTCACGCCCTTCCGATAGGCTAGAAGCATGAGATCGCTGAAGTTAGCAGCCTCCCAGGGTCACAAACTCGGTCTCAATCAAAACTATTTTTACCTCTGAGAGCCAAAGCACCAGCTCCGTGATCACTTGCTTCCTGTTAATTTCACAATACCGGGCCGCGATATTAAAATTTCACGCCCTCCGAAAGGAGGGAGAAGCATGGCATCGGTGAAGTTAGCAGTCTCCCAGGTTCAGACACTGGGTTTCAATGGATACCATTAGGCGATCTCTTTCAGTCCCCAAGGAGGAGCTCAGTGATCGCCTGCTACTTTTAATATCACAATAAGGCCACGCGATATTTAAAAACAATCTCACGCCCTCTGGAAGGGAGAGAAGCATGACATCGCTGATGTAAGAATCCTCCCAGCGTCATACAGTGGGTGTCAATCGAAACCACCAGGGACTCTGTTTGAGTCCCAAAGCACAAACTCAGTGATCGCCGGCAACTTTTAATTTCACATCTCACGTCCCTCTGACATGAGAGAGAGGCATGACATCGCGAAAGTTAGCAACCGCCCAGGGTCAGAAACTCGGTGTCAATCTGAACCGTTCGGCCCTGTGTTTGAGTCACAAAGCAGGAGTTCGGTGATCGCTGGTTACTTTTAATTTCACATCTCAAGTCCGTCGGAAAGGAGAGAGAAACATGACATCGCTGATGTTAGAATCCTCCCATTATCAAAAACTCGGTGTCAATAAAAACCATTTTTCCCTGCAAGACCCAAAGCACCAGCTCCGCCATGGCGTGCTTACTTTTAATTTCACAATACTGGGGCCGCGATTTAAAAAAAATTACCTCACGCCCCTCCGAAAGGAGGGAGAAGCATGGCATCGGTGAAGTTAGCAGTCTCCCAGGTTCAGACACTGGGTTTCAATGGATACCATTAGGCAATCCCTTTCAGTCCTCAAGGAGGAGCTCCGCGATCGCCTGCTACTTTTAATATCACAATACGGCGACGCGATATTTAAAAACAATCTCACGCCCCTCTGCACGGGGAGAGAAGCATGACATCGCTGATGTTAGAATCCTCCCAGCGTCATACAGTGGGTGTCAATCGAAACCATCAGGGACTCTTTTTGAGTCCCAAAGCACAAACTCAGTGATCGCTGGCAACTTTTAATTTCACATCTCACGTGTCTCTGACAGGAGGAGAGGCATGACATCGAAAGTTAGCAGCCACCCAGGGTCAGAAACTCGGTGTCAATCTGAACTGTTGGCCCTGTGTTTGAGTCACAAAGCAGGAGTTCGGTGATCGCTGGCTACTTTTAATTACAAATCTCACGTCCGTCCGAAAGGACAGAGAAGCATGACATCGCTGATGTTAGAATCCTCCCAGGATCAGAAACAAAGCTAGGTGCGAATCGAAACAATTACGGCCTCTGTGGGCATCCCAAAGCACAAGATCAGTGATCGCTGCATACTTTTAATTTCACATCACGAGCT
The DNA here is from genome assembly GCA_019176425.1 of Megalops atlanticus. Lineage (NCBI taxonomy): Eukaryota > Metazoa > Chordata > Actinopteri > Elopiformes > Megalopidae > Megalops > Megalops atlanticus. The sequence continues at coordinate 152,008 of JAFDVH010000032.1, read as the reverse complement.
GAGATATTTAAAATGACCTCACGCCCTTCTGAAAGGGATGGAAGCATGATATCGCTGAAGTTAGCAGCCTCCCAGGGTCAGAAACTCGGTCTCAATCAAAACTATTTTTCCCTCTGAGACCCAAAGCACCAGCTCCGTGATCACTTGCTTCCTGTTAATTTCACAATAACGGGGCGCGATATTAAAAAATTACCTCACGCCTCCGAAAGGAGGAGAAGCATGGCCCTCTGTTTCAATACCAAAGCACAAGCTCAGTGATCGCTGCATACTTTTAATTTCACATCGCCAGAGCAGAGATATTTAAAAATGACCTCACGCCCTTCCGAAAGGGGATTTAAGCATGAGATCGCTGAAGTTAGCAGCCTCCCAGGGTCAGAAACTCGGTCTCAATAAAAACAATTTTTCCCTCTGAGACCCAAAGCACCAGCTCCGCCATGGCGTGCTTACTTTTAATTTCACAATACTGGGGCCGCGATTTTAAAAAAATTACCTCACGCCCCTCCGAAAGGAGGGAGAAGCATGGCATTGGTGAAGTTAGCAGTCTCCCAGGTTCAGACACTGGGTTTCAATGGATACCATTAGGCAATCCCTTTCAGTCCTCAAGGAGGAGCTCCGCGATCGCCTGCTACTTTTAATATCACAATACGGCGACGCGATATTTAAAAACAATCTCACGCCCCTCTGCACGGGGAGAGAAGCATGACATCGCTGATGTTAGAATCCTCCCAGCGTCATACAGTGGGTGTCAATCGAAACCATCAGGGACTCTTTTTGAGTCCCAAAGCACAAACTCAGTGATCGCCGGCAACTTTTAATTTCACATCTCACGTGTCTCTGACAGGAGAGAGAGGCATGACATCGCGAAAGTTAGCAGCCACCCAGGGTCAGAAACTCGGTGTCAATCTGAACCGTTGCGGCCCTGTGTTTGAGTCACAAAGCAGGAGTTCGGTGATCGCTGGCTACTTTTAATTACAAATCTCACGTCCGTCCGAAAGGACAGAGAAGCATGACATCGCTGATGTTAGAATCCTCCCAGGATCAGAAACAAAGCTAGGTGCGAATCGAAACAATTACGGCCTCTGTGGGCATCCCAAAGCACAAGATCAGTGATCGCTGCATACTTTTAATTTCACATCACGAGAGCTGAGATATTTAAAAATGACCTCACGCCCTTCTGAAAGGGGATGGAAGCATGATATCGCTGAAGTTAGCAGGCTCCCAGGGTCAGAAACTCGGTCTCAATCAAAACTATTTTTCCCTCTGAGACCCAAAGCACCAGCTCCGTGATCACTTGCTTCCTGTTAATTTCACAATAACGGGGCCGCGATATTAAAAAAATTACCTCACGCCCCTCCGAAAGGAGGGAGAAGCATGGCCCTCTGTTTCAATACTCAAAGCACAAGCTCAGTGATCGCTGCATACTTTTTTGATTTCACATCACAGGCTCAGTGATCGCTGCCAGAGCAGAGATATTTAAAAATGACCTCACGCCCTTCCGAAAGGGGATTTAAGCATGAGATCGCTGAAGTTAGCAGCCTCCCAGGGTCAGAAACTCGGTCTCAATAAAAACAATTTTTCCCTCTGAGACCCAAAGCACCAGCTCCGTGATCACTTGCTTCCTGTTAATTTCACAATACCGGGGCCGCGATATTAAAAAATTATTACCTCACGCCCTCCGAAAGGAGGGAGAAGCATGGCATCGGTGAAGTTAGCAGTCTCCCAGGTTCAGACACTGGGTTTCAATGGATACCATTATGCAATCCCTTTCAGTCCCCAAGGAGGAGCTCCGCGATCGCCTGTTACTTTTAATATCACAATAAGGCCACGCGATATTTAAAAACAATCTCACGCCCCTCTGCACGGGGAGAGAAGCATGACATCGCTGATGTTAGAATCCTCCCAGCGTCATACAGTCGGTGTCAATCGTGAACCATCAGGGACTCTGTTTGAGTCCCAAAGCACAAACTCAGTGATCGCCGGCAACTTTTAATTTCACATCTCACGTGCCTCTAACAGGAGAGAGGCATGACATCGCGCAACTTAGCAGCCTCCCAGGGTCAGAAACTCGGTGTCAATCTGAACTGTTCGGCCCTGTGTTTGAGTCACAAAGCAGGAGTTCGGTGATCGCTGGCTAGTTTTAATTACAAATCTCACGTCAGTCCGAAAGGAGAGAGAAGCATGACATCGCTGAAGTTAGCAGCCTCCCAGGGTCAGAAACTCGGTGTCAATCTGAACCGTTGCGGCCCTGTGTTTGAGTCACAAAGCAGGAGTTTGGTGATCGCTGGCTACTTTTAATTTCACATCTCACGTCCCTTTGACAGGAGAGAGAGGCATGACATCGCGAAAATTAGCAGCCGCCCAAGGTCAGAAACTCGGTGTCAATCTGAAGCGTTCGCCCTGTGTTTGAGTCACAAAGCAGGAGTTCGGTGATCGCTGGCTTTTACTTTAATTACAAATCTCACGTCAGTCCGAAAGGAGAGCGAAGCATGACATCGCTGATGTTAGAATCCTCCCATTATGAAAAACTCGGTGTCAATAAAAAACATTTTTCCCTGCAAGACCCAAAGCACCAGCTCCGCGACCATTTGCTTACTTTTAATTTCACAATACTGGGGCCACGAATTTTAAAAATTACCTCACGCCCCTCGGAAGGAAGTAGAAGTATGGCATCGGTGAAGTTCACAACCTCCCAGGTTGAGACACTCGGTGTCAATCAACAACATTAGGGCCTCTCTTTGAGTACCAAAGAAGGAGCTCCGCCATCGCTGGCTACTTTTAATTTCACATCTCACGTCAGTCCGAAAGGAGAGAGAAGCATGACATCGCTGATGTTAGAATCCTCCCAGGATCAGAAACATAGCTAGGAGTGAATCGAAACATTTAAGGCCTCTGTTGGAGTGCCAAAGCACAAGCTGGGTGGTCGCTGGCTTCTTTTAATTTCACATGGCAGTAGACCGCGATATTTAAAAATAACCTCACGCCCCTCTGGAAGAGGAGAGTCGCATGACATCGCGGATGTCAGAATCCTCCTAGGATCAAAAACATAGCTAGGTGTGAATTCAAACCACTACGCCCTCTGTTTGAATCCCAAAGCACAAGCTCATTGATCGCTGCATACTTTTAATTTCACATCGCCAGAGCAAAGATATTAAAAAATGACCTCACGCCCTTCCGAAAGGCGATTTAAGCATGAGATCGCTGAAGTTAGCAGCCTCCCAGGGTCACAAACTCGGTCTCAATCAAAACTATTTTTACCTCTGAGACCCAAAGCACCAGCTCCGTGATCACTTGCTTCCTGTTAATTTCACAATACTGGGGCCGCGATTTAAAAAAATTACCTCACGCCCCTCCGAAAGGAGGGAGAAGCATGGCATCGGTGAAGTTAGCAGTCTCCCAGGTTCAGACACTGGGTTTCAATGGATACCATTAGGCGATCTCTTTCAGTCCCCAAGGAGGAGCTCCGCGATCGCCTGCTACTTTTAATATCACAATAAGGCCACGCGATATTTAAAAACAATCTCACGCCCCTCTGGAAGGGGAGAGAAGCATGACATCGCTGATGTAAGAATCCTCCCAGCGTCATACAGTGGGTGTCAATCGAAACCACCAGGGACTCTGTTTGAGTCCCAAAGCACAAACTCAGTGATCGCCGACAACTTTTAATTTCACATCTCACGTCCCTCTGACAGGAGAGAGAGGCATGACATCGCGAAAGTTAGCAACCGCCCAGGGTCAGAAACTCGGTGTCAATCTGAACCGTTGCGGCCCTGTGTTTGAGTCACAAAGCAGGAGTTCGGTGATCGCTGGCTACTTTTAATTTCACATCTCAAGTCCGTCCGAAAGGACAGAGAAGCATGACATCGCTGATGTTAGAATCCTCCCAGGATCAGAAACAAAGCTAGGTGCAATAAAAACAATTTTTCCCTGTTGGCATCCCAAAGCACAAGATCAGTGATCGCTGCATACTTTTAATTTCACATCGCAAGAGCTGAGATATTTAAAAATGACCTCACGCCCTTCTGAAAGGGGATGGAAGCATGAGATCGCTGAAGTTAGCAGCCTCCCAGGGTCAGAAACTCGGTCTCAATCAAAACTATTTTTCCCTCTGAGACCCAAAGCACCAGCTCCGTGATCACTTGCTTCCTGTTAATTTCACAATAACGGGGCCGCGATATTAAAAAAATTACCTCACGCCCCTCCGAAAGGAGGGAGAAGCATGGCCCTCTGTTTCAATACCAAAGCACAAGCTCAGTGATCGCTGCATACTTTTAATTTCACATCGCCAGAGCAGAGATATTTAAAAATGACCTCAAGCCCTTCCGAAAGGCGATTTAAGCATGAGATCGCGGAAGTTAGCAGCCTCCCAGGGTCACAAACTCGGTCTCAATCAAAACTATTTTTCCCTCTGAGAGCCAAAGCACCAGCTCCGCCATGACTTCCTTACTTTTAATTTCACATCTCAAGTCCGTCGGAAAGGAGAGAGAAACATGACATCGCTGATGTTAGAATCCTCCCATTATCAAAAACTCGGTGTCAATAAAAACCATTTTTCCCTGCAAGACCCAAAGCACCAGCTCCGCCATGACTTGCTTACTTTTAATTTCACAATACTGGGGCCGCGATTTTAAAAAAATTACCTCACGCTCCCCGGAAGGAAGTAGAAGCATGGCATCGGTGAAGTTAGCAGTCTCCCAGGTTCAGACACTGGGTTTCAATGGATACCATTAGACAATCCCTTTCAGTCCTCAAGGAGGAGCTCCGCGATCGCCTGCTACTTTTAATATCACAATACGGCGACGCGATATTTAAAAACAATCTCACGCCCCTCTGCACGGGGAGAGAAGCATGACATCGCTGATGTTAGAATCCTCCCAGCGTCATACAGTCGGTGTCAATCGAAACCATCAGGGACTCTTTTTGAGTCCCAAAGCACAAACTCAGTGATCGCCGGCAACTTTTAATTTCACATCTCACGTGTCTCTGACAGGAGAGAGAGGCATGACATCGCGAAAGTTAGCAGCCGCCCAGGGTCAGAAACTCGGTGTCAATCTGAACCGTTGCGGCCCTGTGTTTGAGTCACAAAGCAGGAGTTCGGTGATCGCTGGCTACTTTTAATTACAAATCTCACGTCCGTCCGAAAGGACAGAGAAGCATGACATCGCTGATGTTAGAATCCTCCCAGGATCAGAAACAAAGCTAGGTGCAATCGAAACAATTACGGCCTCTGTTGGAATCCCAAAGCACAAGATCAGTGATCGCTGCATACTTTTAATTTCACATCGCGAGAGCTGAGATATTTAAAAATGACCTCACGCCCTTCCGAAAGGGGATAGAAGCAGGACATCGCTGATGTTAGAATCCTCCTAGGATCAAAAACATAGCTAGGAGTGAATCGAAACAATTACGGCCTCTGTTGGAGTGCCAAATCACAAGCTGGGTGGTCGCTGGCTTCTTTTAATTTCACATGGCAGTAGCCGCGATATTTAAAAATAATCTCACGCCCCTCTGGAAGGGGAGAGACGCATGACATCGCTGATGTTAGAATCCTCCTAGGATCAAAAACATAGCTAGGTGTGAATTCAAACCACTACGCCCTCTGTTTGAATCCCAAAGCACAAGCTCAGTGATCACTTGCTTCCTGTTAATTTCACAATACCGGGGCCGCGATATTAAAAAAATTACCTCACGCCCCTCCGAAAGGAGGGAGAAGCATGGCCCTCTGTTTCAATACCAAAGCACAAGCTGAGTGATCGCTGCATACTTTTAATTTCACATCGCCAGAGTAGAGATATTTAAAAATGACCTCAAGCCCTTCCGAAAGGGGATTTAAGCATGAGATCGCTGAAGTTAGCAGCCTCCCAGGGTCACAAACTCGGTCTCAATCAAAACTATTTTTCCCTCTGAGACCCAAAGCACCAGCTCCGTGATCACTTGCTTCCTGTTAATTTCACAATACCGGGGCCGCGATATTAAAAAAATTACCTCAAGCCCCTCCGAAAGGAGGGAGAAGCATGGCATCGGTGAAGTTAGCAGTCTCCCAGGTTCAGACACTGGGTTTCAATGGATACCATTAGGCAATCCCTTTCAGTCCCCAAGGAGGAGCTCCGCGATCGCCTGCTACTTTTAATATCACAATAAGGCCACGCGATATTTAAAAACAATCTCACGCCCCTCTGCAAGGGGAGAGAAGCATGACATGGCTGATGTTAGAATCCTCCCAGCGTCATACAGTCGGTGTCAATCGAAACCATCAGGGACTCTCTTTGAGTCCCAAAGCACAAACTCAGTGATCGCCGACAACTTTTAATTTCACATCTCACGTGTCTCTGACAGGAGAGAGAGGCATGACATCGCGAAAATTAGCAGCCGCCCAAGGTCATAAACTCGGTGTCAATCTGAACCGTTCGGCCCTGTGTTAGAGTCACAAAGCAGGAGTTCGGTGATCGCTGGCTAGTTTTAATTACAAATCTCACGTCAGTCCGAAAGGAGAGCGAAGCATGACATCGCTGATGTTAGAATCCTCCCATTATGAAAAACTCGGTGTCAATAAAAAACATTTTTCCCTGCAAGACCCAAAGCACCAGCTCCGCTATCATTTGCTTACTTTTAATTTCACAATACTGGGGCCGCGAATTTTAAAAATTACCTCACGCCCCTCGGAAGGAAGTAGAAGTATGGCGTCGGTGAAGTTCACAACCTCCCAAGTTGAGACACTCGGTGTCAATCAACAACATTAGGGCCTCTCTTTGAGTACCAAAGAAGGAGCTCCGCCATCGCTGGCTACTTTTAATTTCACATCTCACGTCAGTCCGAAAGGAGAGAGAAGCATGGCATCGGTGAAGTTAGCAGTCTCCCAGGTTCAGACACTGGGTTTCAATGGATACCATTAGGCAATCCCTTTCAGTCCCCAAGGAGGAGCTCCGCGATCGCCTGCTACTTTTAATATCCCAATAAGGCGACGTGATATTTAAAAACAATCTCACGCCCCTCTGGAAGGGGAGAGAAGCATGACATCGCTGATGTTAGAATCCTCCCAGCCTCATACAGTGGGTGTCAATCGAAACCATCAGGGACTCTGTTTGAGTCCCAAAGCACAAACTCAGTGATCGCTGCAACTTTTAATTTCACATCTCACGTGTCTCTGACAGGAGAGAGAGGCATGACATCGCGAAAACTAGCAGCCGCCCAAGGTCAGAAACTCGGTGTCAATCTGAACCGTTCGGCCCTGTGTTTGAGACACAAAGCAGGAGTTCGGTGATCGCTGGCTAGTTTTAATTACAAATCTCACGTCAGTCCGAAAGGAGAGCGAAGCATGACATCGCTGATGTTAGACTCCTCCCATTATCAAAAACTCGGTGTCAATAAAAACCATTTTTCCCTGCAAGACCCAAAGCACCAGCTCCGTGATCACTTGCTTACTTCTAATTTCACAATACTGGGGCCGCGATTTAAAAAAAATGACCTCACGCCCCTCTGAAGGAAGTAGAAGCATGGCATCGGTGAAGTTGGCAGTCTCCCAGGTTCAGACACTGGGTTTCAATGGATACCATTAGGCAATCCCTTTCAGTCCCCAAAGAGGAGCTCCGCGATCGCCTGCTACTTTTAATATCACAATAAGGCGACGCGATATTTAAAAACAATCTCACGCCCCTCTGCAAGGGGAGAGAAGCATGACATCGCTGATGTTAGAATCCTCCCAGCGTCATACAGTCGGTGTCAATCGAAACCATCAGGGACTCTCTTTGAGTCCCAAAGCACAAACTCAGTGATCGCCGGCAACTTTTAATTTCACATCTCACGTGTCTCTGACAGGAGAGAGAGGCATGACATCGCGAAAACTAGCAGCCGCCCAAGGTCAGAAACTCGGTGTCAATCTGAACCGTTCGGCCCTGTGTTTGAGACACAAAGCAGGAGTTCGGTGATCGCTGGCTAGTTTTAATTACAAATCTCACGTCAGTCCGAAAGGAGAGCGAAGCATGACATCGCTGATGTTAGACTCCTCCCATTATCAAAAACTCGGTGTCAATAAAAACCATTTTTCCCTGCAAGACCCAAAGCACCAGCTCCGTGATCACTTGCTTACTTCTAATTTCACAATACTGGGGCCGCGATTTAAAAAAAATGACCTCACGCCCCTCTGAAGGAAGTAGAAGCATGGCATCGGTGAAGTTGGCAGTCTCCCAGGTTCAGACACTGGGTTTCAATGGATACCATTAGGCAATCCCTTTCAGTCCCCAAAGAGGAGCTCCGAGATCGCCTGCTACTTTTAATATCACAATAAGGCGACGCGATATTTAAAAACACTCACGCCCTTCTGCAAGGGGAGAGAAGCATGACATCGCTGATGTTAGAATCCTCCCAGCGTCATACAGTCGGTGTCAATCGAAAACCATCAGGGACTCTCTTTGAGTCCCAAAGCACAAACTCAGTGATCGCTTGGCAACTTTTAATTTCACATCTCACGTCCCTTTGACAGGAGAGAGAGGCATGACATGGCGAAAATTAGCAACTGCCCAAGGTCAGAAACTCGGTGTCAATCTGAACCGTTCGGCCCTGTGTTTGAGTCACAAAGCAGGAGTTCGGTGATCGCTGGCTAGTTTTAATTACAATTTCACGTCAGTCCGATAGGAGAGAGAGCATGACATCGCGAAAGTTAGCAGCCGCCTCAGGGTCAGAAACTCAAGCAATCTGAACTTTAAAATGCCCTGTGTTTGAGTCACAAAGCAGGAGTTCGGTGATCGCTGGCTACTTTCAATTTCACATCTCACGTCCCTTGACAGGAGAGAGGCATGACATCGCTCAGTGTCAGCAGCAGGGTCAGAAACTATATGTCAATCTGAACGGCAATGCGCCTGTGTTTGAGTCACAAAGCAGGAGTTCGGTGATCGCTGGTTACTTTTAATTTCACATCTCAAGTCCGTCGGAAAGGAGAGAGAAACATGACATCGCTGATGTTAGAATCCTCCCATTATCAAAAACTCGGTGTCAATAAAAACCATTTTTCCCTGCAAGACCCAAAGCACCAGCTGCGCCATGGCTTGCTTACTTTTAATTTCACAATACTGGGGCCGCGATTTAAAAAAAATTACCTCACGCCCCTCCGAAAGGAGGGAGAAGCATGGCATCGGTGAAGTTAGCAGTCTCCCAGGTTCAGACACTGGGTTTCAATGGATACCATTAGGCAATCCCTTTCAGTCCTCAAGGAGGAGCTCCGCGATCGCCTGCTACTTTTAATATCACAATACGGCGACACAATATTTAAAAACAATCTCACGCCCCTCTGCACGGGGAGAGAAGCATGACATCGCTGATGTTAGAATCCTCCCAGCGTCATACAGTGGGTGTCAATCGAAACCATCAGGGACTCTTTTTGAGTCCCAAAGCACAAACTCAGTGATCGCCGGCAACTTTTAATTTCACATCTCACGTCCCTTTGACAGGAGAGAGAGGCATGACATCGCGAAAATTAGCAGCCGCCCAAGGTCAGAAACTCGGTGTCAATCTGAAGCGTTCGGCCCTGTGTTTGAGTCACAAAGCAGGAGTTCGGTGATCGCTGGCTACTTTTAATTACAAATCTCACGTCAGTCCGAAAGGAGAGCGAAGCATGACATCGCTGATGTTAGAATCCTACCATTATGAAAAACTCGGTGTCAATAAAAAACATTTTTCCCTGCAAGACCCAAAGCACCAGCTCCGCGATCATTTGCTTACTTTTAATTTCACAATACTGGGGCCGCGAATTTTAAAAATTACCTCACGCCCCTCGGAAGGAAGTAGAAGTATGGCAGCGGTGAAGTTCACAACATCCCAGGTTGAGACACTCGGTGTCAATCAACAACATTAAGGCCTCTCTTTGAGTACCAAAGAAGGAGCTCCGCCATCGCTGGCTACTTTTAATTTCAAATCTCACGTCAGTCCGAAAGGAGAGAGAAGCATGACATCGCTGATGTTAGAATCCTCCCAGGATCAGAAACATAGCTAGGAGTGAATCGAAACATTTAAGGCCTCTGTTGGAGTGCCAAAGCACAAGCTGGGTGGTCGCTGGCTTCTTTTAATTTCACATGGCAGTAGCCGCGATATTTAAAAATAACCTCACGCCCCTCTGGAAGGGAAGAGTCGCATGACAGAGCTGATGTCAGAATCCTCCTAGGATCAAAAACATAGCTAGGTGTGAATTCAAACCACTAGGCCCTCTTTTTGAATCCCAAAGCACAAGCTCAGTGATCGCTGCATACTTTTAATTTCACATCGCCAGAGCAAAGATATTAAAAAATGACCTCACGCCCTTCCGAAAGGCGATTTAAGCATGAGATCGCTGAAGTTAGCAGCCTCCCAGGGTCACAAACTCGGTCTCAATCAAAACTATTTTTCCCTCTGAGAACCAAAGCACCAGCTCCGTGATAACTTGCTTCCTGTTAATTTCACAATACCGGGGCCGCGATTTTAAAAAATTACCTCACGCCCCTCCGAAAGGAGGGAGAAGCACGGCATCGGTGAAGTTAGCAGTCTCCCAGGTTCAGACACTGGGTTTCAATGGATACCATTAGGCGATCTCTTTCAGTCCCCAAGGAGGAGCTCCGCGATCGCCTGCTACTTTTAATATCACAATAAGGCCACGCGATATTTAAAAACAATCTCACGCCCATCTGGAAGGGGAGAGAAGCATGACATCGCTGATGTAAGAATCCTCCCAGCGTCATACAATGGGTGTCAATCGAAACCACCAGGGACTCTGTTTGAGTCCCAATGCACAAACTCAGTGATCGGGGGCAACTTTTAATTTCACATCTCACGTCCCTCTGACATGAGAGAGAGGCATGACATCGCGAAAGTTAGCAACCGCCCAGGGTCAGAAACTCGGTGTCAATCTGAACCGTTTGGCCCTGTGTTTGAGTCACAAAGCAGGAGTTCGGTGATCGCTGGTTACTTTTAATTTCACATCTCAAGTCCGTCGGAAAGGAGAGAGAAACATGACATCGCTGATGTTAGAATCCTCCCATTATCAAAAACTCGGTGTCAATAAAAACCATTTTTCCCTGCAAGACCCAAAGTACCAGCTCCGCCATGACTTGCTTACTTTTAATTTCACAATACTGGGGCCGCGATTTTAAAAAAATTACCTCACGCCCCTCGGAAGGAAGTAGAAGCATGGCATCGGTGAAGTTAGCAGTCTCCCAGTTTCAGACACTGGGTTTCAATGGATACCATTAGGCAATCCCTTTCAGTCCCCAAGAAGGAGCTCCGCGATCGCCTGTTACTTTTAATATCACAATAAGGCCACGCGATATTTAAAAACAATCTCACGCCCCTCTGCAAGGGGAGACAAGCATGGCATCGCTGATGTTAGAATCCTCCCAGCGTCATACAGTCGGTGTCAATCGAAACCATCAGGGACTCTCTTTGAGTCCCAAAGCACAAACTCAGTGATCGCCGACAACTTTTAATTTCACATCTCACGTGTCTCTGACAGGAGAGAGAGGCATGACATCGCGCAACTTAGCAGCCTCCCAGGGTCAGAAACTCGGTGTCAATCTGAACTGTTCGGCCCTGTGTTTGAGTCACAAAGCAGGAGTTCGGTGATCGCTGGCTAGTTTGAATTACAAATCTCACGTCAGTCCGAAAGGAGAGAGAAGCATGACATCGCGAAAGTTAGCAGCCGCCCAGGGTCAGAAACTCGGTGTCAATCTGAACCGTTGCGGCCCTGTGTTTGAGTCACAAAGCAGGAGTTCGGTGATCGCTGGCTACTTTTAATTACAAATCTCACGTCCGTCCGAAAGGACAGAGAAGCATGACATCGCTGATGTTAGAATCCTCACAGGATCAGAAACAAAGCTAGGTGCAAATCGAAACAATTACGGCCTCTGTTGGAATCCCAAAGCACAAGATCAGTGATCGCTGCATACTTTTAATTTCACATCGCGAGAGCTGAGATATTTAAAAATGACCTCACGCCCTTCCGAAAGGGGATAGAAGCATGACATCGCTGATGTTAGAATCCTCCTAGGATCAAAAACATAGCTGGGAGTGAATCGAAACAATTACGGCCTCTGTTGGAGTGCCAAATCACAAGCTGGGTGGTCGCTGGCTTCTTTAAATTTCACATGGCAGTAGCCGCGATATTTAAAAATAATCTCACGCCCCTCTGGAAGGGGAGAGACGCATGACATCGCTGATGTTAGAATCCTTCTAGGATCAAAAACATAGCTAGGTGTGAATTCAAACCACTACGCCCTCTGTTTGAATCCCAAAGCACAGGCTCAGTGATCGCTGCATACTTTTAATTTCACATCGCCAGAGCAGAGATATTTAAAATGAACTCACGCCCTTCCGAATTTAAGCATGAGATCGCTGAAGTTAGCAGCCTCCCAGGGTCAGAAACTCGAATCAAAACTATTTTTCCTCTGAGACCCAAAGCACCATCTCCGTGATCACTTGCTTTCCTGTTTTTTTCACAATACCGGGGCCGGATTTAAAAAATTACCTCACGCATGAGATCGCCCTCTGTTTCAATACCAAAGCACAAGCTGAGTGATCGCTGCATACTTTTAGTTTCCTCCCAGGGTCAGCCCTTCCGAACATGATCTCAATCAGGGTCAAAACTATCTTCAAAACTTTTTTCCCTCTGAGACCCAAAGCACCCGCTCCGTGATCACTTGCTTCCTGTTAATTTCACAATACCGGGGCCGCGATATTAAAAAAATTACCTCACGCCCCTCCGAAAGGAGGGAGAAGCATGGCATCGGTGAAGTTAGCAGTCTCCCAGGTTCAGACACTGGGTTTCAATGGATACCATTAGGCAATCCCTTTCAGTCCCCAAGGAGGAGCTCCGCGATCGCCTGTTACTTTTAATATCACAATAAGGCCACGCGATATTTAAAAACAATCTCACGCCCCTCTCGAAGGGGAGAGAAGCATGACATCGCTGATGTTAGAATCCTCCCAGCGTCATACAGTCGGTGTCAATCGAAACCATCAGGGACTCTCTTTGAGTCCCAAAGCACAAACTCAGTGAACGCCGACAACTTTTAATTTCACATCTCACGTGTCTCTGACAGGAGAGAGAGGCATGACATCGCGAAAATTAGCAGCCGCCCAGGGTCAGAAACTCGGTGTCAATCTGAACCGTTTGGCCCTGTGTTTGAGTCACAAAGCAGGAGTTCGGTGATCGCTGGCTACTTTTAATTTCACATCTCACGTCCCTCTGACAGGAGAGAGAGGCATGACATCGCGAAAGTTAGCAACCGCCCAGGGTCAGAAACTATATGTCAATCTGAACCGTTGCTGCCCTGTGTTTGAGTCACAAAGCAGGAGTTCGGTGATCGCTGGCTACTTTTAATTTCACATCTCACGTGCCTCTAACAGGAGAGAGGCATGACATCGCGCAACTTAGCAGCCTCCCAGGGTCAGGAACTCGGTGTCAATCTGAACTGTTCGGCCCTGTGTTTGAGTCACAAAGCAGGAGTTCGGTGATCGCTGGCTAGTTTTAATTACAAATCTCACGTCAGTCCGAAAGGAGAGAGAAGCATGACATCGCGAGTTAGCAGCCGCCCAGGGTCAGAAACTCGGTGTCAATCTGAACTGCTGCGGCCCTGTGTTTGAGTCACAAAGCAGGAGTTCGGTGATCGCTGGCTACTTTTAATTACAAATCTCACGTCCGTCCGAAAGGACAGAGAAGCATGACATCGCTGATGTTAGAATCCTCCCAGGATCAGAAACAAAGCTAGGTGGGAATCGAAACAATTACGGCCCCTGTTGGAATCCCAAAGCACAAGCTGGGTGATCGTTGCATACTTTTAATTTCACATCGCCAGAGCAGAGATATTTAAAAATGACCTCAAGCCCTTCCGAAAGGGGATTTAAGCATGAGATCGCTGAAGTTAGCAGCCTCCCAGGGTCAGAAACTCGGTCTCAATCAAAACTATTTTTCCCTCTGAGACCCAAAGCACCAGCTCCGTGATCACTTGCTTCCTGTTAATTTCACAATACCGGGGCCGCGATATTAAAAAAATTACCTCACGCCCCTCCGAAAGGAGGGAGAAGCATGGCCCTCTGTTTCAATACCAAAGCACAAGGTGAGTGATCGCTGCATACTTTTAATTTCACATCGCCAGAGCAGAGATATTTAAAAATGACCTCAAGCCCTTCCGAAAGGGGATTTAAGCATGAGATCGCTGAAGTTAGCAGCCTCCCAGGGTCAGAAACTCGGTCTCAATCAAAACTATTTTTCCCTCTGAGACCCAAAGCACCAGCTCCGTGATCACTTGCTTCCTGTTAATTTCACAATACCGGGGCCGCGATATTAAAAAAATTACCTCACGCACCTCCGAAAGGAGGGAGAAGCATGGCATCGCGGATGTTAGAATCCTCCCAGCGTCATACAGTAGGTGTCAATCGAAACCATCAGGGACTCTGTTTGAGTCCCAAAGCACAAACTCAGTGATCGCCGGCAACTTTTAATTTCACATCTCACGTCCCTCTAACAGGAGAGAGGCATGACATCGCGCAACTTAGCAGCCTACCAGGGTCAGAAACTCGGTGTCAATCTGAACCGTTGCGGCCCTGTGTTTGAGTCACAAAGCAGGAGTTCGGTGATCGCTGGCTACTTTTAATTTCACATCTCACGTCCCTTTGACAGGAGACAGAGGCATGACATCGCGAAAGTTAGCAGCCGCCCAGGGTCAGAAACTCAGTGTCAATCTGAACCGTTGCGGCCCTGTGTTTCAGTCACAAAGCAGGAGTTTGGTGATCGCTGGCTACTTTTAATTTCACATCTCACGTCCCTTTGACAGGAGAGAGAGGCATGACATCGCGAAAATTAGCAGCCGCCCAAGGTCAGAAACTCGGTGTCAATCTGAAGCGTTCGGCCCTGTGTTTGAGTCACAAAGCAGGAGTTCGGTGATCGCTGGCGACTTTTAATTACAAATCTCACGTCAGTCCGAAAGGACAGAGAAGCATGACATCGCTGATGTTAGAATCCTCCCAGGATCAGAAACAAAGCTAGTTGCGAATCGAAACAATTACGGCCTCTGTTGGAATCCCAAAGCACAAGATCAGTGATCGCTGCATACTTTTAATTTCACATCGCGAGAGCTGAGATATTTAAAAATGACCTCACGCCCTTCCCAAAGGGGATAGAAGCACGACATAGCTGATGTTAGAATCCTCCTAGGATCAAAAACATAGCTAGGAGTGAATCGAAACAATTACGGCCTCTGTTGGAGTGCCAAATCACAAGCTGGGTGGTGGCTGGCATCTTTTAATTTCACATGGCAGTAGCCGCGATATTTAAAAATAATCTCACGCCCCTCTGGAAGGGGAGAGACGCATGACATCGCTGACGTTAGAATCCTCCTAGGATCAAAAACATAGCTAGGTGTGAATTCAAACCACTACGCCCTCTGTTTGAATCCCAAAGCACAAGCTCAGTGATCACTGCATACTTTTAATTTCACATCGCCAGAGCAAAGATATTAAAAAATGACCTCACGCCCTTCCGAAAGGCGATTTAAGCATGAGATCGCTGAAGTTAGCAGCCTCCCAGGGTCACAAACTCGGTCTCAATCAAAACTATTTTTCCCTCTGAGAGCCAAAGCACCAGCTCCGTGATCACTTGCTTCCTGTTAATTTCACAATACCGGGGCCGCGATTTTAAAAAATTACCTCACGCCCCTCCGAAAGGAGGGAGAAGCATGGCATCGGTGAAGTTAGCTGTCTCCCAGGTTCAGACACTGGGTTTCAATGGATACCATTAGGCGATCTCTTCCAGTCCCCAAGGAGGAGCTCCGCGATCGCCTGCTACTTTTAATATCACAATAAGGCCACGCGATATTTAAAAACAATCTCACGCCCCTCTGGAAGGGGAGAGAAGCATGACATCGCTGATGTAAGAATCCTCCCAGCGTCATACAATGGGTATCAATCGAAACCACCAGGGACTCTGTTTGAGTCCCAAAGCACAAACTCAGTGATGGGGGCAACTTTTAATTTCACATCTCACGTCCCTCTGACATGAGAGAGAGGCATGACATCGCGAAAGTTAGCAACCGCCCAGGGTCAGAAACTCGGTGTCAATCTGAACCGTTCGGCCCTGTGTTTGAGTCACAAAGCAAGAGTTCAGTGATCGCTGGTTACTTTTAATTTCACATCTCAAGTCCGTCGGAAAGGAGAGAGAAACATGACATCGCTGATGTTAGAATCCTCCCATTATCAAAAACTCGGTGTCAATAAAACCCATTTTTCCCTGCAAGACCCAAAGCACCAGCTCCGCCATGACTTGCTTACTTTTAATTTCACAATACTGGGGCCGCGAATTTTAAAAAAATTACCTCACGCCCCTCGGAAGGAAGTAGAAGCATGGCATCGGTGAAGTTAGCAGTCTCCTAGGTTCAGACACTGGGTTTCAATGGATACCATTAGGCAATCCCTTTCAGTCCTCAAGGAGGAGCTCCGCGATCGCCTGCTACTTTTAATATCACAATACGGCGACGCGATATTTAAAAACAAACAATCTCACGCCCCTCTGCACGGGGAGAGAAGCATGACATCGCTGATGTTAGAATCCTCCCAGCGTCATACAGTCGGTGTCAATCGAAACCATCAGGGACTCTGTTTGAGTCCCAAAGCACAAACTCAGTGATCGCCGGCAACTTTTAATTTCACATCTCACGTGCCTCTAACAGGAGAGAGGCATGACATCGCGCAACTTAGCAGCCTCCCAGGGTCAGAAACTCGGTGTCAATCTGAACTGTTAGGCCCTGTGTTTGAGTCACAAAGCAGGAGTTCGGTGATCGCTGGCTAGTTTTAATTATCAATCTCACGTCCGTCCGAAAGGACAGAGAAGCATGACATCACTGATGTTAGAATCCTCCCAGGATCAGAAACAAAGCTAGGTGGGAATCGAAACAATTACGGCCCCTGTTGGAATCCCAAAGCACAAGCTGGGTGATCGTTGCATACTTTTAATTTCACATCGCCAGAGCAGAGATATTTAAAAATGACCTCAAGCCCTTCCGAAAGGGGATTTAAGCATGAGATCGCTGAAGTTAGCAGCCTCCCAGGGTCAGAAACTCGGTCTCAATCAAAACTATTTTTCCCTCTGAGACCCAAAGCACCAGCTCCGTGATCACTTGCTTCCTGTTAATTTCACAATACCGGGGCCGCGATATTAAAAAAATTACCTCACGCACCTCCGAAAGGAGGGAGAAGCATGGCATGGCTGATGTTAGAATCCTGCCAGCGTCATACAGTCGGTGTCAATCGAAACCATCAGGGACTCTGTTTGAGTCCCAAAGCACAAACTCAGTGATCGCCGGCAACTTTTAATTTCACATCTCACGTCCCTCTAACAGGAGAGAGGCATGACATCGCGCAACTTAGCAGCCTACCAGGGTCAGAAACTCGGTGTCAATCTGAACCGTTGCGGCCCTGTGTTTGAGTCACAAAGCAGGAGTTCGGTGATCGCTGGCTACTTTTAATTTCACATCTCACGTCCCTTTGACAGGAGAGAGAGGCATGACATCGCGAAAATTAGCAGCCGCCCAAGGTCAGAAACTCGGTGTCAATCTGAAGCGTTCGGCCCTGTGTTTGAGTCACAAAGCAGGAGTTCGGTGATCGCTGGCGACTTTTAATTACAAATCTCACGTCAGTCCGAAAGGACAGAGAAGCATGACATCGCTGATGTTAGAATCCTCCCAGGATCAGAAACAAAGCTAGGTGAGAATCGAAACAATTACGGCCTCTGTTGCACAAGATCAGTGCCAAATCACAAGCTGGATATTTAAAAATGACCTGGGGGATCGCATGGCTTGTTAGAATTCCTAGGATCAAAACATATGGCAGTAGCCCTCTGTTGGATTTAAAATAATCTCACGGCCCTTTTAATTTCTGGCAGGAGAGACGATATTTAAAATAATCTCACGCCCCTCTGGAAGGGAGAGACGCATGACATCGCTGATGTTAGAATCCTCCTAGGATCAAAAACATAGCTAGGTGTGAATTGAAACCACTAGGCCCTCTGTTTGAATCCCAAAGCACAAGCTCAGTGATCGCTGCATACTTTTAATTTCACAGCGCCAGAGCAGAGATATTTAAAAATGACCTCAGGCCCTTCCGAAAGGGGATTTAAGCATGAGATCGCTGAAGTTAGCAGCCTCCCAGGGTCAGAAACTCGGTCTCAATCAAAACTATTTTTCCCTCTGAGACCCAAAGCACCAGCTCCGTGATCACTTGCTTCCTGTTTTTTTTTCACAATACCGGGGCCGCGATATTAAAAAAATTACCTCACGCTCCTCCAAAAGGAGGGAGAAGCATGGCCCTCTGTTTCAATACCAAAGGACAAGCTGAGAGATCGCTGCATACTTTTAATTTCACATCGCCAGAACAGAGATATTTAAAAAGACCTCAAGCCC
>JAFDVH010000032.1:66615-133101 GCA_019176425.1 Megalops atlanticus | reverse complement strand
GCTTCCCTGTTTTAAATTTACATCCCAGGCGGATTTTTAAAAAACCTCACCCCCTCCGAAAGGGGAGAAGCATGCACGTGATTTTAAACCCTCCAGGTCCAAGGGTTAATTTAAACCATAGGCCCTTTTTGTCCAAAGAAAAGCTCATGCGCGCTACTTTTATTTCACATAGGCGGATATTTAAAAAACCCCCCCCAAAAAGGGGGATGAATCCGAAAGGACCTCCCAGGGTCAAAACCCCAAAAACAAACCCCTGGGGCCCTTGTTTGGGTCACCGGATTGATGCGGTTACTTTTAATTTCACATCTCGTCAGCGGGAAGAGGCATGACATGTGAGTTACCCCGGTCAAAAAAAAGCGGTTGAATTCAAACAAAACGCCCGGTAAGTCCAAACACAAACCGGGGCGCGAATTTAAAAATTCCGCCCCTCAAAGGGAGGAGAAGAAAGCCGTGATTTTGAACTCCAGGTCAACACTGGGTTAATTTAAACCCATAGGCCCTTTAATCCAAAGAAAGCCGTGACCTGCTATTTTTTATTTCCCCCCAAGAGGATTTTTAAAAACCCCACGCCCCCCCGGGGGGAGGAAGCATGACATCGCGATGTTGAATCCTAGCCAAAAAAAGTGGTGAACAAACCATGGGGCCCCTGTTTGAATCCCAAAAAACTCAGTGACGCGCAATTTTTAATTTCACATCCCGGTTTTCCCCCCCCTTGAAAGGGAGGAAAGAGGCATGAGTTAAAACCCAGGGTCAAAACTGGGTGTAATTTCAAACCATGGCCCTTGTTTGAATCCCAAAGAAAGGGTTGTGATTTTTCTTTACACCCCAATTTAAAAAATCCTCCGCCCTTCCGAAAGGGAAGAAGCAAGATCGCGGTTGACCCCCCCAGGTCAAAACCGGGTTAAAAAACTATTTTTTTGAACAAAGCCCCAGCCCGTGACCCTTTGCTTCCTTTTTTCAAAATGGGCCCAAATAAAAAAAATCCCTCACGCTCCCAAAGGAGGGGAAAAGCATCCCTAAAGTAAGATCCCCCGGTTCAAAACTGGGTTTAATTTAAACCATTAGGCCCCTTTTCCCCAAAGAAGCTGGATCCCCTGTACTTTAATTTCACAAAGGGCAGGATATTTAAAAAAACCCCCCCTTGGAAGGGGGGGGAAGCATGACATCGCTGATGTTAGAATCCCCCCAGGCAACAGTGGTGTAATCAAACCCACAGGCTCTGTTTGACCCCCGCAAAAACTCAGTGATCGCCGGGAACTTTTAATTTCACATCCACGTTTTGACAGGGAAAGGGGATGAATCCAAGTTAGCAGCCCCCGGGGTCAAAAACTCGGTGTCAATTGAACCCCCCCTGGTTTGAGTCACAAAGCAGGAGTTCGGGGTGGTTCTTTAATTTCAATTAAAGTCCGCGAAAGGAGAGAAAAGAAAGGGAGTTAAAACCTCCCAGGTCAGAAACCGGTAATCAAAACAACCCTCGGAACCCCAAAGCGAAGTCGTGACCCCAATCTTTTATTTCACACCCGGCGATTTTTAAAAGACCTCCCCCTTTCCAAAGGGGAGGAAGCATGTCGTAGTTAAACCCGGATAAAAACACGGTGTAATTTCAAACCCATAGGCTCTTTTAAACCCCCAAAAGAAAGCTCCCCCAAACTTTTCCTGCCAAAAAATTTATCACGCCCAAAGGAGGAACATGACATCGTGATGTTAGAACCCTCCGGGATCAAAAAAAAAGCTAGGTGTAAATTTCAAACCCATACCCCTCTTTTTTAACCCCAAAGCACAAGTCAGTGATCGCTGCATATTTTTATTTAAATGCGAGTGAGTTTTTAAAAATCCCTCAGTTCCCCAAAGGGGGAGAAGCATGAATCGCGAGTTAGTCCCCCCCAGGTCAAAACCGGTTAATCAAAACTACCCTCGGGAACAAAGCCCCAGCCCGGTACTTGCCCTTTATTTCAACCGGGGCCCGGAATTAAAAATACCCCACCCCTCCAAAAGGAGGGAAACAGGGCATGGGGTAAAGTAAGATCCCCCAGGTTCAAAGGTTAGGGATACCATTGGGCCCCTTTGTCCCGGAAGCCCCGGATCCCCTGTTACTTTTTTTTCACAATACACGGATATTTAAAAAACTCACCCCCTCGAAGGGGAGAAAACAGAAGTTGGCAGCCCCCCGGGTAATGGGAAATTTGAACTTCGGGCTTGTTTGAGTCCCAAAGCAAAATGGGGTGATCGCTGTTTTAATTTCACATCTCCCCCCCCCTCGAAGGAGAGAGAGGAGCATCGCAGTTACACCCCAGGTCAGAAACTGGTTAATCAAACTTTTTTTCCCCCGGGGAAGCCCCTGACAATTTTTCGTTTTTTCCCCCGCCTTTTAAAAAATTTACGCCCCCCAAAGGGGGAAAGAGGCACGTAAAGTGATCCCCCAGGTTCAACACGGGGTTTCAAACCATTGGGCCCCTTTGTCCCCAAAAGGAGCTCATCCGTCTTTTAATCCCAAAAGGCAATATTTAAAAAACCCTTCCCCTTAAAGGGGAGGAAGCATGACACGCGATGTTAGAACCTCCAGGCCATACAAGGGGGGCAATCAACCACAGGCCCTCTGTTTGACCCCAGCAAAACTCAGTGATCGCCAACTTTTAATTTCACATTCAAGTCCTCTAAAGGGGGAGGGCATGACATCGCAAAAGTTACACCCCCAGGTAAAACCGGTGTATTAACCCTGGCCCTTGTTTGATCCCCCAGGAGTTGGGATCCCTTTACTTTAATTTAAATCTCACGCCTCCGAAAGGAGAAGAAGAAAGAATCGCAGTTAGAACCCCCCCGGTCAAAACCAGGTTAATAAAAATTTTTTTCCCTCTGGAAAAAAAGCAAAGCTCGTGATCCTGCTCTTTTAATTTCACATCCCGAGCGGATTTTTAAAAAGACCCCGCCCTTCCAAAAGGGGAGGAAGAGGCATGTATTTTAGAATCCCCCAGGTCAAAAAAACTGGTTAATTTAAACCATGGGCCCCTCTTTTGTCCCAAAAAAATTTTCCGGATCGCTGCTATTTTAATTCACATAGGCAGGATATTTAAAAAAACCTCACGCCCCCGAAGGGGAGGAAGCATGACATCGCGATGTTAGAACCCTCCATAAAAAAATTTGGTGTAATTTCAAACCATGGGGCCCTCTGTTTAAATCCAGCACAACTCGTGATCCTGCAACTTTTTTTTCCATCGCCGAGGAGATATTTAAAAGCCCCCCCCTTTCCGAAAGGGGATGAAGCTGAGATCCAAAGTTAGGCAGCCTCCCCAGTCGAAAGGAAAAAACTATTTTTCCTCCAACAGCAAAGCACCAGCCCGGATCCTTGACCCTGTTATTTTTAAAATACGGGGCCGCGTTTAAAAAAAAATAATCACGCCCCCGAAAGGGGGGAAGCAGGGCATCATGAAGAACCTCCGGAAAAACATTCGTGTAATCAAACTTGGGCCCCTCTTTTGATCCAAAGAAAGCCCGGCCCCCCTGCTCTTTAATTCACAATGGGGAGGATTTTTAAAAAAACCCTTACGCCCTGGAAGGGAGAAGCAACATCGCTGATGTTAAATCCCCCCGGGTAAGCAAAAAAAACCACAGGCCCTTGTTTATTCCAAAGCACAACCAGTGAGGCAATTTTTAATTTACATCTTTTCACGCCCTCGAAGGGAAGGCATGAATCGCAAAGAGCGCCCCCAGGGTCAAAATCTTAACAACCCCTTTTCCCTTTTGAGACAAAGGGGCCCCGTGATCCTGGTTCTTTTAATTTACATTAATCCCTGAAAGGAGGAGAAGCATGCATCGTAGTAAAATCCCCAGGTCAAAAACACTAGTTTCAAAAATTTGGCCCCTTTTGGTCCCCAAAGTCGGACGCGTTTATTTTTATTCACATCCCCGGCGGATATTTAAAAAACTCACGCCCCCGAAAGGGGAAGAAGCATGAATCGCAAAAGTTAGACCCCCCAGGTCAAAATGGGTTTCAAAACCCTTTTTCCCCGGGACCCCCCTGTTTGCCCCCGAATCAAAACGCCATTTAAAAAAATTTACCTCACGCCCCCGAAAGGAGGGAGGAGGGCATCGGAATGGGCAGCCCCTTCAGAACGGGGTTTCAATAACCCCTTCTCCCTTTTCCCCGGGAAGCTCCCCCCTGCTCTTTTTCACAAAAGGGCTGATTTTTAAAAAAATCCCACGCCCTCGGAAAGGGGGGGAAAATGCATCGTGAGTAAAAAACTCCCCAGGCCAACATGGGTTCAATAAAAACCATGGGGATCTTTTTAGTCCCAAAAAAACCTCGGAGCGCATTTTTAATTTCACATCTCACCCCCCCCTCTGAAGGAGAGAGGCATGACATCCGTTGACCCCCAGGTCAAAATCGGGTCAATCGAACCCGGCCCGGGGTTTGAGCCCAAAAAGCAATTCGTGATGCGGATTTTTAATTTCAACCAACCCCGAACGGAGAGAAAAAAGGGCCCTGGGATTTTAAAAACCCCCAGGTCGAAACCCTTGGTGTAAACAAAACCCTTTTTTAAAAGCCCCACAAAGCAGGAGGTTTTTTTTTTAAATCGCGGCGGGTTTTAAAAATCCTCACGCCCTTCAAAAGACATAGCTAGAGTGCTTAATTCAAACCACTAGGCCCTCTGTTTGAATCCCAAGCACAAACTCAGTGATGTGCATACTTTTCATTTCCTCGCCAGAGCTGAGATATTTAAAAATGACCTCACGCTTCCGAAGGGATGAGATCACGAAGTTAACCCAGCCTCCAGGGTCAGAAACTAGGTGTCAATCTGAACCGTTCGGCCCTGTTTGAGTCTAGAAGCAGGGTTCGGTGATCGCTGGCTACTTTTAATTTCAAATCTCACGTCAGTCCGAAGAGGAGAGAAGCAAGAGGATTAGGCAGCCTCCCAGGGTCAGAAACTGGTCATAATCAAACTATTTTCCCTCGAGAGCAAAGCACAGGTCGTGATCAATTGCTTCCTGTTAATTTCACAATACCGGGCCATGATATTAAAAAAATTACCTCCGCCCCTCCGAAAGGAGAGGAGAAGCATGGCATCGTTAGAGTTAACAACCTCCCAGTTAAGCAGGAGTTCGTGATCGATGGTTTTTTAAATAACCTCAAGTCATTCCGAAAGGGGATGGAAGCATGACATCGCTGATGTTACAATCCTCCTAGGATCAAAAACAAAGCTAGGTGTGAATTCAAACCACTAGGCCCTCTGTTTGAATCCCAAAGCACAAGATCAGTGATCGCTGCATACTTTTCATTTCACATCGCCAGAGCTGAGATATTTAAAATGACCTCACGCCCTTCCGAAAGGGATAGAAGCATGAGATCGCGATGTTAGAAGCCTCCCAGGGTCAGAAACTCGGTCTCAATCAAAACTATTTTTTCCTCTGAGAGCAAAGCACCAGCTCCGTGATCACTGCTTCCTGTTAATTTCACAATACAGAACCGCGATATTAAAAATTACCTCACGCCCCTCCGAAAGGAGGATGAAGCATGGCATCGGTGAAGTAAGCAGTCTCCCAGGTTCAGACACTGGGTTTCAATGGATACCATTAGGCAATCCCTTTCTGTCCCCCAAGGAGGAGCTCCATCGCCTGCTGCTTTTAATATCACAATAAGGCGACACGATATTTAAAAACAATCTCACGCCCCTCTGGAAGGGGAGAGAAGCATGAGATCGCTGATGTTAGAATCCTCCCAGCGTCAAAACAGTCGGTGTCAATTCAAACCATCAGGGACTCTGTTTGAGTCCCAAAGCACAAACTCAGTGATCGCGGCAACTTTTAATTTCACATCTCACGTCCCTCTGACAGGAGAGAGGCATGACATCGCGAAGTTAGCAGCCGCCCAGGGTCAGAAACTCGGTGTCAATCTGAACCGTTCGGCCCTGAGTTTGAGTCACAAAGCAGGAGTTCGGTGATCGCTGGTTACTTTTAATTTCAAATCTCAAGTCCGTCCGAAAGGAGAGAAAAGCATGACATCGCTGATGTTACAATCCTCCCAGGATCAGAAACAAAGCTAGGTGTGAATCGAAACCACTACGGCCTCTGTTGAAGTCCCAAAGCAGAAGATCAGTGATCGCTGCATACTTTTCATTTCACATCGCCAGAGCAAAGATATTTAAACATGACCTCACGCCCTTCCGAAAGGGGATGGAAGCATGACATCGCTGATGTTAGAATTCTCCTAGGATCAAAAATATAGCTAGGTGTGAATTCAAACCACTAGGCCCTCTGTTTGAATCCCAAAGCACAAGCTCAGTGATCGCTGCATACTTTTAATTTCACATCGCCAGAGTAGAGATATTTAAAAATAACCTCACGCCCTTCCGAAAGGGGATGGAAGCATGACATCGCTGATGTTAGAATCCTCCTAGGATCAAAAACATAGCTAGGTGTGAATTCAAACCACTAGGCCCTCTGTTTTAATCCCAAAGCACAAGCTCAGTGATCGCTGCATACTTTTCATTTCACATCGCCAGAGCTGAGATATTTAAAAATGACCTCACGCCCTTCCGAAAGGGGATAGAAGCATGAGATCGCGAAAGTTAGCAGCCTCCCAGGGTCAGAAACTCGGTCTCAATCAAAACTATTTTTCCCTCTGAGAGCAAAGCACCAGCTCCGTGATCACTTGCTTCCTGTTAATTTCACAATACCGGGGCCGCGATATTAAAAAAAATTACCTCACACCCCTCCGAAAGGAGGGAGAAGCATGGCATCGGTGAAGTAAGCAGTCTCCCAGGTTCAGACACTGGGTTTCAATGGATACCATTAGGCAATCCCTTTCTGTCCGCAAGGAGGAGCTCCGCGATCGCCTGCTACTTTTAATATCACAATAAGGCGACGCGATATTTGAAAACAATCTCACGCCTCTGGAAGGGAGAGAAGCATGACATCGCTGATGTTAGAATCCTCCCAGCGTCATACAGTCGGTGTCAATCGAAACCATCAGGGACTCTGTTTGAGTCCCAAAGCACAAACTCAGTGATCGCTGCAACTTTTAATTTCACATCTCACGTCCCTCTGACAGGAGAGAGAGGCATGACATCGCGAAAGTTAGCAGCCGCCCAGGGTCAGAAACTCGGTCTCAATCAAAACTATTTTTCCTCCGAGAGCAAAGCACCAGCTCCGTGATCAATTGCTTCCTGTTAATTTCACAATACCGGGGCCGCTTATTAAAAAAATTACCTCACGCCCTCCGAAAGGAGGAGAAGCATGGCATCGGTGAAGTAAGCAGTCTCCCAGGTTCAGACACTGGGTTTCAATGGATACCATTAGGCAATCCCTTTCAGTCCCAAAGGAGGAGCTCCGTGATCGCTGCTACTTTTAATATCACAATAAGGCGACGCGATATTTAAAAACAATCTCACGCCCTCTGGAAGGGGAGAGAAGCATGACATCGCTGATGTTAGAATCCTCCCAGCGTCATACAGTCGGTGTCAATCGAAACCATCAGGGACTCTGTTTGAGTCCCAAAGCACAAACTCAGTGATCGCTGCAACTTTTAATTTCACATCTCACGTCCCTCTGACAGGAGAGAGAGGCATGACATCGCGAAAGTTAGCAGCCGCCCAGGGTCAGAAACTCGGTGTCAATCTGAACCGTTCGGCCCTGTGTTTGAGTCACAAAGCAGGAGTTCGGTGATCGCTGGCTACTTTTAATTTCAAATCTCACGCCAGTCCGAAAGGAGAGAGAAGCAAGACATCGCTGATGTTAGAATCCTCCTAGGATCAAAATCAGAGCTAGGTGTGAATTCAAACCACTAGGCCCTCTGTTTGAATCCAAAAGCACAAGCTCAGTGATCGCTGCATACTTTTAATTTCACATCGCCAGAGCAGAGATATTTAAAAATGACCTCACGCCCTTCCGAAAGGGGATGGAAGCATGACATCGCTGATGTTAGAATCCTCCTAGGATCAAAAACATAGCTAGGTGTGAATTCAAACCACTAGGCCCTCTGTTTGAATCCCAAAGCACAAGCTCAGTGATCGCTGCATACTTTCAATTTCACATCGCCAGAGCAGAGATATTTAAAAATAACCTCACGCCCTTCCGAAAGGGGATGGAAGCATGACATCGCTGATGTTAGAATCCTCCTAGGATCAAAAACATAGCTAGGTGTGAATTCAAACCACTAGGCCCTCTGTTTGAATCCCAAAGCACAAGCTCAGTGATCGCTGCATACTTTTCATTTCACATCGCCAGAGCTGAGATATTTAAAAATGACCTCACGCCCTTCCGAAAGGGGATGAGATCACGAAAGTTAGCAGCCTCCCAGGGTCAGAAACTCGGTGTCAATCTGAACTGCTCGGCCCTGTGTTTGAGTCACAAAGCAGGAGTTCGGTGATCGCTGGCTACTTTTAATTTCAAATCTCACGTCAGTCCGAAAGGAGAGAGAAGCAAGAAAGTTAGCAGCCTCCCAGGGTCAGAAACTCGGTCTCAATCAAAACTATTTTTCCCTCCGAGAGCAAAGCACCAGGTCCGTGATCAATTGCTTCCTGTTAATTTCACAATACCGGGCCGCGATATTAAAAAAATTACCTCACGCCCCCGAAAGGAGGGAGAAGCATGGCATCGGTTAAGTTAACAACCTCCCAGGTTGAGACATTCGGTGTCAATCGAGAACATTAGGCGTCTCTTTGAGTACCAAAGAAGGAGCTCCGCCATCGCTGACTACTTTAAATTTCACATCTCACGTCAGTCCGAAAGGAGAGAGAATCATGACATCGCTGATGTTAGAATCCTGCCAGGATCAGAAAAAAAGCTAGGTGTGAATCGAAACAATTACGGCCTCTGTTGAAGTCCCAAAGCACAAGATCAGTGATCGCTGCATACTTTTAATTTCACATCGCCAGAGCAGAGATATTTAAAAATAACCTCACGCCATTCCGAAAGGGGATGGAAGCATGACATCGCTGATGTTAGAATCCTCCTAGGATCAAAAACATAGCTAGGTGTGAATTCAAACCACTAGGCCCTCTGTTTGAATCCCAAAGCACAAGCTCAGTGACCGCTGCATACTTTTAATTTCACATCGCCAGAGCTGAGATATTTAAAAATAACCTCACGCCCTTCCGAAAGGGGATTGAAGCATGACATCGCTGATGTTAGAATCCTCCTAGGATCAAAAACATAGCTAGGTGTGAATTCAAACCACTAGGCCCTCTGTTTGAATCCCAAAGCACAAGCTCAGTGATCGCTGCATACTTTTCATTTCACATCGCCAGAGCTGAGATATTTAAAAATGACCTCACGCCCTTCCGAAAGGGGATGAGATCACGAAAGTTAGCAGCCTCCCAGGGTCAGAAACTCGGTGTCAATCTGAACCGTTCGGCCCTGTGTTTGAGTCACAAAGCAGGAGTTCGGTGATCGCTGGTTACTTTTAATTTCACATCTCAAGTCAGTCGGAAAGGAGAGAGAAGCATGACATCGCTGATGTTACAATCCTCGCAGGATCAGAAACAAAGCTAGGTGTGAATTCAAACAATTACGGCCTCTGTTGAAGTCCCAAAGCACAAACTCAGTGATCAAAATTTCACATCTCACGTCCTCTGACAGGAAGTCATCGCAAAGCACCGCCCAGGGTCAAAACTCAGTGATCTGAACCGTTCGGCCCTGAGTTTGAGTCACAAAGCAGGAGTTCATGGCTGGCTACTTTTAATTTCAAATCTCACGTCAGTCCGAAAGGAGAGAGAAGCAAGACATCGCTGATGTTAGAATCCTCCTAGGATCAAAATCAGAGCTAGGTGTGAATTCAAACCACTAGGCCCTCTGTTTGAATCCAAAAGCACAAGCTCAGTGATCGCTGCATACTTTTCATTTCACATCGCCAGAGCAGAGATATTTAAAAATGACCTCACGCCCTTCCGAAAGGGGATGGAAGCATGACATCGCTGATGTTAGAATCCTCCTAGGATCAAAAACATAGCTAGGTGTGAATTCAAACCACTAGGCCCTCTGTTTGAATCCCAAAGCAAAAGCTCAGTGATCGCTGCATACTTTCAATTTCACATCGCCAGAGCAGAGATATTTAAAAATAACCTCACGCCCTTCCGAAAGGGGATGGAAGCATGACATCGCTGATGTTACAATCCTCCTAGGATCAAAAACATAGCTAGGTGTGAATTCAAACCACTAGGCCCTCTGTTTGAATCCCAAAGCACAGGCTCAGTGATCGCTGCATACTTTTCATTTCACATCGCCAGAGCTGAGATATTTAAAAATGACCTCACGCCCTTCCGAAAGGGGATAGAAGCATGAGATCGCGAAAGTTAGCAGCCTCCCAGGGTCAGAAACTCGGTCTCAATCAAAACTATTTTTTTCCCCTCTGAGAGCAAAGCACCAGCTCCGTGATCACTTGCTTCCTGTTAATTTCACAATACCGGGCGCGCGATATTAAAAAAATTACCTCACGCCCCTCCGAAAGGAGGGAGAAGCATGGCATCGGTGAAGTAAGCAGTCTCCCAGGTTCAGACACTGGGTTTCAATGGATACCATTAGGCAATCCCTTTCTGTCCCCAAGGAGGAGCTCCGCGATCGCCTGCTACTTTTAATATCACAATAAGGCGACGCGATATTTAAAAACAATCTCACGCCCTCTGGAAGGGGAGAGAAGCATGACATCGCTGATGTTAGAATCCTCCCAGCGTCATACAGTCGGTGTCAATCGAAAACCATCAGGGACTCTGTTTGAGTCCCAAAGCACAAACTCAGTGATCGCTGCAACTTTTAATTTCACATCTCACGTCCCTCTGACAGGAGAGAGGGCATGACATCGCGAAAGTTAGCAGCCGCCCAGGGTCAGAAACTCGGTGTCAATCTGAACCGTTCGGCCCTGAGTTTGAGTCACAAAGCAGGAGTTCGGTGATCGCTGGTTACTTTTAATTTCACATCTCAAGTCCGTCGGAAAGGAGAGAAAAGCATGACATCGCTGATGTTACAATCCTCCCAGGATCAGAAACAAAGCTAGGTGTGAATCGAAACAATTACGGCCTCTGTTGAAGTCCCAAAGCAGAAGATCAGTGATCGCTGCATACTTTTCATTTCACATCGCCAGAGCAAAGATATTTAAACATGACCTCACGCCCTTCCGAAAGGGGATGGAAGCATGACATCGCTGATGTTAGAATTCTCCTAGGATCAAAAACATAGCTAGGTGTGAATTCAAACCACTAGGCCCTCTGTTTGAATCCCAAAGCACAAGCTCAGTGATCGCTGCATACTTTTAATTTCACATCGCCAGAGTAGAGATATTTAAAAATAACCTCACGCCCTTCCGAAAGGGGATGGAAGCATGACATCGCTGATGTTAGAATCCTCCTAGGATCAAAAACATAGCTAGGTGTGAATTCAAACCACTAGGCCCTCTGTTTTAATCCCAAAGCACAAGCTCAGTGATCGCTGCATACTTTTCATTTCACATCGCCAGAGCTGAGATATTTAAAAATGACCTCACGCCCTTCCGAAAGGGGATAGAAGCATGAGATCGCGAAAGTTAGCTGCCTCCCAGGGTCAGAAACTCGGTCTCAATCAAAACTATTTTTCCCTCTGAGAGCAAAGCACCAGCTCCGTGATCACTTGCTTCCTGTTAATTTCGCAATACCGGGGCCGCGATATTAAAAAAATTACCTCACACCCCTCCGAAAGGAGGAGAAGCATGGCATCGGGTGAAGTAAGCAGTCTCCCAGGTTCAGACACTGGGTTTCAATGGATACCATTAGGCAATCCCTTTCTGTCCCCAAGGAGGAGCTCCGCGATCGCCTGTTACTTTTAATATCACAATAAGGCGACGCGATATTTGAAAACAATCTCACGCCCCTCTGGAAGGGGAGAGAAGCATGACATCGCTGATGTTAGAATCCTCCCAGCGTCATACAGTCGGTGTCAATCGAAACCATCAGGGACTCTGTTTGAGTCCCAAAGCACAAACTCAGTGATCGCCGGCAACTTTTAATTTCACATCTCACGTCCCTCTGACAGGAGAGAGAGGCATGACATCGCGAAAGTTAGCAGCCGCCCAGGGTCAGAAACTCGGTCTCAATCAAAACTATTTTTCCCTCCGAGAGCAAAGCACCAGCTCCGTGATCAATTGCTTCCTGTTAATTTCACAATACCGGGGCCGCGATATTAAAAAAAATTACCTCACGCCCCTCCGAAAGGAGGGAGAAGCATGGCATCGGTGAAGTAAGCAGTCTCCCAGGTTCAGACACTGGGTTTCAATGGATACCATTAGGCAATCCCTTTCAGTCCCCAAGGAGGAGCTCCGCGATCGCTGGCTACTTTTAATATCACAATAAGGCGACGCGATATTTAAAAACAATCTCACGCCCTCTGGAAGGGGAGAAAGCATGACATCGCTGATGTTAGAATCCTCCCAGCGTCATACAGTCGGTGTCAATCGAAAACCATCAGGGACTCTGTTTGAGTCCCAAAGCACAAACTCAGTGATCGCCGGCAACTTTTAATTTCACATCTCAAGTCCTCTGACAGGAGAGAGAGCATGACATCGCGAAAGTTAGCAGCCGCCCAGGGTCAGAAACTCGGTGTCAATCTGAACTGCTCGCCCTGTGTTTGAGTCACAAAGCAGGAGTTCGGTGATCGCTGGCTACTTTTAATTTCAAATCTCACGTCTGTCCGAAAGGAGAGAGAAGCAAGACATCGCTGATGTTAGAATCCTCCTAGGATCAAAATCAGAGCTAGGTGTGAATTCAAACCACTAGGCCCTCTGTTTGAATCCAAAAGCACAAGCTCAGTGATCGCTGCATACTTTTAATTTCACATCGCCAGAGCAGAGATATTTAAAAATGACCTCACGCCCTTCCGAAAGGGGATGGAAGCATGACATCGCTGATGTTAGAATCCTCCTAGGATCAAAAACATAGCTAGGTGTGAATTCAAACCACTAGGCCCTCTGTTTGAATCCCAAAGCACAAGCTCAGTGATCGCTGCATACTTTCAATTTCACATCGCCAGAGCAGAGATATTTAAAAATAACCTCACGCCCTTCCGAAAGGGGATGGAAGCATGACATCGCTGATGTTAGAATCCTCCTAGGATCAAAAACATAGCTAGGTGTGAATTCAAACCACTAGGCCCTCTGTTTGAATCCCAAAGCACAAGCTCAGTGATCGCTGCATACTTTTCATTTCACATCGCCAGAGCTGAGATATTTAAAAATGACCTCACGCCCTTCCGAAAGGGGATAGAAGCATGAGATCGCGAAAGTTAGCAGCCTCCCAGGGTCAGAAACTCGGTCTCAATCAAAACTATTTTTCCCTCCGACAGCAAAGCACCAGCTCCGTGATCACTTGATTCCTGTTACTTTCACAATACTGGGGCCGCGATTTAAAAAAAATAACTCACGCCCCTCCGAAAGGAGGGAGAAGCATGGCATCGATGAAGTTAACAACCTCCCAGGTTGAGACATTCGGTGTCAATCGAGAACATTAGGGCGTCTCTTTGAGTACCAAAGAAGGAGCTCCGCGATCGCCTGCTACTTTTAATATCACAATAAGGCGACGCGATATTTAAAAAAACAATCTCACGCCTCTGGAAGGAGAGAGATGCATGACATCGCTGATGTTAGAATCCTCCCAGCGTCATACAGTCGGTGTCAATCGAAACCATCAGGGACTCTGTTTGAGTTCCAAAGCACAAACTCAGTGATCGCCGCAACTTTTAATTTCACATCTCACGTCCTCTGACAGGAGAGAGAGGCATGACATCGCAAAAGTTAGCAGCCGCACAGGGTCAGAAACTCGGTGTCAATCTGAACCGTTTGGCCCTGAGTTTGAGTCACAAAGCAGGAGTTCGGTGATCGCTGGTTACTTTTAATTTCACATCTCAAGTCCGTCGAAAGGAGAGAGAAGCATGACATCGCTGATGTTACAATCCTCCCAGGATCAGAAACAAAGCTAGGTGTGAATCAAACAATTACGGCCTCTGTTGAAGTCCCAAAGCACAAGCTCAGTGATCGCTGCATACTTTTCATTTCACATCGCCAGAGCTGAGATATTTAAAAATGACCTCACGCCCTTCCGAAAGGGGATAGAAGCATGAGATCGCGAAAGTTAGCAGCCTCCCAGGGTCAGAAACTCGGTCTCAATCAAAACTATTTTTCCCTCCGAGAGCAAAGCACCAGCTCCGTGATCAATTGCTTCCTGTTAATTTCACAATACCGGGCCGCGATATTAAAAAAATTACCTCACGCCTCCGAAAGGAGGGAGAAGCATGGCATCGGTGAAGTAAGCAGTCTCCCAGGTTCAGACACTGGTTTCAATGGATACCATTAGGCAATCCCTTTCTGTCCCCAAGGAGGAGCTCCGCGATCGCCTGCTACTTTTAATATCACAATAAGGCGACGTGATATTTGAAAACAATCTCACGCCCCTCTGGAAGGGGAGAGAAGCATGACATCGCTGATGTTAGAATCCTCCCAGCGTCATACAGTCGGTGTCAATCGAAACCATCAGGGACTCTGTTTGAGTCCCAAAGCACAAACTCAGTGATCGCTGCAACTTTTAATTTCACATCTCACGTCCCTCTGACAGGAGAGAGAGGCATGACATCGCGAAAGTTAGCAGCCGCCCAGGGTCAGAAACTCGGTGTCAATCTGAACCGTTTGGCCCTGAGTTTGAGTCACAAAGCAGGAGTTCGGTGATCGCTGGTTACTTTTAATTTCACATCTCAAGTCCGTCGGAACGGAGAGAGAAGCATGACATCGCTGATTTTACAATCCTCCCAGGATCAGAAACAAAGCTAGGTGTGAATCGAAACAATTACGGCCTCTGTTGAAGTCCCAAAGCACAAGATCAGTGATCGCTGCATACTTTTCATTTCACATCGCCAGAGCTGAGATATTTAAAAATGACCTCACGCCCTTCGGAAAGGGGATAGAAGCATGAGATCGCGAAAGTTAGCAGCCTCCCAGGGTCAGAAACTGGTCTCAATCAAAACTATTTTTCCTCCGAGAGCAAAGCACCAGCTCCGTGATCAATTGTTTTATGTTAATTTCACAATACCGGGGCCGCGATATTAAAAAAAATTACCTCACGCCCCTCCGAAAGGAGGGAGAAGCATGGCATCGGTGAAGTAAGCAGTCTCCCAGGTTCAGACACTGGGTTTCAATGGATACCATTAGGCAATCCCTTTCAGTCCCCAAGGAGGAGCTCCGCGATCGCCGGCTACTTTTAATATCACAATAAGGCGACGCCATATTTGAAAACAATCTCACGCCCCTCTGGAAGGGGAGAGAAGCATGACATCGCTGATGTTAGAATCCTCCCAGCGTCACACAGTCGGTGTCAATCGAAACCATCAGGGACTCTGTTTGAGTCCCAAAGCACAAACTCAGTGATCGCTGCAACTTTTAATTTCACATCTCACGTCCCTCTGACAGGAGAGAGGCATGACATCGCGAAAGTTAGCAGCCGCCCAGGGTCAGAAACTCGGGTGTCAATCTGAACCGTTCGCCCTGAGTTTGAGTCACAAAGCAGGAGTTCGGTGATCGCTGGCTACTTTTAATTTCAAATCTCACGTCCGTCCGAAAGGAGAGAGAAGCAAGACATCGCTGATGTTAGAATCCTCCTAGGATCAAAATCAGAGCTAGGTGTGAATTCAAACCACTAGGCCCTCTGTTTGAATCCAAAAGCACAAGCTCAGTGATCGCTGCATACGTTTAATTTCACATCGCCAGAGCAGAGATATTTAAAAATGACCTCACGCCCTTCCGAAAGGGGATGGAAGCATGACATCGCTGATGTTAGAATCCTCCTAGGATGAAAAACATAGCTAGGTGTGATTTCAAACCACGAGGCCCTCTGTTTGAATCCCAAAGCACAAGCTCAGTGATCGCTGCATACTTTCAATTTCACATCGCCAGAGCAGAGATATTTAAAATAACCTCACGCCCTTCCGAAAGGGGATGGAAGCATGACATTGCTGATGTTAGAATCCTCCTAGGATCAAAAACATAGCTAGGTGTGAATTCAAACCACTAGGCCCTCTGTTTGAATCCCAAAGCACAAGCTCAGTGATCGCTGCATACTTTTCATTTCACATCGCCAGAGCTGAGATATTTAAAAATGACCTCACGCCCTTCCGAAAGTGGATAGAAGCATGAGATCGCGAAAGTTAGCAGCCTCCCAGGGTCAGAAACTCGGTCTCAATCAAAACTATTTTTCCCTCTGAGAGCAAAGCACCAGCTCCGTGATCACTTGCTTCCTGTTAATTTCACAATACCGGGGCCGCGATATTAAAAAAATTACCTCACGCCCCTCCGAAAGGAGGGAGAAGCATGGCATCGGTGAATTAAGCAGTCTCCCAGGTTCAGACACTGGGTTTCAATGGATACCATTAGGCAATCCCTTTCATTCCCCAAGGAGGAGCTCCGCGATCGCATGCTACTTTTAATATCACAGTAAGGCGACGCGATATTTAAAAACAATCTCACGCCCCTCTGGAAGGGGAGAGAAGCATGACATCGCTGATGTTAGAATCCTCCCAGCGTCATACAGTCGGTGTCAATCGAAACCATCAGGGACTCTGTTTGAGTCCCAAAGCACAAACTCAGTGATCGCCGGCAACTTTTAATTTCACATCTCACGTCCCTCTGACAGGAGAGAGAGGCATGACATCGCGAAAGTTAGCAGCCGCCCAGGGTCAGAAACTCGGTGTCAATCTGAACCGTTTGGCCCTGAGTTTGAGTCACAAAGCAGGAGTTCGGTGATCGCTGGTTACTTTTAATTTCACATCTCAAGTCCGTCGGAAAGGAGAGAGAAGCATGACATCGCTGATTTTACAATCCTCACAGGATCAGAAACAAAGCTAGGTGTGAATCGAAACAATTACGGCCTCTGTTGAAGTCCCAAAGCACAAGATCAGTGATCGCTGCATACTTTTCATTTCACATCGCCAGAGCTGAGATATTTAAAAATGACCTCACGCCCTTCCGAAAGGGGATAGAAGCATGAGATCGCGAAAGTTAGCAGCCTCCCAGGGTCAGAAACTCGGTCTCAATCAAAACTATTTTTCCCTCTGAGACCCAAAGCACCAGGTCCGTGATCACTTGCTTCCTGTTAATTTCACAATACCGGGGCCGCGATATTAAAAAAATTACCTCACGCCCTCCGAAAGGAGGGAGAAGCATGGCATCGGTGAAGTAAGCAGTCTCCCAGGTTCAGACACTGGGTTTCAATGGATACCATTAGGCAATCCCTTTCAGTCCCCAAGGAGGAGCTCCGCGATCGCCTGCTACTTTTAATATCACAATAAGGCGACGCGATATTTGAAAACAATCTCACGCCCTCTGGAAGGGGAGAGAAGCATGACATCGCTGATGTTAGAATCCTCCCAGCGTCATACAGTCGGTGTCAATCGAAACCATCAGGGACTCTGTTTGAGTCCCAAAGCACAAACTCAGTGATCGCTGGCAACTTTTAATTTCACATCTCACGTCCCTCTGACAGGAGAGAGAGGCATGACATCGCGAAAGTTAGCAGCCGCCCAGGGTCAGAAACTCGGTGTCAATCTGAACCGTTCGGCCCTGTGTTTGAGTCACAAAGCAGGAGTTCGGTGATGGCTGGCTACTTTTAATTTCAAATCTCAAGTCCGTCGGAAAGGAGAGAGAAGCATGACATCGCTGATGTTACAATCCTCCCAGTATCAGAAACAAAGCTAGGTGTGAATCGAAACAATTACGGCCTCTGTTGAAGTCCCAAAGCACAAGATCAGTGATCGCTGCATACTTTTCATTTCACATCGCCAGAGCTGAGATATTTAAAAATGACCTCACGCCCTTCCGAAAGGGGATAGAAGCATGAGATCGCGAAAGTTAGCAGCCTCCCAGGGTCAGAAACTCGGTCTCAATCAAAACTATTTTTCCCTCTGAGACCAAAGCACCAGGTCCGTGATCACTTGCTTCCTGTTAATTTCACAATACCGGGGCCACGATATTAAAAATTACCTCACGCCTCCGAAAGGAGGGAGAAGCATGGCATCGGTGAAGTAAGCAGTCTCCCAGGTTCAGACACTGGGTTTCAATGGATACCATTAGGCAATCCCTTTCAGTCCCCAAGGAGGAGCTCCGCGATCGCCGGCTACTTTTAATATCACAATAAGGCGACGCGATATTTGAAAACAATCTCACGCCCTCTGGAAGGGGAGAGAAGCATGACATCGCTGATGTTAGAATCCTCCCAGCGTCATACAGTCGGTGTCAATCGAAATCATCAGGGACTCTGTTTGAGTCCCAAAGCACAAACTCAGTGATCGCCGGCAACTTTTAATTTCACATCTCACGTCCCTCTGACAGGAGAGAGGCATGACATCGCTGAAGTTAGCAGCCGCCCAGGGTCAGAAACTCGGTGTCAATCTGAACCGTTCGGCCCTGTGTTTGAGTCACAAAGCAGGAGTTCGGTGATCGCTGGCTACTTTTAATTTCAAATCTCACGTCAGTCCGAAAGGAGAGAGAAGCAAGACATCGCTGATGTTAGAATCCTCCTAGGATCAAAATCAGAGCTAGGTGTGAATTCAAACCACTAGGCCCTCTGTTTGAATCCAAAAGCACAAGCTCAGTGATCGCTGCATACTTTTAATTTCACATCGCCAGAGCAGAGATATTTAAAAATGACCTCACGCCCTTCAGAAAGGGGATGGAAGCATGACATCGCTGATGTTAGAATCCTCCTAGGATCAAAAACATAGCTAGGTGTGAATTCAAACCACAAGGCCCTCTGTTTAAATCCCAAAGCACAAGCTCAGTGATCGCTGCATACTTTTAATTTCACATCGCCAGAGCAGAGATATTTAAAATGACCTCACGCCCTTCCGAAAGGATGGAAGCATGACATCGCTGATGTTAGAATCCTCCTAGGATCAAAAACATAGCTAGGTGTGAATTCAAACCACTAGGCCCTCTGTTTGAATCCCAAAGCACAAACTCAGTGATCACTGCATACTTTTCAATTCACATCGCCAGAGCTGAGATATTTAAAAATGACCTCACGCCCTTCCGAAAGGGGATAGAAGCATGAGATCGCGAAAGTTAGCAGCCTCCCAGGGTCAGAAACTCGGGTCTCAATAAAAACTATTTTTCCCTCTGAGACCCAAAGCACCAGGTCCGTGATCACTTGCTTCCTGTTAATTTCACAATACCGGGACGCGATATTAAAAATTTACCTCACGCCCTCCGAAAGGAGGGAGAAGCATGGCATCGGTGAAGTAAGCAGTCTCCCAGGTTCAGACACTGGGTTTCAATGGATACCATTAGGCAATCCCTTTCAGTCCGCAAGGAGGAGCTCCGCGATCGCCGGCTACTTTTAATATCACAATAAGGCGACGCAATATTTGAAAACAATCTCACGCCCCTCTGGAAGGGGAGAGAAGCATGTCATCGCTGATGTTAGAATCCTCCCAGCGTCACACAGTCGGTGTCAATCGAAACTATCAGGGACTCTGTTTGAGTCCCAAAGCACAAACTCAGTGATCGCGGCAACTTTTAATTTCACATCTCACGTCCCTCTGACAGGAGAGAGGCATGACATCGCGAAAGTTAGCAGCCGCCCAGGGTCAGAAACTCGGTGTCAATCTGAACTGCTCGGCCCTGTGTTTGAGTCACAAAGCAGGAGTTCGGTGATCGCTGGTTACTTTTAATTTCACATCTCAAGTCCGTCGGAAAGGAGAGAGAAGCATGACATCGCTGATGTTAGAATCCTCCCAGGATCAGAAACAAAGCTCGGTGTGAATCGAAACAATTACGGCCTCTGTTGAAGTCCCAAAGCAAAAGATCAGTGATCGCTGCATACTTTTCATTTCACATCGCCAGAGCTGAGATATTTAAAAATGACCTCACGCCCTTCCGAAAGGGGATAGAAGCATGAGATCGCGAAAGTTAGCAGCCTCCCAGGGTCAGAAACTCGGTCTCAATCAAAAGTATTTTTCCCTCTGAGAGCAAGCACCAGGTCCGTGATCACTTGCTTCCTGTTAATTTCACAATACCGGGCCGCGATATTAAAAAAAAAAACCTCACGCCCCTACGAAAGGAGGCAGAAGCATGGCATCGGTGAAGTAAGCAGTCTCCCAGGTTCAGACACTGGGTTTCAATGGATACCATTAGGCAATCCCCTTCAGTCCGCAAGGAGGAGCTCCGCGATCGCCTGCTACTTTTAATATCACAATAAGGCGACGCGATATTTGAAAACAATCTCACGCCTCTGGAAGGGGAGAGAAGCATGAGATCGCTGATGTTAGAATCCTTCCAGCGTCATACAGTCGGTGTCAATCGACACCATCAGGGACTCTGTTTGAGTCCCAAAGCACAAACTCAGTGATCGCTGGCAACTTTTAATTTCACATCTCACGTCCCTCTGACAGGAGAGAGGCAGGACATCGCGAAAGTTAGCAGCCTCCCAGGATCAGAAACTCGGTCTCAATCAAAACTATTTTTCCCTCTGAGACCCAAAGCACCAGCTCCGTGATCACTTGATTCCTGTTAATTTCACAATACTGGGGCCGCAATTAAAAAAAAAAAAATCACGCCCCTCCGAAAGGAGGGAGAAGCATGGCATCGATGAAGTTAACAACCTCCCAGGTTGAGACATTCGGTGTCAATCGAGAACATTAGGGCGTCTCTTTGAGTACCAAAGAAGGAGCTCCGCGATCGCCTGCTACTTTTAATATCACAATAAGGCGACGCGATATTTGATAACAATCTCACGCCCCTCTGGAAGGGGAGAGAAGCATGACATCGCTGATGTTAGAATACTCCTAGGATGAAAAACATATCTAGGTGTGAATTCAAACCACTAGGCCCTCTGTTTGAATCCCAAAGCCCAAGCTCAGTGATCGCTGCATACTTTTAATTTCACATGGCCAGAGCAGAGATAATTAAAAATGACCTCACGCCATTCCGAAAGGGGATGGAAGCATGACATCGCTGATGTTAGAATCCTCCTAGGATCAAAAACATAGCTAGGTGTGAATTCAAACCACTAGGCCCTCTGTTTGAGTCCCAAAGCACAAACTCAGTGATCGCTGCATACTTTTCATTTCACATCTCACGTCCCTCTGACAGGAGAGAGAGGCATGACATCGCGAAAGTTAGCAGCCGCCCAGGGTCAGAAACTCGGTGTCAATCTGAACCGTTCGGCCCTGTGTTTGAGTCACAAAGCAGGACTTCGGTGATCGCTGGCTACTTTTAATTTCAAATCTCACGTCAGTCCGAAAGGAGAGAGAAGCAAGACATCGCTGATGTTAGAATCCTCCTAGGATCAAAATCAGAGCTAGGTGTGAATTCAAACCACTAGGCCCTCTGTTTGAATCCAAAAGCACAAGCTCAGTGATCACTGCATACTTTTAATTTCACATCGCCAGAGCAGAGATATTTAAAAATGACCTCACGCCATTCCGAAAGGGGATGGAAGCATGACATCGCTGATGTTAGAATCTTCCTAGGATGAAAAACATAGCTAGGTGTGAATTCAAACCACTAGGCCCTCTGTTTGAATCCCAAAGCACAAGCTCAGTGATCGCTGCATACTTTTAATTTCACATCGCCAGAGCAGAGATATTTAAAAATGACCTCACGCCATTCGGGAAAGGGGATGGAAGCATGACATCGCTGATGTTAGAATCCTCCTAGGATCAAAAACATAGCTAGGTGAATTCAAACCACTAGGCCCTGTTTGAGTCCCAAAGCACAAACTCAGTGATCGCTGGCAACTTTGAATTTCACATCTCACGTCCCTCTGACAGGAGAGAGAGGCATGACATCGCGAAAGTTAGCAGCCGCCCAGGGTCAGAAACTCGGTGTCAATCTGAACCGTTCGGCCCTGTGTTTGAGTCACAAAGCAGGAGTTCGGTGATCGCTGGTTACTTTTAATTTCACATCTCAAGTCCGTCGGAAAGGAGAGAGAAGCATGACATCGCTGATGTTAGAATCCTCCCAGGATCAGAAACAAAGCTCGGTGTGAATCGAAACAATTACGGCCTCTGTTGAAGTCCCAAAGCAAAGATCAGTGATCGCTGCATACTTTTCATTTCACATCGCCAGAGCAGAGATATTTAAAAATGACCTCACGCCCTTCCGAAAGGGGATAGAAGCATGAGATCGCGAAAGTTAGCAGCCTCCCAGGGTCAGAAACTCGGTCTCAATCAAAAGTATTTTTCCTCTGAGAGCAAGCACCAGGTCCGTGATCACTTGCTTCCTGTTAATTTCACAATACCGGGGCCGCGATATTAAAAAAATTACCTCACGCCTCCGAAAGGAGGGAGAAGCATGGCATCGGTGAAGTAAGCAGTCTCCCAGGTTCAGACACTGGGTTTCAATGGATACCATTAGGCAATCCCTTTCAGTCCGCAAGGAGGAGCTCCGCGATCGCCTGCTACTTTTAATATCACAATAAGGCGACGCCATATTTAAAAACAATCTCACGCCCTCTGGAAGGGGGAGAGAAGCATGAGATCGCTGATGTTAGAATCCTTCCAGCGTCATACAGTCGGTGTCAATCGACACCATCAGGGACTCTGTTTGAGTCCCAAAGCACAAACTCAGTGATCGCCGGCAACTTTTAATTTCACATCTCACGTCCCTCTGACAGGAGAGAGGCATGACATCGCGAAAGTTAGCAGCCGCCCAGGGTCAGAAACTCGGTGTCAATCTGAACTGCTCGACTATGTCTTTGAGTCACAAAGCAGGAGTTCGGTGATCGCTGGTTACTTTTAATTTCACATCTCAAGTCCGTCGAAAAGGAGAGAGAAGCATGACATCGCTGATGTTAGAATCCTCCCATTATCAAAAACTCGGTGTCAATAAAAGCCATTTTTCACTCTAAGACCCAAAGCACCAGCTCCGCGATCACTTTTCTACTTTTAATTTCACAATATTGGGGCCGCGATTTTAAAAAATTACCTAACGCCCCTCGGAAGGAAGTAGACGCATGGCATCGGAGAAGTTAACAACCTCCCAGGTTGAGACATTCGGTGTCAATCGAGAACATTAGGGCCTCTGTTTGAGTCCCAAAGAAGGAGCTCCGCCATCGCCGGCAACTTTTAATTTCACATCTCACGTCAGTCCGAAAGGAGAGAGAAGCATGACATCGCTGATGTTAGAATCATCCCAGGATCAGAAATATAGCTAGGAGTGAATCGAAACAATTACGGCCTCTGTTGGAGTGCCAAAGCACAAGCTGGGTGGTCGCTGGCTTCTTTTAATTTCACATGGCAGTAGCCGCGATATTTAAAAATGACCTCACGCCCCTCTGGAAGGGGAGAGACGCATGACATCGCTGATGTTAGAATACTCCTAGGATCAAAAACATAGCTAGGTGTGAATTCAAATCACTAGGCCCTCTGTTTGAATCCCAAAGCACAAGCTCAGTCATCGCTGCATACTTTTAATTTCACATCGCCAGAGCAGAGATATTTAAAATGACCTCACGCCCTTCCGAAAGGGGATTTAACCATGAGATCGCTGAAGTTAGCAGCCTCCCAGGATCAGAAACTCGGTCTCAATCAAAACTATTTTTCCCTCTGAGACCCAAAGCACCAGCTCAGTGATCACTTCCTTCCTGATAATTTCACAATACTGGGGCCGCGATTTAAAAAAATACCTCACCCCTCCGAAAGGAGGGAGAAGCATGGCATCGATGAAGTTAACAACCTCCCAGGTTGAGACATTCGGTGTCAATCGAGAACATTAGGGCGTCTCTTTGAGTACCAAAGAAGGAGCTCAGCGATCGCCTGCTACTTTTAATATCACAATAAGGCGACGCGATATTTAAAAACAATCTCACGCCCCTCTGGAAGGGGAGAGAAGCATGACATCGCTGATGTTAGAATCCTCCCAGCGTCATACAGTCGGTGTCAATCGAAACCATCAGGGACTCTGTTTGAGTCCCAAAGCACAAAC
Organism: Megalops atlanticus; assembly: GCA_019176425.1. Lineage (NCBI taxonomy): Eukaryota > Metazoa > Chordata > Actinopteri > Elopiformes > Megalopidae > Megalops > Megalops atlanticus. The sequence goes on along the minus strand of JAFDVH010000032.1, from coordinate 109,181 downwards.
TCAGTGATCGCCGGCAACTTTTGATTTCACATCTCACGTCGCTCTGACAGGAGAGAGAGGCATGACATAGCGAAAGTTAGCAGCCGCCCAGGGTCAGAAACTTCGGTGTCAATCTGAACCGTTCGGCCCTGTGTTTGAGTCACAAAGCAGGAGTTCGGTGATCGCTGGCTACTTTTAATTTCAAATCTCACGTCAGTCCGAAAGGAGAGAGAAGCATGACATCGCTGATGTTAGAATCCTCCTAGGATCAAAATCAGAGCTAGGTGTGAATTCAAACCACTAGGCCCTCTTTGAATCCAAAAGCACAAGCTCAGTGATCGCTGCATACTTTTAATTTCACATCGCCAGAGCAGAGATATTTAAAAATGACCTCACGCCATTCCGAAAGGGGATGGAAGCATGACATCGCTGATGTTAGAATCCTCCTAGGATCAAAAACATAGCTAGGTGTGAATTCAAACCACTAGGCCCTCTGTTTGAGTCCCAAAGCACAAACTCAGTGATCGCTGCAACTTTTAATTTCACATCTCACGTCCCTCTGACAGGAGAGAGGCATGACATCGCGAAAGTTAGCAGCCGCCCAGGGTCAGAAACTCGGTCTCAATCAAAACTATTTTTCCCTCCGAGAGCAAAGCACCAGCTCCGTGATCAATTGCTTCCTGTTAATTTCACAATACCGGGGCCAATTTATTAAAAAAATTACCTCACGCCCCCGAAAGGAGGGAGAAGCATGGCATCGGTGAAGTAAGCAGTCTCCCAGGTTCAGACACTGGGTTTCAATGGATACCATTAGGCAATCCCTTTCAGTCCCAAAGGAGGAGCTCCGTGATCGCCGGCTACTTTTAATATCACAATAAGGCGACGCGATATTTAAAAACAATCTCACGCCCCTCTGGAAGGGGAGAGAAGCATGACATCGCTGATGTTAGAATCCTCCCAGCGTCATACAGTCGGTGTCAATCGAAACCATCAGGGACTCTGTTTGAGTCCCAAAGCACAAACTCAGTGATCGCTGCAACTTTTAATTTCACATCTCACGTCCCTCTGACAGGAGAGAGAGGCATGACATCGCGAAAGTTAGCAGCCGCCCAGGGTCAGAAACTCGGTGTCAATCTGAACCGTTCGGCCCTGTGTTTGAGTCACAAAGCAGGAGTTCGGTGATCGCTGGCTACTTTTAATTTCAAATCTCACGTCAGTCCGAAAGGAGAGAGAAGCAAGACATCGCTGATGTTAGAATCCTCCTAGGATCAAAATCAGAGCTAGGTGTGAATTCAAACCACTAGGCCCTCTGTTTGAATCCAAAAGCACAAGCTCAGTGATCGCTGCATACTTTTAATTTCACATCGCCATAGCAGAGATATTTAAAAATGACCTCACGCCCTTCCGAAAGGGGATGGAAGCATGACATCGCTGATGTTAGAATCCTCCTAGGATCAAAAACATAGCTAGGTGTGAATTCAAACCACTAGGCCCTCTGTTTGAATCCCAAAGCACAAGCTCAGTGATCGCTGCATACTTTTAATTTCACATCGCCAGAGTAGAGATATTTAAAAATAACCTCACGCCCTTCCGAAAGGGGATGGAAGCATGACATCGCTGATGTTAGAATCCTCCTAGGATCAAAAACATAGCTAGGTGTGAATTCAAACCACTAGGCCCTCTGTTTTAATCCCAAAGCACAAGCTCAGTGATCGCTGCATACTTTTCATTTCACATCGCCAGAGCTGAGATATTTAAAAATGACCTCACGCCCTTCCGAAAGGGGATAGAAGCATGAGATCGCGAAAGTTAGCTGCCTCCCAGGGTCAGAAACTCGGTCTCAATCAAAACTATTTTTCCTCTGAGAGCAAAGCACCAGCTCCGTGATCACTTGCTTCCTGTTAATTTTACGCAATACCGGGGCCGCGATATTAAAAAAATTACCTCACACCCCTCCGAAAGGAGGGAGAAGCATGGCATCGGTGAAGTAAGCAGTCTCCCAGGTTCAGACACTGGGTTTCAATGGATACCATTAGGCAATCCCTTTCTGTCCCCAAGGAGGAGCTCCGCGATCGCCTGTTACTTTTAATATCACAATAAGGCGACGCGATATTTGAAAACAATCTCACGCCCCTCTGGAAGGGGAGAGAAGCATGACATCGCTGATGTTAGAATCCTCCCAGCGTCATACAGTCGGTGTCAATCGAAACCATCAGGGACTCTGTTTGAGTCCCAAAGCACAAACTCAGTGATCGCTGCAACTTTTAATTTCACATCTCACGTCCCTCTGACAGGAGAGAGAGGCATGACATCGCAAAGTTAGCAGCCGCCCAGGGTCAGAAACTCGGTCTCAATCAAAACTATTTTTCCTCCGAGAGCAAAGCACCAGCTCCGTGATCAATTGCTTCCTGTTAATTTCACAATACCGGGGCCGCGATATTAAAAAATTACCTCACGCCTCCGAAAGGAGGGAGAAGCATGGCATCGGTGAAGTAAGCAGTCTCCCAGGTTCAGACACTGGGTTTCAATGGATACCATTAGGCAATCCCTTTCAGTCCCCAAGGAGGAGCTCCGCGATCGCCGGCTACTTTTAATATCACAATAAGGCGACGCGATATTTAAAAACAATCTCACGCCCTCTGGAAGGGGAGAGAAGCATGACATCGCTGATGTTAGAATCCTCCCAGCGTCATACAGTCGGTGTCAATCGAAACCATCAGGGACTCTGTTTGAGTCCCAAAGCACAAACTCAGTGATCGCTGCAACTTTTAATTTCACATCTCAAGTCCCTCTGACAGGAGAGAGAGGCATGACATCGCGAAAGTTAGCAGCCGCCCAGGGTCAGAAACTCGGTGTCAATCTGAACCGTTCGCCCTGTGTTTGAGTCACAAAGCAGGAGTTCGGTGATCGCTGGCTACTTTTAATTTCAAATCTCACGTCAGTCCGAAAGGAGAGAGAAGCAAGACATCGCTGATGTTAGAATCCTCCTAGGATCAAAATCAGAGCTAGGTGTGAATTCAAACCACTAGGCCCTCTGTTTGAATCCAAAAGCACAAGCTCAGTGATCGCTGCATACTTTTAATTTCACATCGCCAGAGCAGAGATATTTAAAAATGACCTCACGCCCTTCCGAAAGGGGATGGAAGCATGACATCGCTGATGTTAGAATCCTCCTAGGATCAAAAACATAGCTAGGTGTGAATTCAAACCACTAGGCCCTCTGTTTGAATCCCAAAGCACAAGCTCAGTGATCGCTGCATACTTTCAATTTCACATCGCCAGAGCAGAGATATTTAAAAATAACCTCACGCCCTTCCGAAAGGGGATGGAAGCATGACATCGCTGATGTTAGAATCCTCCTAGGATCAAAAACATAGCTAGGTGTGAATTCAAACCACTAGGCCCTCTGTTTGAATCCCAAAGCACAAGCTCAGTGATCGCTGCATACTTTTCATTTCACATCGCCAGAGCTGAGATATTTAAAAATGACCTCACGCCCTTCCGAAAGGGGATAGAAGCATGAGATCGCGAAAGTTAGCAGCCTCCCAGGGTCAGAAACTCGGTCTCAATCAAAACTATTTTTCCCTCCGACAGCAAAGCACCAGCTCCGTGATCACTTGATTCCTGTTACTTTCACAATACTGGGGCCGATTTAAAAAAAATAACTCACGCCCCTCCGAAAGGAGGGAGAAGCATGGCATCGATGAAGTTAACAACCTCCCAGGTTGAGACATTCGGTGTCAATCGAGAACATTAGGGCGTCTCTTTGAGTACCAAAGAAGGAGCTCCGCGATCGCCTGCTACTTTTAATATCACAATAAGGCGACGCGATATTTAAAAACAATCTCACGCCCCTCTGGAAGGAGAGAGATGCATGACATCGCTGATGTTAGAATCCTCCCAGCGTCATACAGTCGGTGTCAATCGAAACCATCAGGGACTCTGTTTGAGTTCCAAAGCACAAACTCAGTGATCGCCGGCAACTTTTAATTTCACATCTCACGTCCCTCTGACAGGAGAGAGAGGCATGACATCGCAAAAGTTAGCAGCCGCACAGGGTCAGAAACTCGGTGTCAATCTGAACCGTTTGGCCCTGAGTTTGAGTCACAAAGCAGGAGTTCGGTGATCGCTGGTTACTTTTAATTTCACATCTCAAGTCCGTCGGAAAGGAGAGAGAAGCATGACATCGCTGATGTTACAATCCTCCCAGGATCAGAAACAAAGCTAGGTGTGAATCGAAACAATTACGGCCTCTGTTGAAGTCCCAAAGCACAAGCTCAGTGATCGCTGCATACTTTTCATTTCACATCGCCAGAGCTGAGATATTTAAAAATGACCTCACGCCCTTCCGAAAGGGGATAGAAGCATGAGATCGCGAGTTAGCAGCCTCCCAGGGTCAGAAACTCGGTCTCAATCAAAACTATTTTTCCTCCGAGAGCAAAGCACCAGCTCCGTGATCAATTGCTTCCTGTTAATTTCACAATACCGGGCCGCGATATTAAAAAAATTACCTCACGCCCTCCGAAAGGAGGGAGAAGCATGGCATCGGTGAAGTAAGCAGTCTCCCAGGTTCAGACACTGGGTTTCAATGGATACCATTAGGCAATCCCTTTCTGTCCCCAAGGAGGAGCTCCGCGATCGCCTGCTACTTTTAATATCACAATAAGGCGACGTGATATTTGAAAACAATCTCACGCCCCTCTGGAAGGAGAGAAGCATGACATCGCTGATGTTAGAATCCTCCCAGCGTCATACAGTCGGTGTCAATCGAAACCATCAGGGACTCTGTTTGAGTCCCAAAGCACAAACTCAGTGATCGCTGGCAACTTTTAATTTCACATCTCACGTCCTCTGACAGGAGAGAGAGGCATGACATCGCGAAAGTTAGCAGCCGCCCAGGGTCAGAAACTCGGTGTCAATCTGAACCGTTTGGCCCTGAGTTTGAGTCACAAAGCAGGAGTTCGGTGATCGCTGGTTACTTTTAATTTCACATCTCAAGTCCGTCGGAACGGAGAGAGAAGCATGACATCGCTGATTTTACAATCCTCCCAGGATCAGAAACAAAGCTAGGTGTGAATCGAAACAATTACGGCCTCTGTTGAAGTCCCAAAGCACAAGATCAGTGATCGCTGCATACTTTTCATTTCACATCGCCAGAGCTGAGATATTTAAAAATGACCTCACGCCCTTCGGAAAGGGGATAGAAGCATGAGATCGCGAAAGTTAGCAGCCTCCCAGGGTCAGAAACTCGGTCTCAATCAAAACTATTTTTCCCTCCGAGAGCAAAGCACCAGCTCCGTGATCAATTGTTTTATGTTAATTTCACAATACCGGGCCGCGATATTAAAAAAAAAATTACCTCACGCCTCCGAAAGGAGGGAGAAGCATGGCATCGGTGAAGTAAGCAGTCTCCCAGGTTCAGACACTGGGTTTCAATGGATACCATTAGGCAATCCCTTTCAGTCCCCAAGGAGGAGCTCCGCGATCGCCGGCTACTTTTAATATCACAATAAGGCGACGCCATATTTGAAAACAATCTCACGCCCCTCTGGAAGGGGAGAGAAGCATGACATCGCTGATGTTAGAATCCTCCCAGCGTCACACAGTCGGTGTCAATCGAAACCATCAGGGACTCTGTTTGAGTCCCAAAGCACAAACTCAGTGATCGCCGGCAACTTTTAATTTCACATCTCACGTCCCTCTGACAGGAGAGAGGCATGACATCGCGAAAGTTAGCAGCCGCCCAGGGTCAGAAACTCGGTGTCAATCTGAACCGTTCGGCCCTGAGTTTGAGTCACAAAGCAGGAGTTCGGTGATCGCTGGCTACTTTTAATTTCAAATCTCACGTCCGTCCGAAAGGAGAGAGAAGCAAGACATCGCTGATGTTAGAATCCTCCTAGGATCAAAATCAGAGCTAGTGAATTCAAACCACTAGGCCCTCTGTTTGAATCCAAAAGCACAAGCTCAGTGATCGCTGCATACGTTTAATTTCACATCGCCAGAGCAGAGATATTTAAAAATGACCTCACGCCCTTCCGAAAGGGGATGGAAGCATGACATCGCTGATGTTAGAATCCTCCTAGGATGAAAAACATAGCTAGGTGTGATTTCAAACCACGAGGCCCTCTGTTTGAATCCCAAAGCACAAGCTCAGTGATCGCTGCATACTTTCAATTTCACATCGCCAGAGCAGAGATATTTAAAAATGACCTCACGCCCTTCCGAAAGGGGATGGAAGCATGACATCGCTGAAGTTAGAATCCTCCTAGGATCAAAATCAGAGCTAGGTGTGAATTCAAACCACTAGGCCCTCTGTTTGAATCCCAAAGCACAAGATCAGTGATCGCTGCATACTTTTCATTTCACATCGCCAGAGCTGAGATATTTAAAAATGACCTCACGCCCTTCCGAAAGGGGATAGAAGCATGAGATCGCGAAAGTTAGCAGCCTCCCAGGGTCAGAAACTCGGTCTCAATCAAAAGTATTTTTCCCTCTGAGAGCAAAGCACCAGCTCCGTGATCACTTGCTTCCTGTTAATTTCACAATACCGGGGCCGCGATATTAAAAAAAAATTACCTCACGCCCCTCCGAAAGGAGGTAGAAGCATGGCATCGGTGAAGTAAGCAGTCTCCCAGGTTCAGACACTGGGTTTCAATGGATACCATTTGGCAATCCCTTTCAGTCCCCAAGGAGGAGCTCCGCGATCGCCTGCTACTTTTAATATCACAATAAGGCGATGCGATATTTAAAAACAATCTCACGCCCCTCTGGAAGGGGAGAGAAGCATGAGATCGCTGATGTTAGAATCCTCCCAGCGTCATACAGTCGGTTTCAATCGAATCCATCAGGGACTCTCTTTGAGTCCCAAAGCACAAACTCAGTGATCGCCGGCAACTTTTAATTTCACATCTCACGTCCCTCTGACAGGAGAGAGGGCATGACATCGCGAAAGTTAGCAGCCGCCCAGGGTCAGAAACTCTCGTGTCAATCTGAACCGTTCGGCCCTGAGTTTGAGTCACAAAGCAGGAGTTCGGTGATCGCTGGTTACTTTTAATTTCACATCTCAAGTCCGTCGGAAAGGAGAGAGAAGCATGACATCGCTGATGTTACAATCCTCCCAGGATCAGAAACAAAGCTAGGTGTGAATCGAAACAATTGCGGCCTCTGTTGAAGTCCCAAAGCACAAGATCAGTGATCGCTGCATACTTTTCATTTCACATCGCCAGAGCAAAGATATTTAAACATGACCTCACGCCCTTCCGAAAGGGGATGGAAGCATGACATCGCTGATGTTAGAATCCTCCCAGGATCAAAAACATAGCTAGGTGTAAATTCAAACCAATAGGCCCTCTGTTTGAATCCAAAAGCACAAGCTCAGTGATCGCTGCATACTTTTAATTTCACATCGCCAGAGCAGAGATATTTAAAAATGACCTCACGCCCTTCCGAAAGGGGATGGAAGCATGACATCGCTGATGTTAGGATCCTCCTAGGATCAAAAACATAGCTAGGTGTGAATTCAAACCACTAGGCCCTCTGTTTGAATCCCAAAGCACAAGCTCAGTGATAGCTGCATACTTTTAATTTCACATCGCCAGAGCAGAGATATTTAAAAATAACCTCACGCCCTTCCGAAAGGGGATGGAAGCATGACATCGCTGATGTTACAATCCTCCTAGGTTCAAAAACATAGCTAGGTGTGAATTCAAACCACTAGGCCCTCTGTTTGAATCCCAAAGCACAAGCTCAGTGATCGCTGCATACTTTTCATTTCACATCACCAGAGCACAGATATTTAAAAATGACGTCACGCCCTTCCGAAAGGGGATAGAAGCATGAGATCGCGAAAGTGAGCAGCCTCCCAGGGTAAGAAACTCGGTCTCAATCAAAACTGTTTTTCCTTTGAGAGCAAAGCACCAGCTCCGTGATCACTTGCTTCCTGTTAATTTCACAATACCGGGGCCGCGATATTAAAAAATTACCTCACGCCCCTCCGAAAGGAGGAGAAGCATGGCATCGGTGAAGTAAGCAGTCTCCCAGGTTCAGACACTGGGTTTCAATGGATACCATTAGGCAATCCCTTTCAGTCCGCAAGGAGGAGCTCCGCGATCGCCTGCTACTTTTAATATCACAATAAGGTGACGCGATATTTGAAAACAATCTAACGCCCTCTGGAAGAGGAGAGAAGCATGACATCGCTGATGTTAGAATCCTCCCAGCGTCATACAGTCGGTGTCAATCGAAACCATCAGGGACTCTGTTTGAGTCCCAAAGCACAAACTCAGTGATCGCCGGCAACTTTTAATTTCACATCTCACGTCCCTCTGACAGGAGAGAGAGGCATGACATCGCGAAAGTTAGCAGCCGCCCAGGGTCAGAAACTCGGTTTCAATCTGAACCGTTCGCCCTGTGTTTGAGTCACAAAGCAGGAGTTCGGTCATCGCTGGTTACTTTTAATTTCACATCTCAAGTCCGTCGGAAAGGAGAGAGAAGCATGACATCGCTGATGTTAGAATCCTCCCATTATCAAAAACTCGGTGTGAACAAAAACCATTTTTCCCTGTAAGACCCAAAGCACCAGCTCCGCGATCACTTGCTTACTTTTATTTTCACAATACTGGGGCAAAGATTTTAAAAATTACCTAACGCCCCTCGGAAGGAAGTAGACGCATGGCATCGGTGAAGTTAACAACTTCCCAGGTTGAGACATTCGGTGTCAATCGAGAACATTAGGGCGTCTCTTTGAGTACCAAAGAAGTAGCTCCGCCATCGCCTGCTACTTTTAATATCACAATAAGCCGACGCGATATTTAAAAACAATCTCATGCCCTCTGGAAGGGGAGAGAAGCATGACATCGCTGATGTTAGAATCCTCCCAGCGTCACACAGTCGGTGTCAATCGAAACCATCAGGGACTCTGTTTGAGTCCCAAAGCACAAACTCAGTGATCGCCGGCAACTTTTAATTTCACATCTCACGTCCCTCTGACAGGAGAGAGAGGCATGACATCGCGAAAGTTAGCAGCCGCCCAGGGTCAGAAACTCGGTGTCAATCTGAACCGTTCGGCCCTGAGTTTGAGTCACAAAGCAGGAGTTCGGTGATCGCAGGTTACTTTTAATTTCACATCTCAAGTCCGTCGGAAAGGAGAGAGAAGCATGACATCACTGATGTTAGAATCCTCCCAGGATCAGAAACAAAGCTACGTGTGAATCGAAACAATTACGGCCTCTGTTGAAGTCCCAAAGCACAAGATCAGTGATCGCTGCATACTTTTCATTTCACATCGCCAGAGCTGAGATATTTAAAAATGACCCCACGCCCTTCCGAAAGGGGATTTAAGCATGACATCGCTGAAGTTAGCAGCCTCCCAGGATCAGAAAGTCGGTCTCAATCAAAACAATTTTTCCCTCTGAGAGCAAAGCACCAGCTCCGTGATCACTTGCTTCCTGTTAATTTCAAAATACCGGGACCGCGATTAAAAAAAAATACCTCACGCCCCTCCGAAAGGAGGGAGAAGCATGGCATCGGTGAAGTTAACAACCTCCCAGGTTGAGACATTCGGTGTCAATCGAGAATATTAGGGCGTCTCTATGAGTACCAAAGAAGGAGCTCCGCGATCGCCTGGTACTTTTAATATCACAATAAGGAGACGCGATATTTAAAAACAATCTCACGCCCCTCTGTAAGGGGAGAGAAGCATGACATCGCTGATGTTAGAATCCTCCCAGCGTCATACAGTCGGTGTCAATCGAAACCATCAGGGACTCTGTTTGATTCCCAAAGCACAAACTCAGTGATCGCCGGCAACTTTTAATTTCACATCTCACGTCCCTCTCACAGGAGAGAGAGGCATGACATCGCGAAAGTTAGCAGTCGCCCAGGGTCAGAAACGCGGTGTCAATCTGAACCGTTCGGCCCTGTGTTTGAGTCACAAAGCAGGAGTTCGGTGATCGCTGGCTACTTTTAATTTCAAATCTCACGTCAGTCCGAAAGGGGAGAGAAGCATGACATCGCTGATGTTAGAATCCTCCTAGGATCAAAATCAGAGCTAGGTGTGAATTCAAACCACTAGGCCCTCTGTTTGAATCCAAAAGCACAAGCTCAGTGATCGCTGCATACTTTTAATTTCACATCGCCAGAGCAGAGATATTTAAAAATGACCTCACGCCCTTCCGAAAGGGGATGGAAGCATGACATCGCTGAAGTTAGAATCTTCCTAGGATCAAAAACATAACTAGGTGTGAATTCAAACCACTAGGCCCTCTGTTTGAATCCCAAAGCACAAGCTCAGTGATCGCTGCATACTTTTCATTTCACATCGCCAGAGCTGAGATATTTAAAAATGACCTCACGCCCTTCCGAAAGGGGATAGAAGCATGAGACCGCGAAAGTGAGCAGCCTCCCAGGATCAGAAACTCGGTCTCAATCAAAACTATTTTTCCCTCTGAGAGCAAAGCACCAGCTCCGTGATCAATTGCTTCCTGTTAATTTCACAATACCTGGGCCGCGATATTAAAAAATTACCTCACGCCCCTCCGAAAGGAGGAGAAGCATGGCATCGGTGAAGTAAGCAGTCTCCCAGGTTCAGACACTGGGTTTCAATGGATACCATTAGGCAATCCCTTTCAGTCCCCAAGGAGGAGCTCCGCGATCGCCTGCTACTTTTAATATCACAATAAGGAGACGCTATATTTAAAAACAATCTCACGCCCTCTGGAAGGGAGAGAAGCATGACATCGCTGATGTTAGAATCCTCCCAGCGTCATACAGTCGGTGTCAATCGAAACCATCAGGGACTCTGTTTGAGTCCCAAAGCACAAACTCAGTGATCGCTGCAACTTTTAATTTCACATCTCACGTCCCTCTGACAGGAGAGAGAGGCATGACATCGCGAAAGTTAGCAGCCGCCCAGGGTCAGAAACTCGGTGTCAATCTGAACCGTTCGGCCCTGAGTTTGAGTCACAAAGCAGGGGTTCGGTGATAGCTGGTTACTTTTAATTTCACATCTCAAGTCCGTCGGAAAGGAGAGAGAAGCATGACATCGCTGATGTTACAATCCTCCCAGGATCAGAAACAAAGCTAGGTGTCAATCGAAACAATTACGGCCTCTGTTGAAGTCCCAAAGCACAAGATCAGTGATCGCTGCATACTTTTCATTTCACATCGCCAGAGCTGAGATATTTAAAAATGACCTCACGCCCTTCCGAAAGGGGATAGAAGCATGAGATCGCGAAAGTTAGCAGCCTCCCAGGGTCAGAAACTCGGTCTCAATCAAAACTATTGTTCCCTCTGTGAGCAAAGCACCAGCTCCGTGATCAATTGCTTCCTGTTAATTTCACAATACCGCGGCCGCGATATTAAAAAAATTACCTCACGCCCCTCCGAAAGGAGGGAGAAGCATGGCATCGGTGAAGTAAGCAGTCTCCCAGGTTCAGACACTGGGTTTCAATGGATACCATTAGGCAATCCCTTTCAGTCCCCAAGGAGGAGCTCCGCGATCGCCGGCTACTTTTAATATCACAATAAGGCGACGCGATATTTGAAAACAATCTCACGCCCCTCTGGAAGGGGAGAGAAGCATGACATCGCTGATGTTAGAATCCTCCCAGCGTCACACAGTCGGTGTCAATCGAAAACCATCAGGGACTCTGTTTGAGTCCCAAAGCACAAACTCAGTGATCGCTGCAACTTTTAATTTCACATCTCACGTCCCTCTGACAGGAGAGAGAGGCATGACATCGCGAAAGTTAGCAGCCGCCCAGGGTCAGAAACTCGGTGTCAATCTGAACCGTTCGGCCCTGTGTTTGAGTCACAAAGCAGGAGTTCGGTGATAGCTGGCTACTTTTAATTTCAAATCTCAAGTCCGTCGGAAAGGAAAGAGAAGCATGACATCGCTGATGTTAGAATCCTCCCATTATCAAAAACTCGGTGTCAATAAAAGCCATTTCTCCTTGTAAGACCCAAAGCACCAGCTCCGCGATCACTTGCTTACTTTTAATTTCACAATACTGGGGCGATTTTAAAAATTACCTAACGCCCTCGGAAGGAAGTAGACGCATGGCATCGGAGAAGTTAACAACCTTCCAGGTTGAGACATTCGATGTAAATCGAGAACATTAGGGCCTCTGTTTGAGTACCAAAGAAGGAGCTCCGCCATCGCTGACTACTTTTAATTTCACATCTCACGCCAGTCCGAAAGGAGAGAGAAGCATGACATCGCTGATGTTAGAATCATCCCAGGATCAGAAACATAGCTAGGAGTGAATCGAAACAATTACGGCCTCTGTTGGAGTGCCAAAGCACAAGCTGGGTGGTCGCTGGCTTCTTTTAATTTCACATGGCAGTAGCCGCGATATTTAAAAATGACCTCACGCCCCTCTGGAAGGGGAGAGACGCATGACATCGCTGATGTTAGAATACTCCTAGGATCAAAAACATAGCTAGGTGTGAATTCAAATCACTAGGCCCTCTGTTTGAATCCCAAAGCACAAGCTCAGTGATCGCTGCATACTTTTAATTTCACATCGCCAGAGCAGAGATATTTAAAAATGACCTCACGCCCTTCCGAAAGGGGATAGAAGTATGAGATCGCTGAAGTTAGCAGCCTCCCAGGATCAGAAACTCGGTCTCAATCAAAACTATTTTTCCCTCTGAGACCCAAAGCACCAGCTCCGTGATCACTTGCTTCCTGATAATTTCACAATACTGGGGCCGCGATTTAAAAAAAATAACTCACGCCCCTCCGAAAGGAGGGAGAAGCATGGCATCGATGAAGTTAACAACCTCCCAGGTTGAGACATTCGGTGTCAATCGAGAACATTAGGGCGTCTCTTTGAGTACCAAAGAAGGAGCTCCGCGATCGCCTGCTACTTTTAATATCACAATAAGGCGACGCGATATTTAAAAACAATCTCACGCCCCTCTGGAAGGGGAGAGAAGCATGACATCGCTGATGTTAGAATCCTCCCAGCGTCACACAGTCGGTGTCAATCGAAACCATCAGGGACTCTGTTTGAGTCCCAAAGCACAAACTCAGTGATCGCTGCAACTTTTAATTTCACATCTCACGTCCCTCTGACAGGAGAGAGGGCATGACATCGCGAAAGTTAGCAGCCGCCCAGGGTCAGAAACTCGGTGTCAATCTGAATCGTTTGGCCCTGTGTTTGAGTCACAAAGCAGGAGTTCGGTGATGGCTGGCTACTTTTAATTTCAAATCTCACGTCAGTCCGAAAGGAGAGAAAGCATGACATCGCTGATGTTAGAATCCTCCTAGGATCAAAATCAGAGCTAGGTGTGAATTCAAACCACTAGGCCCTCTGTTTGAATCCAAAAGCACAAGCTCAGTGATCGCTGCATACTTTTAATTTCACATCGCCAGAGCAGAGATATTTAAAAATGACCTCACGCCATTCCGAAAGGGGATGGAAGCATGACATCGCTGATGTTAGAATCATCCTAGGATCAAAAACATAGCTAGGTGTGAATTCAAACCACTAGGCCCTCTGTTTGAATCCTCTTTAGCACAAGCTCAGTGATCGCTGCATACTTTTAATTTCACATCGCCAGAGCAAAGATATTTAAAAATGACCTCACGCCATTCCGAAAGGGGATGGAAGCATGACATCGCTGATGTTAGAATCCTCCTAGGATCAAAAACATAGCTAGGTGTGAATTCAAACCACTAGGCCCTCTGTTGAAGTCCCAAAGCACAAGCTCAGTGATCGCTGCATACTTTTCATTTCAACATCGCCAGAGCTGAGATATTTAAAATGACCTCACGCCCTTCCGAAAGGGGGATGAGATCACGAAAGTTAGCAGCCTCCCAGGGTCAGAAACTCGGTGTCAATCTGAACCATTAGGCCCTGTGTTTGAGTCACAAAGCAGGAGCTCGGTGATCGCTGGTTACTTTTAATTTCACATCTCAAGTCCGTCGGAAAGGAGAGAGAAGCATGACATCGCTGATGTTACAATCCTCGCAGGATCAGAAACAAAGCTAGGTGTGAATTCAAACAATTACGGCCTCTGTTGAAGTCCCAAAGCACAAACTCAGTGATCGCTGCAACTTTTAATTTCACATCTCACGTCCTCACGCCATTCGGAAAGGAGAGAGAAGCATGACATCGCTGATGTTACAATCCTCCCAGGATCAAAAACAAAGCTAGGTGTGAATTCAAACCAATAGGGCCTCTGTTTGAAGTCCCAAAGCACAAGCTCAGTGATCGCTGCATACTTTTCATTTCACATCGCCAGAGCAAAGATATTTAAAAATGACCTCACGCCCTTCCGAAAGGGATAGAAGCATGAGATCGCGAAAGTTAGCAGCCTCCCAGGGTCAGAAACTCGGTCTCAATCAAAACTATTTTTCCCTCTGAGAGCAAAGCACCAGCTCCGTGATCACTTGCTTCCTGTTAATTTCACAATACCGGGGCTGCGATATTAAAAAAAAATTACCTCACGCCTCCGAAAGGAGGGAGAAGCATGGCATCGGTGAATTAAGCAGTCTCCCAGGTTCAGACACTGGGTTTCAATGGATACCATTAGGCAATCCCTTTCTGTCCGGAAGGAGGAGCTCCGCGATCGCCTGCTACTTTTAATATCACAATAAGGCGACGCGATATTTGAAAACAATCTCACGCCCCTCTGGAAGGGGAGAGAAGCATGACATCGCTGATGTTAGAATCCTCCCAGGATCAAAATCAGAGTAGGTGTGAATTCAAACCACTCAGGGACTCTGTTTGAGTCCCAAAGCACAAACTCAGTGATCGCTGCAACTTTTAATTTCACATCTCACGTATTTAAAAATGACCTCTGACAGGAGAGAGGAGGCATGACATCGCGAAATGTTAGCAGCCTCCCAGGGTCAGAAACTCGGTGTCAATCTGAACCGTTTGGCCCTGAGTTTGAATCACAAAGCAGGAGTTCAGTGATCGCTGCATACTTTTAATTTCACATCTTTAAAAATCCTCACGGAAAGGAGAGAGAAGCATGACATCGCTGATGTTAGAATCCTCCCAGGATCAAAAACAAAGCTAGGTGTGAATCAAACCATTACGGCCTCTGTTTGAATCCCAAAGCACAAGATCAGTGATCGCTGCATACTTTTCATTTCACATCGCCAGAGCTGAGATATTTAAAAATGACCTCACGCCCTTCCGAAAGGGGATAGAAGCATGAGATCGCGAAAGTTAGCAGCCTCCCAGGGTCAGAAACTCGGTCTCAATCAAAACTATTTTTCCCTCTGAGAGCAAAGCACCAGCTCCGTGATCAATTGCTTCCTGTTAATTTCACAATACCGGGGCCGCGATATTAAAAAAATTACCTCACGCCCCTCCGAAAGGAGGGAGAAGCATGGCATCGGTGAAGTAAGCAGTCTCCCAGGTTCAGACACTGGGTTTCAATGGATACCATTAGGCAATCCCTTTCTGTCCCCAAGGAGGAGCTCCGCGATCGCCTGCTACTTTTAATATCACAATAAGGCGACGATATTTAAAAACAATTACCTCACGCCCCTCTGGAAGGGGAGAGAAGCATGACATCGCTGATGTTAGAATCCTCCCAGCGTCATACAGTCGGTGTCAATCGAAACCATCAGGGACTCTGTTTGAGTCCCAAAGCACAAACTCAGTGATCGCTGCAACTTTTAATTTCACATCTCACGTCCCTCTGACAGGAGAGAGGCATGACATCGCGAAAGTTAGCAGCCGCCCAGGGTCAGAAACTCGGTGTCAATCTGAACCGTTCGGCCTGTGTTTGAGTCACAAAGCAGGAGTTCGGTGATCGCTGGCTACTTTTAATTTCAAATCTCACGTCAGTCCGAAAGGAGAGAGAAGCAAGACATCGCTGATGTTAGAATCCTCCTAGGATCAAAATCAGAGCTAGGTGTGAATTCAAACCACTAGGCCCTCTGTTTGAATCCAAAAGCACAAGCTCAGTGATCGCTGCATACTTTTAATTTCACATCGCCAGAGCAGAGATATTTAAAAATGACCTCACGCCCTTCCGAAAGGGGATGGAAGCATGACATCGCTGATGTTAGAATCCTCCTAGGATCAAAAACATAGCTAGGTGTGAATTCAAACCACTAGGCCCTCTGTTTGAATCCCAAAGCACAAGCTCAGTGATCGCTGCATACTTTCAATTTCACATCGCCAGAGCAGAGATATTTAAAAATAACCTCACGCCCTTCCGAAAGGGGATGGAAGCATGACATCGCTGATGTTAGAATCCTCCTAGGATCAAAAACATAGCTAGGTGTGAATTCAAACCACTAGGCCCTCTGTTTGAATCCCAAAGCACAAGCTCAGTGATCGCTGCATACTTTTCATTTCACATCGCCAGAGCTGAGATATTTAAAAATGACCTCACGCCCTTCCGAAAGGGGATAGAAGCATGAGATCGCGAAAGTTAGCAGCCTCCCAGGGTCAGAAACTCGGTCTCAATCAAAACTATTTTTCCCTCCGAGAGCAAAGCACCAGCTCCGTGATCACTTGATTCCTGTTAATTTCACAATACTGGGGCCGCGATTTAAAAAAAATAACTCACGCCCCTCCGAAAGGAGGGAGAAGCATGGCATCGATGAAGTTAACAACCTCCCAGGTTGAGACATTCGGTGTCAATCGAGAACATTAGGGCGTCTCTTTGAGTACCAAAGAAGGAGCTCCGCGATCGCCTGCTACTTTTAATATCACAATAAGGCGACATGATATTTAAAAACAATCTCACGCCCCTCTGGAAGGAGAGAGATGCATGACATCGCTGATGTTAGAATCCTCCCAGCGTCATACAGTCGGTGTCAATCGAAACCATCAGGGACTCTGTTTGAGTTCCAAAGCACAAACTCAGTGATCGCCGGCAACTTTTAATTTCACATCTCACGTCCCTCTGACAGGAGAGAGAGGCATGACATCGCGAAAGTTAGCAGCCGCCCAGGGTCAGAAACTCGGTGTCAATCTGAACCGTTTGGCCCTGAGTTTGAGTCACAAAGCAGGAGTTCGGTGATCGCTGGTTACTTTTAATTTCACATCTCAAGTCCGTCGGAAAGGAGAGAGAAGCATGACATCGCTGATGTTACAATCCTCCCAGGATCAGAAACAAAGCTAGGTGTGAATCAAACAATTACGGCCTCTGTTGAAGTCCCAAAGCACAAGCTCAGTGATCGCTGCATACTTTTCATTTCACATCGCCAGAGCTGAGATATTTAAAAATGACCTCACGCCCTTCCGAAAGGGGATAGAAGCATGAGATCGCGAATGTTAGCAGCCTCCCAGGGTCAGAAACTCGGTCTCAATCAAAACTATTTTCCCTCTGAGAGCAAAGCACCAGCTCCGTGATCAATTGCTTCCTGTTAATTTCACAATACCGGGGCCGCGATATTAAAAAAATTACCTCACGCCCCTCCGAAAGGAGAGGAGAAGCATGGCATGGGTGAAGTAAGCAGTCTCCCAGGTTCAGACACTGGGTTTCAATGGATACCATTAGGCAATCCCTTTCTGTCCCCAAGGAGGAGCTCAGTGATCGCCTGCTACTTTTAATATCACAATAAGGCGACGTGATATTTGAAAACAATCTCACGCCCCTCTGGAAGGGGAGAAGCATGACATCGCTGATGTTAGAATCCTCCCAGCGTCATACAGTCGGTGTCAATCGAAACCATCAGGGACTCTGTTTGAGTCCCAAAGCACAAACTCAGTGATCGCCGGCAACTTTTAATTTCACATCTCACGTCCCTCTGACAGGAGAGAGAGCATGACATCGCGAAAGTTAGCAGCCGCCCAGGGTCAGAAACTTCGGTGTCAATCTGAACCGTTTGGCCCTGAGTTTGAGTCACAAAGCAGGAGTTCGGTGATCGCTGGCTACTTTTAATTTCAAATCTCACGTCCGTCCGAAAGGAGAGAGAAGCAAGACATCGCTGATGTTAGAATCCTCCTAGGATCAAAATCAGAGCTAGGTGTGAATTCAAACCACTAGGCCCTCTGTTTGAATCCAAAAGCACAAGCTCAGTGATCGCTGCATACTTTTAATTTCACATCGCCAGAGCAGAGATATTTAAAAATGACCTCACGCCCTTCCGAAAGGGGATGGAAGCATGACATCGCTGATGTTAGAATCCTCCTAGGATGAAAAACATAGCTAGGTGTGATTTCAAACCACGAGGCCCTCTGTTTGAATCCCAAAGCACAAGCTCAGTGATCGCTGCATACTTTCAATTTCACATCGCCAGAGCAGAGATATTTAAAAATAACCTCACGCCCTTCCGAAAGGGGATGGAAGCATGACATTGCTGTTGTTAGAATCCTCCTAGGATCAAAAACATAGCTAGGTGTGAATTCAAACCACTAGGCCCTCTGTTTGAATCCCAAAGCACAAGCTCAGTGATCGCTGCATACTTTTCATTTCACATCGCCAGAGCTGAGATATTTAAAAATGACCTCACGCCCTTCCGAAAGGGGATAGAAGCATGAGATCGCGAAAGTTAGCAGCCTCCCAGGGTCAGAAACTCGGTCTCAATCAAAACTATTTTTCCCTCTGAGAGCAAAGCACCAGCTCCGTGATCACTTGCTTCCTGTTAATTTCACAATACCGGGGCCGCGATATTAAAAAAAAATTACCTCACGCCCCTCCGAAAGGAGGGAGAAGCATGGCATCGGTGAATTAAGCAGTCTCCCAGGTTCAGACACTGGGTTTCAATGGATACCATTAGGCAATCCCTTTCAGTCCGGAAGGAGGAGCTCCGCGATCGCCTGCTACTTTTAATATCACAATAAGGCGACGCGATATTTAAAAACAATCTCACGCCCCTCTGGAAGGGGAGAGAAGCAAGACATCGCTGATGTTAGAATCCTCCTAGGATCAAAATCAGAGATAGGTGTCAATTCAAACCACTAGGCCCTCTGTTTGAATCCAAAAGCACAAGCTCAGTGATCGCTGCATACTTTTAATTTCACATCGCCAGAGCAGAGATATTTAAAATGACCTCACGCCCTTCCGAAAGGGGATGGAAGCATGACATCGCTGATGTTAGAATCCTCCTAGGATCAAAAACATAGCTAGGTGTGAATTCAAACCACTAGGCCCTCTGTTTGAATCCCAAAGCACAAGCTCAGTGATCGCTGCATACTTTTCATTTCACATCGCCAGAGCTGAGATATTTAAAAATGACCTCACGCCCTTCCGAAAGGGGATAGAAGCATGAGATCGCGAAAGTTAGCAGCCTCCCAGGGTCAGAAACTCGGTCTCAATCAAAACTATTTTTCCCTCCGAGAGCAAAGCACCAGCTCCGTGATCACTTGATTCCTGTTAATTTCACAATACTGGGGCCGCGATTTAAAAAAAATAACTCACGCCCCTCCGAAAGGAGGGAGAAGCATGGCATCGATGAAGTTAACAACCTCCCAGGTTGAGACATTCGGTGTCAATCGAGAACATTAGGCGTCTCTTTGAGTACCAAAGAAGGAGCTCAGCGATCGCCTGCTACTTTTAATATCACAATAAGGCGACGCGATATTTAAAAACAATCTCACGCCCTCTGGAAGGAGAGAAGCATGACATCGCTGATGTTAGAATCCTCCCAGCGTCATAAAACAGTCGGTGTCAATCGAAACCATCAGGGACTCTGTTTGAGTTCCAAAGCACAAACTCAGTGATCGCGGCAACTTTTAATTTCAAATCTCACGTCCCTCTGACAGGAGAGAGAGGCATGACATCGCTGATGTTAGCAGTCTCCCAGGGTCAGAAACTCGGTGTCAATCTGAACCACTTTGGCCCTGAGTTTGAGTCACAAAGCAGGAGTTCAGTGATCGCTGGTTACTTTTAATTTCACATCTCAAGTCCGTCCGAAAGGAGAGAGAAGCATGACATCGCTGATGTTACAATCCTCCCAGGATCAGAAACAAAGCTAGGTGTGAATCGAAACCATTAGGCCCTCTGTTGAAGTCCCAAAGCACAAGCTCAGTGATCGCTGCATACTTTTCATTTCACATCGCCAGAGCTGAGATATTTAAAAATGACCTCACGCCCTTCCCGAAGGGGATAGAAGCATGAGATCGCGAAAGTTAGCAGCCTCCCAGGGTCAGAAACTCGGTCTCAATCAAAACTATTTTTCCTCTGAGAGCAAAGCACCAGCTCCGTGATCAATTGCTTCCTGTTAATTTCACAATACCGGGGCCGCGATATTAAAAAAATTACCTCACGCCCCTCCGAAAGGAGGGAGAAGCATGGCATGGGTGAAGTAAGCAGTCTCCCAGGTTCAGACACTGGGTTTCAATGGATACCATTAGGCAATCCCTTTCTGTCCCCAAGGAGGAGCTCAGTGATCGCCTGCTACTTTTAATATCACAATAAGGCGACGTGATATTTAAAACAATCTCACGCCCCTCTGGAAGGGGAGAGAAGCATGACATCGCTGATGTTAGAATCCTCCCAGCGTCATACAGTCGGTGTCAATCGAAAACCATCAGGGACTCTGTTTGAGTCCCAAAGCACAAACTCAGTGATCGCTGGCAACTTTTAATTTTAATTCATCTCACGTCCCTCTGACAGGAGAGAGAGGCATGACATCGCGAAAGTTAGCAGCCGCCCAGGGTCAGAAACTTCGGTGTCAATCTGAACTGTTCGGCCCTGTTTGAGTCACAAAGCAGGAGTTCGGTGATCGCTGGCTACTTTTAATTTCAAATCTCACGTCCGTCCGAAAGGAGAGAAGCAAGACATCGCTGATGTTAGAATCCTCCTAGGATCAAAATCAGAGCTAGGTGTGAATTCAAACCACTAGGCCCTCTGTTTGAATCCAAAAGCACAAGCTCAGTGATCGCTGCATACTTTTAATTTCACATCGCCAGAGCAGAGATATTTAAAAATGACCTCACGCCCTTCCGAAAGGGGATGGAAGCATGACATCGCTGATGTTAGAATCCTCCTAGGATGAAAAACATAGCTAGGTGTGATTTCAAACCACGAGGCCCTCTGTTTGAATCCCAAAGCACAAGCTCAGTGATCGCTGCATACTTTCAATTTCACATCGCCAGAGCAGAGATATTTAAAAATAACCTCACGCCCTTCCGAAAGGGGATGGAAGCATGACATTGCTGATGTTAGAATCCTCCTAGGATCAAAAACTCTAGGTGTGAATTCAAACCACTAGGCCCTCTGTTTGAATCCCAAAGCACAAGCTCAGTGATCGCTGCATACTTTTCATTTCACATCGCCAGAGCTGAGATATTTAAAAATGACCTCACGCCCTTCCGAAGGGGATAGAAGCATGAGATCGCGAAAGTTAGCAGCCTCCCAGGGTCAGAAACTCGGTCTCAATCAAAACTATTTTTCCCTCTGAGAGCAAAGCACCAGCTCCGTGATCACTTGCTTCCTGTTAATTTCACAATACCGGGAGCGCGATATTAAAAAAATTACCTCACGCCCCTCCGAAAGGAGGAGAAGCATGGCATCGGTGAATTAAGCAGTCTCCCAGGTTCAGACACTGGGTTTCAATGGATACCATTAGGCAATCCCTTTCAGTCCGGAAGGAGGAGCTCTGCGATCGCCTGCTACTTTTAATATCACAATAAGGCGACGCGATATTTAAAAACAATCTCACGCCCCTCTGGAAGGGGAGAGAAGCAAGACATCGCTGATGTTAGAATCCTCCCAGGATCAAAATCAGAGATAGGTGTGAATTCAAACCACTAGGCCCTCTGTTTGAATCCAAAAGCACAAGCTCAGTGATCGCTGCATACTTTTAATTTCACATCGCCAGAGCAGAGATATTTAAAAATGACCTCACGCCCTTCCGAAAGGGGATGGAAGCATGACATCGCTGATGTTAGAATCCTCCTAGGATCAAAAACATAGCTAGGTGTGAATTCAAACCACTAGGCCCTCTGTTTGAATCCCAAAGCACAAGCTCAGTGATCGCTGCATACTTTCAATATCACATCGCCAGAGCAGAGGTATTTAAAAATAACCTCACGCCCTTCCGAAAGGGGATGGAAGCATGACATCGCTGATGTTAGAATCCTCCTAGGATCAAAAACATAGCTAGGTGTGAATTCAAACCACTAGTCCCTCTGTTTGAATCCCAAAGCACAAGCTCAGTGATCGCTGCATACTTTTCATTTCACATCGCCAGAGCTGAGATATTTAAAAATGACCTCACGCCCTTCCGAAAGGGGATAGAAGCATGAGATCGCGAAAGTTAGCAGCCTCCCAGGGTCAGAAACTCGGTCTCAATCAAAACTATTTTTCCCTCTGAGAGCAAAGCACCAGCTCCGTGATCACTTGCTTCCTGTTAATTACACAATACCGGAAAAGCGAAATTAAAAAAAAATTACCTCACGCCCCTCCGAAAGGAGGGAGAAGCATGGCATCGGTGAATTAAGCAGTCTCCCAGGTTCAGACACTGGGTTTCAATGGATACCATTAGGCAATCCCTTTCAGTCCGGAAGGAGGAGCTCCGCGATCGCCTGCTACTTTTAATATCACAATAAGGCGACGCGATATTTAAAAACAATCTCACGCCCCTCTGGAAGGGGAGAGAAGCATGACATCGCTGATGTTAGAATCCTCCCAGCGTCATACAGTCGGTGTCAATCGAAACCATCAGGGACTCTGTTTGAGTCCCAAAGCACAAACTCAGTGATCGCCGGCAACTTTTAATTTCACATCTCACGTCCCTCTGACAGGAGAGAGAGGCATGACATCGCGAAAGTTAGCAGCCGCCCAGGGTCAGAAACTCGGTGTCAATCTGAACCGTTCGGCCCTGAGTTTGAGTCACAAAGCAGGAGTTCGTGATCGCTGGCTACTTTTAATTTCACATCTCAAGTCCGTCGGAAAGGAGAGAGAAGCATGACATCGCTGATGTTACAATCCTCCCAGGATCAGAAACAAAGCTAGGTGTGAATCGAAACAATTACGGCCTCTGTTGAAGTCCCAAAGCACAAGATCAGTGATCGCTGCATACTTTTCATTTCACATCGCCAGAGCTGAGATATTTAAACATGACCTCACGCCCTTCCGAAAGGGGATGGAAGCATGACATCGCTGATGTTAGAATCCTCCTAGGATCAAAAACATAGCTAGGTGTGAATTCAAACCACTAGGCCCTCTGTTTGAATCCAAAAGCACAAGCTCAGTGATCGCTGCATACTTTTAATTTCACATCCCCAGAGCAGAGATATTTAAAAATGACCTCACGCCCTTCCGAAAGGGGATGGAAGCATGACATCGCTGATGTTAGAATCCTCCTAGGATCAAAAACATAGCTAGGTGTGAATTCAAACCACTAGGCCCTCTGTTTGAATCCCAAAGCACAAGCTCAGTGAGCGCTGCATACTTTTAATTTCACATCGCCAGAGCAGAGATATTTAAAAATAACCTCACGCCCTTCCGAAAGGGGATGGAAGCATGACATCGCTGATGTTAGAATCCTCCTAGGATCAAAAACATAGCTAGGTGTGAATTCAAACCACTAGGCCCTCTGTTTGAATCCCAAAGCACAAACTCAGTGATCGCGGCAACTTTTAATTTCACATCTCACGTCCCTCTGACAGGAGAGAGAGGCATGACATCGCGAAAGTTAGCAGCCGCCCAGGGTCAGAAACTCGGTGTCAATCTGAACCGTTCGGCCCTGTGTTTGAGTCACAAAGCAGGAGTTCGGTGATCGCTGGTTACTTTTAATTTCACATCTCAAGTCCGTCGGAAAGGAGAGAGAAGCATGACATCGCTGATGTTAGAATCCTCCAAGGATCAGAAACAAAGCTCGGTGTGAATCGAAACAATTACGGCCTCTGTTGAAGTCCCAAAGCAAAAGATCAGTGATCGCTGCATACTTTTCATTTCACATCGCCAGAGCTGAGATATTTAAAAATGACCTCACGCCCTTCCGAAAGGGGGGAGAAGCATGAGATCGCTGAAGTTAGCAGCCTCCCAGGGTCAGAAACTCGGTCTCAATCAAAACTATTTTTCCCTCTGAGAGCAAGCACCAGCTCCGTGATCACTTGCTTCCTGTTAATTTCACAATACCGGGGCCGCGATATTAAAAAATTACCTCACCTCCCCTCCGAAAGGAGGGAGAAGCATGGCATCGGTGAAGTAAGCAGTCTCCCAGGTTCAGACACTGGGTTTCAATGGATACCATTAGGCAATCCCTTTCAGTCCGCAAGGAGGAGCTCCGCGATCGCCTGCTACTTTTAATATCACAATAAGGCAACGCGATATTTGAAAACAATCTCACGCCCTCTGGAAGGGGAGAGAAGCATGAGATCGCTGATGTTAGAATCCTCCCAGCGTCATACAGTCGGTGTCAATCGACACCATCAGGGACTCTGTTTGAGTCCCAAAGCACAAACTCAGTGATCGCTGGCAACTTTTAATTTCACATCTCACGTCCCTCTGACAGGAGAGAGAGGGCATGACATCGCGAAAGTTAGCAGCCTCCCAGGGTCAGAAACTCGGTGTCAATCTGAACCGTTCGGCCCTGTGTTTGAGTCACAAAGCAGGAGTTCGGTGATCGCTGGTTACTTTTAATTTCACATCGCCAGAGCTCACATCTCAAGTCCGTCGGAAAGGAGAGAGAAGCATGACATCGCTGATGTTAGAATCCTCCAAGGATCAGAAACAAAGCTAGGTGTGAATCGAAACAATTACGGCCTCTGTTGAAGTCCCAAAGCACAAGCTCAGTGATCGCTGCATACTTTTCATTTCACATTGCAAGAGCTGAGATATTTAAAAATGACCTCACGCCCTTCCGAAAGGGGATAGAAGCATGAGATCGCGAAAGTTAGCAGCCTCCCAGGGTCAGAAATTCGGTCTCAATCAAAACTATTTTTCCCTCTGAGAGCAAAGCACCATCTCCGTGATCACTTGCTTCCTGTTAATTTCACAATACCGGGATCACGCGATATTAAAAAAAAAATTACCTCACGCCCCTCCGAAAGGAGGGAGAAGCATGGCATCGGTGAAGTAAGCAGTCTCCCAGGTTCAGACACTGGGTTTCAATGGATACCATTTGGCAATCCCTTTCAGTCCCCAAGGAGGAGCTCCGCGATCGCCTGCTACTTTTAATATCACAATAAGGCGATGCGATATTTAAAAACAATCTCACGCCCCTCTGGAAGGGAGAGAAGCATGACATCGCTGATGTTAGAATCCTCCCAGCGTCATACAGTCGGTGTCAATCGAAACCATCAGGGACTCTGTTTGAGTCCCAAAGCACAAACTCAGTGATCGCCGGCAACTTTTAATTTCACATCTCACGTCCCTCTGACAGGAGAGAGAGGCATGACATCGCGAAAGTTAGCAGCCGCCCAGGGTCAGAAACTCGGTGTCAATCTGAACCGTTCGGCCCTGTGTTTGAGTCACAAAGCAGGAGTTCGGTGATCGCTGGCTACTTTTAATTTCAAATCTCACGTCAGTCCGAAAGGAGAGAGAAGCAAGACATCGCTGGTGTTAGAATCCTCCTAGGATCAAAATCAGAGCTAGGTGTGAATTCAAACCACTAGGCCCTCTGTTTGAATCCAAAAGCACAAGCTCAGTGATCGCTGCATACTTTTAATTTCACATCGCCAGAGCAGAGATATTTAAAAATGACCTCACGCCATTCCGAAAGGGGATGGAAGCATGACATCGCTGATGTTAGAATCCTCCTAGGATCAAAAGCATAGCTAGGTGTGAATTCAAACCACTAGGCCCTCTGTTTGAATCCCAAAGCACAAGCTCAGTGATTGCTGCATACTTTTAATTTCACATCGCCAGAGCAGAGATATTTAAAAATGACCTCACGCCATTCCGAAAGGGGATGGAAGCATGACATCGCTGATGTTAGAATCCTCCTAGGATCAAAAACATAGCTAGGTGTGAATCCAAACCACTAGGCCCTCTGTTTGAGTCCCAAAGCACAAACTCAGTGATCGCCGGCAACTTTTAATTTCACATCTCACGTCCCTCTGACAGGAGAGAGAGGCATGACATCGCGAAAGTTAGCAGCCGCCCAGGGTCAGAAACTCGGTGTCAATCTGAACCGTTCGGCCCTGTGTTTGAGTCACAAAGCAGGAGTTCGGTGATCGCTGGTTACTTTTAATTTCACATCTCAAGTCCGTCGGAAAGGAGAGAGAAGCATGACATCGCTGATGTTAGAATCCTCCCAGGATCAGAAACAAAGCTCGGTGTGAATCGAAACAATTACGGCCTCTGTTGAAGTCCCAAAGCAAAAGATCAGTGATCGCTGCATACTTTTCATTTCACATCGCCAGAGCTGAGATATTTAAAAATGACCTCACGCCCTTCCGAAAGGGGATAGAAGCATGAGATCGCAAAAGTTAGCAGCCTCCCAGGGTCAGAAACTCGGTCTCAATCAAAAGTATTTTTCCCTCTGAGAGCAAGCACCACCTCCGTGATCACTTGCTTCCTGTTAATTTCACAATACCGGGCCGCGATATTAAAAAAAATTACCTCACGCCCCTCCGAAAGGAGGAGAAGCATGGCATCGGTGAAGTAAGCAGTCTCCCAGGTTCAGACACTGGGTTTCAATGGATACCATTAGGCAATCCCTTTCAGTCCGCAAGGAGGAGCTCCGTGATCGCCTGCTACTTTTAATATCACAATAAGGCGAGATATTTGAAAACAATCTCACGCCCCTCTGGAAGGGGAGAGAGCATGACATCGCTGATGTTAGAATCCTCCCAGCGTCATACAGTCGGTGTCAATCGACACCATCAGGGACTCTGTTTGAGTCCCAAAGCACAAACTCAGTGATCGCTGCAACTTTTAATTTCATCTCACGTCCCTCTGACAGGAGAGAGAGGCATGACATCGCGAAAGTTAGCAGCCTCCCAGGGTCAGAAACTCGGTGTCAATCTGAACCGTTCGGCCCTGTGTTTGAGTCACAAAGCAGGAGTTCGGTGATCGCTGGTTACTTTTAATTTCACATCTCAAGTCCGTCGGAAAGGAGAGAGAAGCATGACATCGCTGATGTTACAATCCTCCAAGGATCAGAAACAAAGCTAGGTGTGAATCGAAACAATTACGGCCTCTGTTGAAGTCCCAAAGCACAAGATCAGTGATCGCTGCATACTTTTCATTTCACATCGCCAGAGCTGAGATATTTAAAATGACCTCACGCCCTTCCGAAAGGGGATGGAAGCATGACATCGCTGATGTTACAATCCTCCTAGGATCAAAAACATAGCTAGGTGTGAATTCAAACCACTAGGCCCTCTGTTTGAATCCCAAAGCACAAGCTCAGTGATCGCTGCATACTTTTCATTTCACATTGCCAGAGCTGAGATATTTAAAAATGACCTCACGCCCTTCCGAAAGGGGATAGAAGCATGAGATCGCGAAAGTTAGCAGCCTCCCAGGGTCAGAAACTTGGTCTCAATCAAAACTATTTTTCCCTCTGAGAGCAAAGCACCATCTCCGTGATCACTTGCTTCCTGTTAATTTCACAATACCGGGGCCGCAATATTAAAAAAAAATTACCTCACGCCCCTCCGAAAGGAGGGAGAAGCATGGCATCGGTGAAGTAAGCAGTCTCCCAGGTTCAGACACTGGGTTTCAATGGATACCATTTGGCAATCCCTTTCAGTCCCCAAGGAGGAGCTCCGCGATCGCCTGCTACTTTTAATATCACAATAAGGCGATAAGTTATTTAAAAACAATCTCACGCCCCTCTGGAAGGGGAGAGAAGCATGACATCGCTGATGTTAGAATCCTCCCAGCGTCATACAGTCGGTGTCAATCGAAACCATCAGGGACTCTGTTTGAGTCCCAAAGCACAAACTCAGTGATCGCCGGCAACTTTTAATTTAACATCTCACGTCCGTCGGAAAGGAGAGAGAAGCATGACATCGCTGATGTTAGAATCCTCCAAGGATCAGAAACAAAGCTAGGTGTGAATCTGAACCGTTACGGCCTCTGTTTGAGTCCCAAAGCACAAGATCAGTGATCGCTGCATACTTTTCATTTCACATGAGCTGAGATATTTAAAAATGACCTCACGCCCTTCCGAAAGGATGAGAAGCATGACATCGCTGATGTTAGAATCCTCCTAGGATCAAAAACAGAGCTAGGTGTGAATTCAAACCACTAGGCCCTCTGTTTGAATCCCAAAGCACAAGCTCAGTGATCGCTGCATACTTTTAATTTCACATTGCCAGAGCTGAGATATTTAAAAATGACCTCACGCCCTTCCGAAAGGGGATAGAAGCATGAGATCGCTGATGTTAGAATCCTCCTAGGGTCAAAAATAGCTAGGTCTCAATCAAAACCATTTTTCCCTCTGTTTGAAAAAGCACCAGCTCAGTGATTGCTGCTTCCTGTTAATTTCACAATCGCCAGAGCAGAGATATTTAAAAAATTACCTCACGCCATTCCGAAAGGGGATGGAAGCATGACATCGGTGATGTAAGAAGTCTCCCAGGTTCAGAAACTGCTAGGTTTCAATGGAAACCATTTGGCCCTCTGTTTGAGTCCCAAAGCACAAACTCAGTGATCGCCTGCTACTTTTAATATCACAATTTGCGATATTTAAAAACAACTCACGCCCCTCTGGAAGGAGAGAGAAGCATGACATCGCTGATGTTAGAATCCTCCCAGCGTCAGAAAGTCGGTGTCAATCTGAACCATCAGGGACTCTGTTTGAGTCCCAAAGCAGGAACTCAGTGATCGCTGGTTACTTTTAATTTCACATCTCAAGTCCCTCTGAAAGGAGAGAGAGGCATGACATCGCTGATGTTAGAATCCTCCCAGGGTCAGAAACAAAGCTCGGTGTCAATCTGAAACGTTTCGGCCCTGTGTTTGAGTCACAAAGCAGGAGATCAGTGATCGCTGGTTACTTTTAATTTCAAATCTCACGAGTCCGATATTTAAAATGACCTCAAGACATCGAAAGGGATGAAGCAGAATCCTCCTAGGAGCCTCAAAATCAGAGCTAGGTGTCAATTCAAACCACTTTTCCTCTGTTTGAATCCCAAGCACAAGCTCAGTGATCGCTGCATACTTTT
The DNA here is from genome assembly GCA_019176425.1 of Megalops atlanticus. NCBI lineage: Eukaryota > Metazoa > Chordata > Actinopteri > Elopiformes > Megalopidae > Megalops > Megalops atlanticus. The sequence goes on along the minus strand of JAFDVH010000032.1, from coordinate 80,214 downwards.
AATTTCACATCGCCAGAGCAGAGATATTTAAAAAATGACCTCACGCCATTCCGAAAGGGGATGGAAGCATGACATCAATGATGTTAGAATCTCCCAGGATCAAACACTAGGTGTCAATTCAAACCACTAGGCCCTCTGTTTGAATCCCAAAGCACAAGCTCAGTGATTGCTGCATACTTTTAATTTCACATCGCCAGAGCAGAGATATTTAAAAATGACCTCACGCCATTCTGAAGGGGATGGAAGCATGACATCGCTGATGTTAGAATCCTCCTAGGATCAAAAACATAGCTAGGTGTCAATCCAAACCACTAGGCCCTCTGTTTGAGTCCCAAAGCACAAACTCAGTGATCGCTGGCAACTTTTAATTTCACATCTCACGTCCCTCTGACAGGAGAGAGAGGCATGACATCGCGAAAGTTAGCAGCCTCCCAGGGTCAGAAACTCGGTGTCAATCTGAACCGTTCGGCCCTGTGTTTGAGTCACAAAGCAGGAGTTCTTTGATCGCTGGTTACTTTTATTTTCACATCTCAAGTCCGTCCGGAAAGGAGAGAGAAGCATGACATCGCTGATGTTACAATCCTCCCAGGATCAGAAACAAAGCTAGGTGTGAATTCAAACAATTAGGGCCTCTGTTTGAAGTCCCAAAGCACAAGATCAGTGATCGCTGCATACTTTTCATTTCACATTGCCAGAGCTGAGATATTTAAAAATGACCTCACGCCCTTCCGAAAGGGGATAGAAGCATGAGATCGCGAAAGTTAGCAGCCTCCCAGGGTCAGAAACTCGGTCTCAATCAAAACTATTTTTCCCTCTGAGAGCAAAGCACCAGCTCCGTGATCACTTGCTTCCTGTTAATTTCACAATACCGGGGCCGCGATATTAAAAAAATTACCTCACGCCCCTCCGAAGGAGGGAGAAGCATGGCATCGGTGAAGTAAGCAGTCTCCCAGGTTCAGACACTGGGTTTCAATGGATACCATTTGGCAATCCCTTTCAGTCCCCAAGGAGGAGCTCCGCGATCGCCTGCTACTTTTAATATCACAATAAGGCGATGCGATATTTAAAAACAATCTCACGCCCCTCTGGAAGGGGAGAGAAGCATGACATCGCTGATGTTAGAATCCTCCCAGCGTCATACAGTCGGTGTCAATCGAAACCATCAGGGACTCTGTTTGAGTCCCAAAGCACAAACTCAGTGACTTTTTAATTTCATCTCACCCTCTGACAGGAGAGAGAGGCATGACATCGCGAAAGTTAGCAGCCGCCCAGGGTCAGAAACTCCAATCTGAACCAGAGCAGAGATAGGAAAAATGACCTCACATTCCGAAAGGATGAAGCATGACATCGCTGATGTTAGAATCCTCCTAGGATCAAAAACAGAGCTAGGTGTGAATCAAAACTAGGCCCTCTGTTTGAGTCAAAAGCACAAACTCAGTGATCGCTGCAACCACATCTCAGAGTCCCTCTGACAGGAGAGAGAGGCATGACATCGCTGAAGCAGCCTCCCAGGGTCAGAAACTTGTCAATCTGAACCACTAGGCCCTGTGTTTGAGCCCAAAAGCAGGAGCTCAGTGATCGCTGGTTACTTTTAATTTCAAATCTCCAGAGCAGTATTTAAAAATGACAGAAAGGAGAGGAAGCATGACATCGCTGATGTTAGAATCCTCCTAGGATCAAAAACATAGCTAGGTGTGAATTCAAACCACTAGGCCCTCTGTTTGAGTCCCAAAGCACAAACTCAGTGATCGCTGCAACTTTTAATTTCACATCTCACGTCCCTCTGACAGGAGAGAGGCATGACATCGCGAAAGTTAGAAGCCTCCCAGGGTCAGAAACTCATGGTGTCAATCTGAAACCGTTTGGCCCTGTGTTTGAGTCCACAAAGCAGGAGTTCGGTGATCGCTGGTTACTTTTTAATTTCACATCTCAAGTCCGTCGGAAAGGAGAGAGAAGCATGACATCGCTGATGTTACAATCCTCCCAGGATCAGAAACAAAGCTAGATGTGAATCGAAACAATTACGGCCTCTGTTGAAGTCCCAAAGCACAAGATCAGTGATCGCTGCATACTTTTCCTTTCACATCGCCAGAGCTGAGATATTTAAAAATGACCTCACGCCCTTCCGAAAGGGGATAGAAGCATGAGATCGCGAAAGTTAGCAGCCTCCCAGGGTCAGAAACTCGGTCTCAATCAAAACTATTTTCCCTCCGAGAGCAAAGCACCAGCTCCGTGATCAATTGCTTCCTGTTAATTTCACAATACCGGGCGGCGATATTAAAAAAAATTACCTCACGCCCCTCCGAAAGGAGGGAGAAGCATGGCATCGGTGAAGTAAGCAGTCTCCCAGGTTCAGACACTGGGTTTCAATGGATACCATTAGGCAATCCCTTTCAGTCCCCAAGGAGGAGCTCCGCGATCGCCTGCTACTTTTAATATCACAATAAGGCGACGCGATATTTGAAAAAAATCTCACGCCCCTCTGGAAGGGGAGAGAAGCATGACATCGCTGATGTTAGAATCCTCCCAGCGTCACACAGTCGGTGTCAATCGAAACCATCAGGGAGTCTGTTTGAGTCCCAAAGCACAAACTCAGTGATCGCTGCAACTTTTAATTTCACATCTCACGTCCCTCTGACAGGAGAGAGAGGCATGACATCGCGAAAGTTAGCAGCCGCCCAGGGTCAGAAACTCGGTGTCAATCTGAACCGTTCGGCCCTGTGTTTGAGTCACAAAGCAGGAGTTCGGTGATCGCTGGCTACTTTTAATTTCAAATCTCACGTCAGTCCGAAAGGAGAGAGAAGCAAGACATCGCTGATGTTAGAATCCTCCTAGGATCAAAATCAGAGCTAGGTGTGAATTCAAACCACTAGGCCCTCTGTTTGAATCCAAAAGCACAAGCTCAGTGATCGCTGCATACTTTTAATTTCACATCGCCAGAGCAGAGATATTTAAAAATGACCTCACGCCCTTCCGAAGGGGATGGAAGCATGACATCGCTGATGTTAGAATCCTCCTAGGATCAAAAACATAGCTAGGTGTGAATTCAAACCACTAGGCCCTCTGTTTGAATCCCAAAGCACAAGCTCAGTGATCGCTGCATACTTTTAATTTCACATCGCCAGAGCAGAGATATTTAAAAATAACCTCACGCCCTTCCGAAAGGGGATGGAAGCATGACATCGCTGATGTTACAATCCTCCTAGGATCAAAAACATAGCTAGGTGTGAATTCAAACCACTAGGCCCTCTGTTTGAATCCCAAAGCACAAGCTCAGTGATCGCTGCATACTTTTCATTTCACATCGCCAGAGCTGAGATATTTAAAATGACCTCACGCCCTTCCGAAGGGGATAGAAGCATGAGATCGCGAAAGTTAGCAGCCTCCCAGGGTCAGAAACTCGGTCTCAATCAAAACTATTTTTCCTCTGAGAGCAAAGCACCAGCTCCGTGATCACTTGCTTCCTGTTAATTTCACAATACCGGGCCGCGATATTAAAAAAATTACCTCACGCCCCTCCGAAAGGAGGGAGAAGCATGGCATCGGTGAATTAAGCAGTCTCCCAGGTTCAGACACTGGGTTTCAATGGATACCATTAGGCAATCTCTTTCAGTCCGGAAGGAGGAGCTCCGCGATCAGCTGCTACTTTTAATATCACAATAAGGCGACGCCATATTTAAAAACAATCTCACGCCCCTCTGGAAGGGGAGAGAAGCATCACATCGCTGATGTTAGAATCCTCCCAGCGTCATACAGTCGGTGTCAATCGAAACCATCAGGGACTCTGTTTGAGTCCCAAAGCACAAACTCAGTGATCGCCGGCAACTTTTAATTTCACATCTCACGTCCCTCTGACAGGAGAGAGGCATGACATCGCGAAAGTTAGCAGCCGCCCAGGGTCAGAAACTCGGTGTCAATCTGAACCGTTCGGCCCTGAGTTTGAGTCACAAAGCAGGAGTTCGGTGATCGCTGGTTACTTTTAATTTCACATCTCAAGTCCGTCGGAAAGGAGAGAGAAGCATGACATCGCTGATGTTACAATCCTCCCAGGATCAGAAACAAAGCTAGGTGTCAATCGAAACAATTACGGCCTCTGTTGAAGTCCCAAAGCACAAGATCAGTGATCGCTGCATACTTTTCATTTCACATCGCCAGAGCAAAGATATTTAAACATGACCTCACGCCCTTCCGAAAGGGGATGGAAGCATGACATCGCTGATGTTAGAATCCTCCTAGGATCAAAAACATAGCTAGGTGTGAATTCAAACCACTAGGCCCTCTGTTTGAATCCCAAAGCACAAGCTCAGTGATCGCTGCATACTTTTAATTTCACATCGCCAGAGTAGAGATATTTAAAAATAACCTCACGCCCTTCCGAAAGGGGATGGAAGCATGACATCGCTGATGTTAGAATCCTCCTAGGATCAAAAACATAGCTAGGTGTGAATTCAAACCACTAGGCCCTCTGTTTGAATCCCAAAGCACAAGCTCAGTGATCGCTGCATACTTTTAATTTCACATCGCCCTCTGAGGGGATAGATATTTAAAAATAACCTCACGCCCTTCCGAAAGGGGATGGAAGCATGACATCGCTGATGTTAGAATCCTCCTAGGATCAAAAACATAGCTAGGTGTGAATTCAAACTAGGCCCTCTGTTTGAATCCCAAAGCACAGGCTCAGTGATCGCTGCATACTTTTCATTTCACATCGCCAGAGCTGAGATATTTAAAAATGACCTCACGCCCTTCCGAAAGGGATAGAAGCATGAGATCGCGAAAGTTAGCAGCCTCCCAGGGTCAGAAACTCGGTCTCAATCAAAACTATTTTCCCTCTGAGAGCAAAGCACCAGCTCCGTGATCACTTGCTTCCTGTTAATTTCACAATACCGGGGCCGCGATATTAAAAAAAAATTACCTCACGCCCCTCCGAAAGGAGGGAGAAGCATGGCATCGGTGAAGTAAGCAGTCTCCCAGGTTCAGACACTGGGTTTCAATGGATACCATTAGGCAATCCCTTTCTGTCCCCAAGGAGGAGCTCCGCGATCGCCTGCTACTTTTAATATCACAATAAGGCGACGCGATATTTAAAAACAATCTCACGCCCTCTGGAAGGGAGAGAAATGACATCGCTGATGTTAGAATCCTCCCAGCGTCATACAGTCGGTGTCAATCGAAACCATCAGGGACTCTGTTTGAGTCCCAAAGCACAAACTCAGTGATCGCTGCAACTTTTAATTTCACATCTCACGTCCCTCTGACAGGAGAGAGAGGCATGACATCGCGAAAGTTAGCAGCCGCCCAGGGTCAGAAACTCGGTGTCAATCTGAACCGTTCGGCCCTGAGTTTGAGTCACAAAGCAGGAGTTCGGTGATCGCTGGTTACTTTTAATTTCACATCTCAAGTCCGTCGGAAAGGAGAGAAAGCATGACATCGCTGATGTTACAATCCTCCCAGGATCAGAAACAAAGCTAGGTGTGAATCGAAACAATTACGGCCTCTGTTGAAGTCCCAAAGCAGAAGATCAGTGATCGCTGCATACTTTTCATTTCACATCGCCAGAGCAAAGATATTTAAACATGACCTCACGCCCTTCCGAAAGGGGATGGAAGCATGACATCGCTGATGTTAGAATTCTCCTAGGATCAAAAACATACCTAGGTGTGAATTCAAACCACTAGGCCCTCTGTTTGAATCCCAAAGCACAAGCTCAGTGATCGCTGCATACTTTTAATTTCACATCGCCAGAGCTGAGATATTTAAAAATAACCTCACGCCCTTCCGAAAGGGGATAGAAGCATGAGATCGCGAAAGTTAGCAGCCTCCCAGGGTCAGAAACTCGGTCTCAATCAAAACTATTTTTCCCTCCGGGAGCAAAGCACCAGCTCCGTGATCAATTGCTTCCTGTTAATTTCACAATACCGGGCGGCGATATTAAAAAAATTACCTCACGCCCCTCCGAAAGGAGGAGAAGCATGGCATCGGTGAAGTAAGCAGTCTCCCAGGTTCAGACACTGGGTTTCAATGGATACCATTAGGCAATCCCTTTCAGTCCCCAAGGAGGAGCTCCGCGATCGCCTGCTACTTTTAATATCACAATAAGGCGCGCGATATTTGAAAACAATCTCACGCCCCTCTGGAAGGAGAGAAGCATGACATCGCTGATGTTAGAATCCTCCCAGCGTCACACAGTCGGTGTCAATCGAAACCATCAGGGAGTCTGTTTGAGTCCCAAAGCACAAACTCAGTGATCGCCTGCAACTTTTAATTTCACATCTCACGTCCCTCTGACAGGAGAGAGGCATGACATCGCGAAAGTTAGCAGCCGCCCAGGGTCAGAAACTCGGTGTCAATCTGAACCGTTCGGCCCTGTGTTTGAGTCACAAAGCAGGAGTTCGGTGATCGCTGGCTACTTTTAATTTCAAATCTCAAGTCAGTCCGAAAGGAGAGAGAAGCAAGACATCGCTGATGTTAGAATCCTCCTAGGATCAAAATCAGAGCTAGGTGTGAATTCAAACCACTAGGCCCTGTGTTTGAATCCAAAAGCACAAGCTCAGTGATCGCTGCATACTTTTAATTTCACATCGCCAGAGCAGAGATATTTAAAAATGACCTCACGCCCTTCCGAAAGGGGATGGAAGCATGACATCGCTGATGTTAGAATCCTCCTAGGATCAAAAACATAGCTAGGTGTGAATTCAAACCACTAGGCCCTCTGTTTGAATCCCAAAGCACAAGCTCAGTGATCGCTGCATACTTTTAATTTCACATCGCCAGAGCAGAGATATTTAAAAATAACCTCACGCCCTTCCGAAAGGGGATGGAAGCATGACATCGCTGATGTTACAATCCTCCTAGGATCAAAAACATAGCTAGGTGTGAATTCAAACCACTAGGCCCTCTGTTTGAATCCCAAAGCACAAGCTCAGTGATCGCTGCATACTTTTCATTTCACATCGCCAGAGCTGAGATATTTAAAATGACCTCACGCCCTTCCGAAAGGGGATAGAAGCATGAGATCGCGAAAGTTAGCAGCCTCCCAGGGTCAGAAACTCGGTCTCAATCAAAACTATTTTTCCTCTGAGAGCAAAGCACCAGCTCCGTGATCACTTGCTTCCTGTTAATTTCACAATACCGGGGCCGCGATATTAAAAAAATTACCTCACGCCCCTCCGAAAGGAGGGAGAAGCATGGCATCGGTGAATTAAGCAGTCTCCCAGGTTCAGACACTGGGTTTCAATGGATACCATTAGGCAATCTCTTTCAGTCCGGAAGGAGGAGCTCCGCGATCAGCTGCTACTTTTAATATCACAATAAGGCGACGCCATATTTAAAAACAATCTCACGCCCCTCTGGAAGGGGAGAGAAGCATCACATCGCTGATGTTAGAATCCTCCCAGCGTCATACAGTCGGTGTCAATCGAAACCATCAGGGACTCTGTTTGAGTCCCAAAGCACAAACTCAGTGATCGCAGGCAACTTTTAATTTCACATCTCACGTCCCTCTGACAGGAGAGAGGCATGACATCGCGAAAGTTAGCAGCCGCCCAGGGTCAGAAACTCGGTGTCAATCTGAACCGTTCGGCCCTGAGTTTGAGTCACAAAGCAGGAGTTCGGTGATCGCTGGTTACTTTTAATTTCACATCTCAAGTCCGTCGGAAAGGAGAGAGAAGCATGACATCGCTGATGTTACAATCCTCCCAGGATCAGAAACAAAGCTAGGTGTCAATCGAAACAATTACGGCCTCTGTTGAAGTCCCAAAGCACAAGATCAGTGATCGCTGCATACTTTTCATTTCACATCGCCAGAGCAAAGATATTTAAACATGACCTCACGCCCTTCCGAAAAGGGGATGGAAGCATGACATCGCTGATGTTAGAATCCTCCTAGGATCAAAAACATAGCTAGGTGTGAATTCAAACCACTAGGCCCTCTGTTTGAATCCCAAAGCACAAGCTCAGTGATCGCTGCATACTTTTAATTTCACATCGCCAGAGTAGAGATATTTAAAAATAACCTCACGCCCTTCCGAAAGGGGATGGAAGCATGACATCGCTGATGTTAGAATCCTCCTAGGATCAAAAACATAGCTAGGTGTGAATTCAAACCACTAGGCCCTCTGTTTGAATCCCAAAGCACAAGCTCAGTGATCGCTGCATACTTTTAATTTCACATCGCCAGAGTAGAGATATTTAAAAATAACCTCACGCCCTTCCGAAAGGGGATGGAAGCATGACATCGCTGATGTTAGAATCCTCCTAGGATCAAAAACATAGCTAGGTGTGAATTCAAACCACTAGGCCCTCTGTTTGAATCCCAAAGCACAGGCTCAGTGATCGCTGCATACTTTTCATTTCACATCGCCAGAGCTGAGATATTTAAAAATGACCTCACGCCCTTCCGAAAGGGGATAGAAGCATGAGATCGCGAAAGTTAGCAGCCTCCCAGGGTCAGAAACTCGGTCTCAATCAAAACTATTTTCCCTCTGAGAGCAAAGCACCAGCTCCGTGATCACTTGCTTCCTGTTAATTTCACAATACCGGGGCCGCGATATTAAAAAAAAATTACCTCACGCCCCTCCGAAAGGAGGGAGAAGCATGGCATCGGTGAAGTAAGCAGTCTCCCAGGTTCAGACACTGGGTTTCAATGGATACCATTAGGCAATCCCTTTCTGTCCCCAAGGAGGAGCTCCGCGATCGCCTGCTACTTTTAATATCACAATAAGGCGACGCGATATTTAAAAACAATCTCACGCCCCTCTGGAAGGGGAGAGAAAAATGACATCGCTGATGTTAGAATCCTCCCAGCGTCATACAGTCGGTGTCAATCGAAACCATCAGGGACTCTGTTTGAGTCCCAAAGCACAAACTCAGTGATCGCCGGCAACTTTTAATTTCACATCTCACGTCCCTCTGACAGGAGAGAGAGGCATGACATCGCGAAAGTTAGCAGCCGCCCAGGGTCAGAAACTCGGTGTCAATCTGAACCGTTCGGCCCTGAGTTTGAGTCACAAAGCAGGAGTTCGGTGATCGCTGGTTACTTTTAATTTCACATCTCAAGTCCGTCGGAAAGGAGAGAAAAGCATGACATCGCTGATGTTACAATCCTCCCAGGATCAGAAACAAAGCTAGGTGTGAATCGAAACAATTACGGCCTCTGTTGAAGTCCCAAAGCAGAAGATCAGTGATCGCTGCATACTTTTCATTTCACATCGCCAGAGCAAAGATATTTAAACATGACCTCACGCCCTTCCGAAAGGGGATGGAAGCATGACATCGCTGATGTTAGAATTCTCCTAGGATCAAAAACATACCTAGGTGTGAATTCAAACCACTAGGCCCTCTGTTTGAATCCCAAAGCACAAGCTCAGTGATCGCTGCATACTTTTAATTTCACATCGCCAGAGTAGAGATATTTAAAAATAACCTCACGCCCTTCCGAAAGGGGATGGAAGCATGACATCGCTGATGTTAGAATCCTCCTAGGATCAAAAACATAGCTAGGTGTGAATTCAAACCACTAGGCCCTCTGTTTTAATCCCAAAGCACAAGCTCAGTGATCGCTGCATACTTTTCATTTCACATCGCCAGAGCTGAGATATTTAAAAATGACCTCACGCCCTTCCGAAAGGGGATAGAAGCATGAGATCGCGGAAGTTAGCAGCCTCCCAGGGTCAGAAACTCGGTCTCAATCAAAACTATTTTTCCCTCTGAGAGCAAAGCACCAGCTCCGTGATCACTTGCTTCCTGTTAATTTCACAATACCGGGGCCGCGATATTAAAAAATTACCTCACACCCCTCCGAAAGGAGGGAGAAGCAGGCATCGGTGAAGTAAGCAGTCTCCCAGGTTCAGACACTGGGTTTCAATGGATACCATTAGGCAATCCCTTTCTGTCCCCAAGGAGGAGCTCCGCGATCGCCTGCTACTTTTAATATCACAATAAGGCGGCGCGATATTTGAAAACAATCTCACGCCCCTCTGGAAGGGGAGAGAAGCATGACATCGCTGATGTTAGAATCCTCCCAGCGTCATACAGTCGGTGTCAATCGAAACCATCAGGGACTCTGTTTGAGTCCCAAAGCACAAACTCAGTGATCGCCGGCAACTTTTAATTTCACATCTCACGTCCCTCTGACAGGAGAGGAGGCATGACATCGCGAAAGTTAGCAGCCGCCCAGGGTCAGAAACTCGGTGTCAATCTGAACCGTTCGGCCCTGTGTTTGAGTCACAAAGCAGGAGTTCGGTGATCGCTGAGTTTCAAATCTCACGTCAGTCCGAAAGGAGAGAGAAGCATGACATCGCTGATGTTAGAATCCTCCCAGGATCAAAAAAGCAGAGCTAGGTGTGAATTCAAACCACTAGGCCCTCTGTTTGAATCCAAAAGCACAAGCTCAGTGATCGCTGCATACTTTTAATTTCACATCGCCAGAGCAGAGATATTTAAAAATGACCTCACGCCCTTCCGAAAGGGGATGGAAGCATGACATCGCTGATGTTAGAATCCTCCTAGGATCAAAAACATAGCTAGGTGTGAATTCAAACCACTAGGCCCTCTGTTTGAATCCCAAAGCACAAGCTCAGTGATCGCTGCATACTTTCAATTTCACATCGCCAGAGCAGAGATATTTAAAATAACCTCACGCCCTTCCGAAAGGGGATGGAAGCATGACATCGCTGATGTTAGAATCCTCCTAGGATCAAAACATAGCTAGGTGTGAATTCAAACCACTAGGCCCTCTGTTTGAATCCCAAAGCACAAGCTCAGTGATCGCTGCATACTTTTCATTTCACATCGCCAGAGCTGAGATATTTAAAAATGACCTCACGCCCTTCCGAAAGGGGATAGAAGCATGAGATCGCGAAAGTTAGCAGCCTCCCAGGGTCAGAAACTCGGTCTCAATCAAAACTATTTTCCTTCCGAGAGCAAAGCACCAGCTCCGTGATCACTTGATTCCTGTTAATTTCACAATACTGGGGCCGCGATTTAAAAAAAAAAAACTCACGCCCCTCCGAAAGGAGGAGAAGCATGGCATCGATGAAGTTAACAACCTCCCAGGTTGAGACATTCGCTGTCAATCGAGAACATTAGGGCGTCTCTTTGAGTACCAAAGAAGGAGCTCCGCGATCGCCTGCTACTTTTAATATCACAATAAGGCGACGCGATATTTGAAAACAATCTCACGCCCCTCTGGAAGGGGAGAGAAGCATGAGATCGCTGATGTTAGAATCCTCCCAGCGTCATACAGTCGGTGTCAATCGAAACCATCAGGGACTCTGTTTGAGTCCCAAAGCACAAACTCAGTGATCGCAGGCAACTTTTAATTTCACATCTCACGTCCCTCTGACAGGAGAGAGAGGCATGACATCGCGAAAGTTAGCAGCCGCCCAGGGTCAGAAACTCGGTGTCAATCTGAACCGTTCGGCCCTGAGTTTGAGTCACAAAGCAGGAGTTCGTGATCGCTGGCTACTTTTAATTTCACATCTCAAGTCCGTCGGAAAGGAGAGAGAAGCATGACATCGCTGATGTTACAATCCTCCCAGGATCAGAAACAAAGCTAGGTGTGAATCGAAACAATTACGGCCTCTGTTGAAGTCCCAAAGCACAAGATCAGTGATCGCTGCATACTTTTCATTTCACATCGCCAGAGCAAAGATATTTAAACATGACCTCACGCCCTTCCGAAAGGGGATGGAAGCATGACATCGCTGATGTTAGAATCCTCCTAGGATCAAAAACATAGCTAGGTGTGAATTCAAACCACTAGGCCCTCTGTTTGAATCCAAAAGCACAAGCTCAGTGATCGCTGCATGCTTTTAATTTCACATCGCCAGAGCAGAGATATTTAAAAATGACCTCACGCCCTTCCGAAAGGGGATTTTCGCATGACATCGCTGATGTTAGAATCCTCCTAGGATCAAAAACATAGCTAAGTGTGAATTCAAACGACTAGGCCCTCAGTTTCAATACCAAAGCACAAGCTGAGTGATCGCTGCATGCTTTTAATTTCACATGGCCAGAGCAGAGACATTTAAAAATGACCTCACGCTCTTCCGAAAGGGGATTTAAGCATGAGATCGCTGAAGGTAGCAGCCTCCCAGGGTCACAAACTCGGTCTCAATCAAAACTATTTTTCCCTCTGAGACCCAAAGCACCAGCTCCGTGATCACTTGCTTCCTGTTAATTTCACAATACCGGGGCCGCGATATTAAAAAAATTACCTCACGCCCCTCCGAAACGAGGGAGAAGCATGGCATCGGTGAAGTTAGCAGCCTCCCAGGTTCAGACACTGGGTTTCAAAGGATACCATTAGGCAATCCCTTTCAGTCCACAAGGAGGAGCACTGCGATCGCCTGCTACTTTTAATATCACAATACGGCGAGGCGATATTTAAAAACAACCTCACGCCCGTCTGGAAGGGGATAGAAGCATGACATCGCTGATGTTAGAATCCTCCCAGGATCAGAAACATAGCTAGGAGTGAATCGAAACAATTACGGCCTCTGTTGGAGTGCCAAAGCACAAGCTGGGTGGTCGCTGGCTTCTTTTAATTTCACATGGCAGTAGCCGCGATATTTAAAGATAACCTCACGCCCCTCTGGAATGGAAGAGACGCATAACATCGCTGATGTTAGAATCCTCCTAGGATCAAAAACATAGCTAGGTGTGAATTGAAACCACTAGGCCCTCTGTTTGAATCCCAAAGCACAAGCTCAGTGATCGGGGGAAACTTTTAATTTCACATCTCACGTCCCTCTGACAGGAGGCAGAGGCATGACATCGCGAAAATTAGCAGCTGCCCAAGGTCAGAAACTCGGCGTCAATCTGAACCGTTAGGGCCTGTGTTTGAGTCACAAAGCAGGAGTTCGGTGATCGCTGGTTACTTTTAATTTCAGATCTCAAGTCCGTCGGAAAGGAGAGAGAAGCATGACATCGCTGATGTTAGAATCCTCCCAGGATCAGAAACAAAGCTAGGTGCGAATCGAAACAATTACGGGCCTTGTTGGAATCCCAAAGCACAAGATCAGTGATCGCTGCATACTTTTCATTTCACATCGCCAGAGCAGAGATATTTAAAAATGACCTCACGTCCTTCCGAAAGGGGATAGAAGCATGACATCGCTGATGTTAGCAGCCTCCTAGGATCAAAAACATAGCTAGGTGTGAATTCAAACCACTAGGCCCTCTGTTTGAATCCCAAAGCACAAGCTCAGTGATCGCTGCATACTTTTAATTTCACATCGCCAGAGCAGAGATATTTGAAAATGACCTCACGCCCTTCCGAAAGGGGATTTAAGCATGTCATCGGTGAAGTTAGCAGCCTCCCAGGGTCAGAAACTCGGTCTCAATCAAAACTATTTTTCCCTCTGAGACCCAAAGCACCAGCTCCGTGATCACTTGCTTCCTGTTAATTTCACAATACGGGGCCGCGATATTAAAAAATTACCTCACGCCCCTCCGAAAGGAGGGAGAAGCATGGCAATGTGAAGTTAGCAGTCTCCCAGGTTCAGACACTGGGTTTCAATGGATACCATTAGGCAATCCCTTTCAGTCCCCAGGAGGAGCTCCGCGATCGCCTGCTACTTTTAATAACACAATACA
>JAFDVH010000032.1:41345-66115 GCA_019176425.1 Megalops atlanticus | reverse complement strand
TAAACAGAGGCTGTCAGAGGGACGGAGATGAAATTAAAAGTTGCCCCCGATCACTGAGTTTGTGCTTGGGGACTCAAACAGAGTCCCTGATGGTTTCGATTGACACCGACTGTATGACGCTGGGAGGATTCTAACATCAGCGATGTCATGCTTCTCCCCTTCCAGAGGGGCGTGAGATTGTTTTTAAATATCGCACGCCTTATTGTGATATTAAAAGTAGCAGGCGATCGCGGAGCTCCTCCTTGGGGACTGAAAGGGATTGCCAAATGGTATCCATTGAAACCCAGTGTCTGAACCTGGGAGACTGCTTACTTCACCGATGCCATGCTTCTCCCCTCCTTTCGGAGGGGCGTGAGGTAATTTTTTTAATATCGCGGCCCGGTATTGTGAAATTAACAGGAAGCAAGTGATCACGGAGCTGGTGCTTTGCTCTCAGAGGGAAAAATAGTTTTGATTGAGACCGAGTTTCTGACCCTGGGAGGCTGCTAACTTCAGCGATCTCATGCTTCTATCCCCCTTTCGGAAGGGCGTGAGGTCATTTTTAAATATCTCAGCTCTGGCGATGTGAAATGAAAAGTATGCAGCGATCACTGAGCTTGTGCTTTGGGATTCAAACAGAGGGCCTAGTGGTTTGAATTCACACCTAGCTTTGTTTTTGATCCTGGGAGGATTGTAACATCAGCGATGTCATGCTTCTCCCTCCTTTCCGGTCATTTTTAAATATCTCTGATGTGAAATTAAAAGTAACCAGCGATCACCGAACTTGTGCTTTGTGACTCAAACAGAGGGCCTAACGGTTCAGTTTGACACCTAGCTTTGTTTCTGACCCTGGGAGGATTCTAACTTCAGCGATGTCATGCCTCTCTCTCCTGTCAGAGGGACGTGAGATGTGAAATTAAAAGTTGCCCGGCGATCACTGAGTTTGTGCTTTGGGACTCAAACAGAGTCCCTGATGGTTTCGATTGACACCGACTTTCTGACGCTGGGAGGATTCTAACATCAGCGATGTCATGCTTCTCTCCCTTCCAGAGGGGCGTGAGATTGTTTTTAAAATATCGCTCTGGAGATGTGAAATTAAAAGTAGCAGGCGATCACTGAGCTCCTCCTTGGGGACTGAAAGGGAGGGCCAAATGGTATCCATTGAAACCCAGTGTCTGAACCTGGGAGACTGCTTACTTCACCGATGCCATGCTTCTCCTCCTTTCAGAGGGGCGTGAGGTAATTTTTTTTTAATATCGCGCCCCGGTATTGTGAAATTAACAGGAAGCAAGTGATCACGGAGCTGGTGCTTTGCTCTCAGAGGGAAAAATAGTTTTGATTGAGACCGAGTTTCTGAACCTGGGAGGCTGCTAACTTTCGCGATCTCATGCTTCTATCCCCTTTCGGAAGGGCGTGAGGTCATTTTTAAATATCTCAGCTCTGGCGATGTGAAATTAAAAGTATGCAGCGATCACTGAGCTTGTGCTTTGGGATTCAAACAGAGGGCCTAGTGGTTTGAATTCACGCCTAGCTATGTTTTTGATCCTAGGAGGATTCTAACATCAGCGATGTCATGCTTCCATCCCCTTTCGGAAGGGCGTGAGGTCATTTTTAAATATCTCTGCTCTGGCGATGTGAAATTAAAAGTATGCAGCGATCACTGAGCTTGTGCTTTGGGATTCAAACAGAGGGCCTAGTGGTTTGAATTCACACTAGCTATGTTTTGATCCTAGGAGGATTGTAACATCAGCGATGTCATGCTTCCATCCCCTTTCGGAAGGGCGTGAGGTCATTTTTAAATATCTCTGCTCTGGCGATGTGAAATGAAAAGTATGCAGCGATCACTGATCTTGTGCTTTGGGACTTCAAACAGAGGCCGAATTGTTTGATTCACACCTAGCTTTGTTTCTGATCCTGGGAGGATTCTAACATCAGCGATGTCATGCTTCTCTCTCCTTTCCGACGGACTTGAGATGTGAAATTAAAAGTAACCAGCGATCACCGAACTCCTGCTTTGTGACTCAAACACAGGGCCGAACGGTTCAGATTGACACCGAGTTTCTGACCCTGGGAGGCTGCTAACTTTCGCGATGTCATGCCTCTCTCTCCCTCAGAGGGACGTGAGATGTGAAATTAAAAGTTGCCCCGATCACTGAGTTTGTGCTTGGGACTCAAACAGAGTCCCTGATGGTTTCGATTGACACCGACTGTATGACGCTGGGAGGATTCTAACATCAGCGATGTCATGCTTCTCTCCCCTTCCAGAGGGGCGTGAGATTGTTTTTAAATATCGCGTCGCTTATTGTGATATTAAAAGTAGCAGGCGATCGCGGAGCTCCTCCTTGGGACTGAAAGGGATTGCCTAATGGTATCCATTGAAACCCAGTGTCTGAACCTGGGAGACTGCTTACTTCACCGATGCCATGCTTCTCCCTCCCTTTCGGAGGGGCGTGAGGTAATTTTTTTAATATCGCGGCCCGGTATTGTGAAATTAACAGGAAGCAAGTGATCACGGAGCTGGTGCTTTGCTCTCAGAGGGAAAATACTTTTGATTGAGACCGAGTTTCTGACCCTGGGAGGCTGCTAACTTTCAGCGATCTCATGCTTCTATCCCCTTTCGGAAGGGCGTGAGGTCATTTTTAAATATCTCAGCTCTGGCGATGTGAAATGAAAAGTATGCAGCGATCACTGAGCTTGTGCTTTGGGATTCAAACAGAGGGCCTATTGGTTTGAATTCACACCTAGCTATGTTTTTGATCCTAGGAGGATTCTAACATCAGCGATGTCATGCTTCTCTCTCCTTTCCGACGGACTTGAGATGTGAAATTGAAAGTAAAAGTAGCGATCACCGAACTCCTGCTTTGTGACTCAAACACAGGGCCGAACGGTTCAGATTGACACCGAGTTTCTGACCCTGGGAGGCTGCTAACTTTCGCGATGTCATGCCTCTCTCTCCTGTCAGAGGGACGTGAGATGTGAAATTAAAAGTTGCCGCGATCACTGAGTTTGTGCTTTGGGACTCAAACAGAGGGCCTAGTGGTTTGGATTCACACCTAGCTATGTTTTTGATCCTAGGAGGATTCTAACATCAGCGATGTCATGCTTCCATCCTTTCGGAATGGCGTGAGGTCATTTTTAAATATCTCTGCTCTGGCGATGTGAAATTAAAAGTATGCAGCAATCACTGAGCTTGTGCTTTTGGGATTCAAACAGAGGGCCTAGTGGTTTGAATTCACACCTAGCTATGCTTTTGATCCTAGGAGGATTCTAACATCAGCGATGTCATGCTTCCATCCCCTTCGGAATGGCGTGAGGTCATTTTTAAATATCTCTGCTCTGGCGATGTGAAATTAAAAGTATGCAGCGATCACTGAGCTTGTGCTTTTGGATTCAAACAGAGGGCCTAGTGGTTTGAATTCACACCTAGCTCTGATTTTGATCCTAGGAGGATTCTAACATCAGCGATGTCTTGCTTCTCTCTCCTTTCGGACTGACGTGAGATTTGAAATTAAAAGTAACCAGCGATCACCGAACTCCTGCTTTGTGACTCAAACACAGGGCCGAACGGTTCAGATTGACACCGAGTTTCTGACCCTGGCGGGCTGCTAACTTTCGCGATGTCATGCCTCTCTCCTGTCAGAGGGACGTGAGATGTGAAATTAAAAGTTGCCCCCGATCACTGAGTTTGTGCTTGGGACTCAAACAGAGTCCCTGATGGTTTGATTGACACCGACTGTATGACGCTGGGAGGATTCTAACATCAGCGATGTCATGCTTCTCTCCCCTTCCAGAGGGGCGTGAGATTGTTTTTAAATATCGCACGCCTTATTGTGATATTAAAAGTAGCAGGCGATCACGGAGCTCCTCCTTTGGGGACTGAAAGGGATTGCCAAATGGTATCCATTGAAACCCAGTGTCTGAACCTGGGAGACTGCTTACTTCACCGATGCCATGCTTCTCCCTCCTTTCGGAGGGGCGTGAGGTAATTTTTTTAATATCGCTGCCCCGGTATTGTGAAATTAACAGGAAGCAAGTGATCACGGAGATGGTGCTTTGGGACTCAGAGGGAAAAATAGTTTTGATTGAGACCGAGTTTCTGACCCTGGGAGGCTGCTAACTTTCGCGATCTCATGCTTCTATCCCCTTTCGGAAGGGCGTGAGGTCATTTTTAAATATCTCAGCTCTGGCAATGTGAAATTAAAAGTATGCAGCGATCACTGAGCTTGTGCTTTGGGATTCAAACAGAGGGCCTAGTGGTTTGAATTCACACCTAGCTATGTTTTTGATCCTAGGAGGATTGTAACATCAGCGATGTCATGCTTCCATCCCCTTTCGGAAGGGCGTGAGGTCATTTTTAAATATCTCAGCTCTGGCGATGTGAAATTAAAAGTATGCAGCGATCACTGATCTTGTGCTTTGGGACTTCAACAGAGGCCGTAATTGTTTCGATTCACACCTAGCTTTGTTTCTGATCCTGGGAGGATTCTAACATCAGCGATGTCATGCTTCTCTCCTTTCCGACGGACTTCAGATGTGAAATTAAAAGTAACCAGCGATCACCGAACTCCTGCTTTGTGACTCAAACACAGGGCCGAACGGTTCAGATTGACACCGAGTTTCTGACCCTGGGAGGCTGCTAACTTTCAGCGATGTCATGCCTCTCTCCCTGTCAGAGGGACGTGAGATGTGAAATTAAAAGTTGCCAGCGATCACTGAGTTTGTGCTTGGGACTCAAACAGAGTCCCTGATGGTTTCGATTGACACCGACTGTATGACGCTGGGAGGATTCTAACATCAGCGATGTCATGCTTCTCTCCTTCTTCCAGAGGGGCGTGAGATTGTTTTTAAATATCGCGCTCCTTATTGTGATATTAAAAGTAGCAGGCGATCACGGAGCTCCTCCTTTGGGACTGAAAGGGATTGCCTAATGGTATCCATTGAAACCCAGTGTCTGAACCTGGGAGACTGCTAACTTCACCGATGCCATGCTTCTCCTCCTTTCGGAGGGGCGTGAGGTAATTTTTTTAAATATCGCGGCCCCGGTATTGTGAAATTAACAGGAAGCAAGTGATCACGGAGCTGGTGCTTGGGTCAGAGAGGGAAAATACTTTTGATTGAGACCGAGTTTCTGACCCTGGGAGGCTGCTAACTTCAGCGATCTCATGCTTCTATCCCTTTCGGAAGGGCGTGAGGTCATTTTTAAATATCTCAGCTCTGGCGATGTGAAATGAAAAGTATGCAGCGATCACTGATCTTTTGCTTTGGGACTTCAACAGAGGCCCTAATTGTTTGATTCACACCTAGCTTTGTTTCTGATCCTGGGAGGATTCTAACATCAGCGATGTCATGCTTCTCTCTCCTTTCCGACGGACTTGAGATGTGAAATTAAAAGTAACCAGCGATCACCGAACTCCTGCTTTGTGACTCAAACACAGGGCCGAACGGTTCAGATTGACACCGAGTTTCTGACCCTGGGCGGCTGCTAACTTCGCGATGTCATGCCTCTCTCTCCTGTCAGAGGGACGTTTTCACTGAGTTTGTGCTTTGGGACTCAAACAGATGTGAAATTAAAAGTTGCCGGCGATCACTGAGTTTGTGCTTTGGGACTCAAACAGAGGGCCTAGTGGTTTGAATTCACACCTAGCTATGTTTTTGATCCTAGGAGGATTCTAACATCAGCGATGTCATGCTTCCATCCCCTTCGGAATGGCGTGAGGTCATTTTTAAATATCTCTGCTCTGGCGATGTGAAATTAAAAGTATGCAGCAATCACTGAGCTTGTGCTTTGGGATTCAAACAGAGGGCCTAGTGGTTTGAATTCACACCTAGCTATGCTTTTGATCCTAGGAGGATTCTAACATCAGCGATGTCATGCTTCCATCCCTTTCGGAATGGCGTGAGGTCATTTTTAAATATCTCTGCTCTGGCGATGTGAAATTAAAAGTATGCAGCGATCACTGAGCTTGTGCTTTGGGATTCAAACAGAGGGCCTAGTGGTTTGAATTCACACCTAGCTCTGATTTTGATCCTAGGAGGATTCTAACATCAGCGATGTCTTGCTTCTCTCTCCTTTCGGACTGACGTGAGATTTGAAATTAAAAGTAGCCAGCGATCACCGAACTCCTGCTTTGTGACTCAAACACAGGGCCGAACGGTTCAGATTGACACCGAGTTTCTGACCCTGGGCGGCTGCTAACTTTCGCGATGTCATGCCTCTCTCCCTGTCAGAGGGACGTGAGATGTGAAATTAAAAGTTGCCCCCGATCACTGAGTTTGTGCTTGGGACTCAAACAGAGTCCCTGATGGTTTCGATTGACACCGACTGTATGACGCTGGGAGGATTCTAACATCAGCGATGTCATGCTTCTCTCCCCTTCCAGAGGGGCGTGAGATTGTTTTTAAATATCGCGTCGCCTTATTGTGATATTAAAAGTAGCAGGCGATCGCGGAGCTCCTCCTTGGGGACTGAAAGGGATTGCCAAATGGTATCCATTGAAACCCAGTGTCTGAACCTGGGAGACTGCTTACTTCACCGATGCCATGCTTCTCCTCCTTTCGGAGGGGCGTGAGGTAATTTTTTTAATATCGCGGCCCGGTATTGTGAAATTAACAGGAAGCAAGTGATCACGGAGCTGGTGCTTTGCTCTCAGAGGGAAAAATAGTTTTGATTGAGACCGAGTTTCTGACCCTGGGAGGCTGCTAACTTTCGCGATCTCATGCTTCTATCCCCTTTCGGAAGGGCGTGAGGTCATTTTTAAATATCTCTGCTCTGGCGATGTGAAATTAAAAGTATGCAGCGATCACTGAGCTTGTGCTTTGGGATTCAAACAGAGGGCCTAGTGGTTTGAATTCACACCTAGCTATGTTTTTGATCCTAGGAGGATTCTAACATCAGCGATGTCATGCTTCCATCCCCTTTCGGAAGGGCGTGAGGTCATTTTTAAATATCTCAGCTCTGGCGATGTGAAATGAAAAGTATGCAGCGATCACTGATCTTGTGCTTTGGGACTTCAACAGAGGCCGTAATTGTTTGAATTCACACCTAGCTTTGTTTCTGATCCTGGGAGGATTCTAACATCAGCGATGTCATGCTTCTCTCCTTTCCGACGGACTTGAGATGTGAAATTAAAAGTAACCAGCGATCACCGAACTCCTGCTTTGTGACTCAAACACAGGGCCGAACGGTTCAGATTGACACCGAGTTTCTGACCCTGGGAGGCTGCTAACTTCAGCGATGTCATGCCTCTCTCTCCTGTCAGAGGGACGTGAGATGTGAAATTAAAAGTTGCCGCGATCACTGAGTTTGTGCTTTGGGACTCAAACAGAGTCCCTGATGGTTTCGATTGACACCGACTGTATGACGCTGGGAGGATTCTAACATCAGCGATGTCATGCTTCTCTCCCCTTCCAGAGGGCGTGAGATTGTTTTTAAATATCGTCGCTCTTATTGTGATATTAAAAGTAGCAGGCGATCACGGAGCTCCTGCTTTGGGACTGAAAGGGATTGCCTAATGGTTTCCATTGAAACCCAGTGTCTGAACCTGGGAGACTGCTTACTTCACCGATGCCATGCTTCTCCTCCTTTCGGAGGGGCGTGAGGTAATTTTTTTAATATCGCGCCCCCGGTATTGTGAAATTAACAGGAAGCAAGTGATCACGGAGCTGGTGCTTTCTCAGAGGGAAAAATACTTTTGATTGAGACCGAGTTTCTGACCCTGGGAGGCTGCTAACTTCAGCGATCTCATGCTTCTATCCCCTTTCGAAGGGCGTGAGGTCATTTTTAAATATCTCAGCTCTGGCGATGTGAAATTAAAAGTATGCAGCGATCACTGAGCTTGTGCTTTGGGACTTCAAACAGAGGGCCTAATGGTTTCGATTCACACCGAGCTTTGTTTCTGATCCTGGGAGGATTCTAACATCAGCGATGTCATGCTTCTCTCTCCTTTCCGAAGGGCGTGAGGTTGTTTTTAAATATCTTGAGATGTGAAATTAAAAGTAACCAGCGATCACCGAACTTGTGCTTTGGGACTCAAACACAGGGCCGAACGGTTCAGATTGACACCGAGTTTCTGACCCTGGGAGGCTGCTAACTTCAGCGATGTCATGCCTCCTCTCCTGTCAGAGGGACGTGAGATGTGAAATTAAAAGTTGCCCCCGATCACTGAGTTTGTGCTTTGGGACTCAAACAGAGGGCCTAGTGGTTTGAATTCACACCTTGCTATGTTTTTGATCCTAGGAGGATTCTAACATCAGCGATGTCATGCTTCCATCCCCTTTCGGAATGGCGTGAGGTCATTTTTAAATATCTCTGCTCTGGCGATGTGAAATTAAAAGTATGCAGCAATCACTGAGCTTGTGCTTGGGGATTCAAACAGAGGGCCTAGTGGTTTGAATTCACACCTAGCTATGCTTTTGATCCTAGGAGGATTCTAACATCAGCGATGTCATGCTTCCATCCCCTTTCGAAGGGCGTGAGGTCATTTTTAAATATCTCTGCTCTGGCGATGTGAAATTAAAAGTATGCAGCAATCACTGAGCTTGTGCTTTGGGATTCAAACAGAGGGCCTAGTGGTTTGAATTCACACCTAGCTCTGATTTTGATCCTAGGAGGATTCTAACATCAGCGATGTCTTGCTTCTCTCTCCTTTCGGACTGACGTGAGATTTGAAATTAAAAGTAGCCAGCGATCACCGAACTCCTGCTTTGTGACTCAAACACAGGGCCGAACGGTTCAGATTGACACCGAGTTTCTGACCCTGGGAGGCTGCTAACTTTCGCGATGTCATGCCTCTCTCCTGTCAGAGGGACGTGAGATGTGAAATTAAAAGTATGCAGCGATCACTGAGTTTGTGCTTTGGGACTCAAACAGAGTCCCTGATGGTTTCATTGACACCGACTGTATGACGCTGGGAGGATTCTAACATCAGCGATGTCATGCTTCTCTCCCCTTCCAGAGGGGCGTGAGATTGTTTTTAAATATCGCGCTCGCCTTATTGTGATATTAAAAGTAGCAGGCGATCACTGAGCTTGTCCTTGGGGACTGAAAGGGATTGCCTAATGGTATCCATTGAAACCCAGTGTCTGAACCTGGGAGACTGCTAACTTCACCGATGCCATGCTTCTCCTCCTTTCGGAGGGGCGTGAGGTAATTTTTTTTTAATATCGCGCCCCGATTTGTGAAATTAACAGGAAGCAAGTGATCACGGAGCTGGTGCTTTGGACTCTCAGAGGGAAAAAATAGTTTTGATTGAGACCGAGTTTCTGACCCTGGGAGGCTGCTAACTTTCAGCGATCTCATGCTTCTATCCCCTTTCGGAAGGGCGTGAGGTCATTTTTAAATATCTCAGCTCTGGCGATGTGAAATGAAAAGTATGCAGCGATCACTGAGCTTGTGCTTTGGGATTCAAACAGAGGGCCTAGTGGTTTGAATTCACACCTAGCTATGTTTTTGATCCTAGGAGGATTCTAACATCAGCGATGTCATGCTTCCATCCCCTTCGAAGGGCGTGAGGTCATTTTTAAATATCTCTGCTCTGGCGATGTGAAATTAAAAGTATGCAGCGATCACTGAGCTTGTGCTTTGGGATTCAAACAGAGGGCCTAGTGGTTTGAATTCACACCTAGCTATGTTTTTGATCCTAGGAGGATTCTAACATCAGCGATGTCATGCTTCCATCCCCTTTCGGAAGGGCGTGAGGTCATTTTTAAATATCTCTGCTCTGGCGATGTGAAATTAAAAGTATGCAGCGATCACTGAGCTTGTGCTTTGGGATTCAAACAGAGGGCCTAGTGGTTTGAATTCACACCTAGCTTTGTTTTTGATCCTGGGAGGATTCTAACATCAGCGATGTCATGCTTCTCCCTCTCCTTCGGACTGACTTGAGATGTGAAATTAAAAGTAACCAGCGATCACCGAACTCCTGCTTTGTGACTCAAACACAGGGCCTAACGGTTCAGATTGACACCGAGTTTCTGACCCTGGGAGGCTGCTAACTTTCAGCGATGTCATGCCTCTCTCCCTGTCAGAGGGACGTGAGATGTGAAATTAAAAGTTGCCAGGCGATCACTGAGTTTGTGCTTTGGGACTCAAACAGAGTCCCTGATGGTTTCGATTGACACCGACTGTGTGACGCTGGGAGGATTCTAACATCAGCGATGTCATGCTTCTCCCCTTCCAGAGGGGCGTGAGATTGTTTTTAAATATCGCAGCGCCTTATTGTGATATTAAAAGTAGCAGGCGATCACTGAGCTCCTCCTTTGGGACTGAAAACAGAGGCCTAATGGTATCCATTGAAACCCAGTGTCTGAACCTGGGAGACTGCTAACTTCACCGATGTCATGCTTCCCTCTCTTTCGGAGGGGCGTGAGGTAATTTTTTTAATATCGCGAGATGTGAAATTAACAGGAAGCAAGTGATCACGGAGCTGGTGCTTTGGGACTCAAAGGAGGGCCTAATAGTTTTGATTGAGACCGAGTTTCTGACCCTGGGAGGCTGCTAACTTTCGCGATCTCATGCTTCTATCCCCTTCGGAAGGGCGTGAGGTCATTTTTAAATATCTCAGCTCTGGCGATGTGAAATGAAAAGTATGCAGCGATCACTGAGCTTGTGCTTTGGGATTCAAACAGAGGGCCTAGTGGTTTGAATTCACACCTAGCTATGTTTTTGATCCTAGGAGGATTCTAACATCAGCGATGTCATGCTTCCATCCCCTTTCGGAAGGGCGTGAGGTCATTTTTAAATATCTCAGCTCTGGCGATGTGAAATGAAAAGTATGCAGCGATCACTGAGCTTGTGCTTTGGGATTCAAACAGAGGGCCTAGTGGTTTGAATTCACACCTAGCTATGTTTTTGATCCTAGGAGGATTGTAACATCAGCGATGTCATGCTTCCATCCCCTTTCGGAAGGGCGTGAGGTCATTTTTAAATATCTCTGCTCTGGCGATGTGAAATTAAAAGTATGCAGCGATCACTGAGCTTGTGCTTTGGGATTCAAACAGAGGCCCTAATGGTTTCATTCTAGTTTGAATTCACACCTAGCTTTGTTTCTGATCCTGGGAGGATTCTAACATCAGCGATGTCATGCTTCTCTCTCCTTTCCGACGGACTTGAGATGTGAAATTAAAAGTAACCAGCGATCACCGAACTCCTGCTTTGTGACTCAAACACAGGGCCGAACGGTTCAGATTGACACCGAGTTTCTGACCCTGGGAGGCTGCTAACTTTCGCGATGTCATGCCTCTCTCTCCTGTCAGAGGGACGTGAGATGAAAATTAAAAGTTGCCGCGATCACTGAGTTTGTGCTTTGGGACTCAAACAGAGTCCCTGATGGTTTCGATTGACACCGACTGTATGACGCTGGGAGGATTCTAACATCAGCGATGTCATGCTTCTCTCCCCTTCCAGAGGGGCGTGAGATTGTTTTTAAATATCGCGCCGCCTTATTGTGATATTAAAAGTAGCAGGCGATCGCGGAGCTCCTCCTTGGGGACTGAAAGGGATTGCCTAATGGTATCCATTGAAACCCAGTGTCTGAACCTGGGAGACTGCTTACTTCACCGATGCCATGCTTCTCCTCCTTTCGGAGGGGCGAGAGGTAATTTTTTTTTAATATCGCGCCCTGGTATTGTGAAATTAACAGGAAGCAAGTGATCACGGAGCTGGTGCTTGGGATTCTCAGAGGGAAAAAGTACTTTGATTGAGACCGAGTTTCTGACCCTGGGAGGCTGCTAACTTCAGCGATCTCATGCTTCTATCCCCTTTCGGAAGGGCGTGAGGTCATTTTTAAATATCTCAGCTCTGGCGATGTGAAATGAAAAGTATGCAGCGATCACTGAGCTTGTGCTTTGGGATTCAAACAGAGGGCCTAGTGGTTTGATTCACACCTAGCTATGTTTTTGATCCTGGGAGGATTCTAACATCAGCGATGTCATGCTTCTCTCTCCTTTCCGATTTTTAACTTGAGATGTGAAATTAAAAGTAACCAGCGATCACCGAACTCCTGCTTTGTGACTCAAACACAGGGCCGAACGGTTCAGATTGACACCGAGCTTTCTGACCCTGGGAGGCTGCTAACTTCAGCGATGTCATGCCTCTCTCCCTGTCAGAGGGAGGTTGTTTTTAGATGTGAAATTTAAAAGTTGCAGCGATCACTGAGTTTGTGCTTTGGGACTCAAACAGAGGGCCTAGTGGTTTGAATTGACACCTAGCTATGTTTTTGATCCTAGGAGGATTCTAACATCAGCGATGTCATGCTTCCATCCCCTTTCGGAATGGCGTGAGGTCATTTTTAAATATCTCTGCTCTGGCGATGTGAAATTAAAAGTATGCAGCGATCACTGAGCTTGTGCTTTGGGATTCAAACAGAGGGCCTAGTGGTTTGAATTCACACCTAGCTATGTTTTTGATCCTAGGAGGATTCTAACATCAGCGATGTCATGCTTCCATCCCCTTTCGGAAGGGCGTGAGGTCATTTTTAAATATCTCTGCTCTGGCGATGTGAAATTAAAAGTATGCAGCGATCACTGAGCTTGTGCTTTGGGATTCAAACAGAGGGCCTAGTGGTTTGAATTCACACCTAGCTCTGATTTTGATCCTAGGAGGATTCTAACATCAGCGATGTCTTGCTTCTCTCTCCTTTCCGACTGACGTGAGATTTGAAATTAAAAGTAACCAGCGATCACCGAACTCCTGCTTTGTGACTCAAACACAGGGCCGAACGGTTCAGATTGACACCGAGTTTCTGACCCTGGGAGGGCTGCTAACTTCGCGATGTCATGCCTCTCTCTCCTGTCAGAGGGACGGAGATGTGAAATTAAAAGTTGCCCCGATCACTGAGTTTGTGCTTTGGGACTCAAACAGAGTCCCTGATGGTTTCGATTGACACCGACTGTATGACGCTGGGAGGATTCTAACATCAGCGATGTCATGCTTCTCTCCCTTCCAGAGGGGCGTGAGATTGTTTTTAAATATCGCAACGCCTTATTGTGATATTAAAAGTAGCAGGCGATCGCGGAGCTCCTCCTTGGGGAATGAAAGGGATTGCCAAATGGTATCCATTGAAACCCAGTGTCTGAACCCTGGAGACTGCTAACTTCACCGATGCCATGCTTCTCCTCCTTTCGGAGGGGCGTGAGGTAATTTTTTTTTAATATCGCGGCCCCGGTATTGTGAAATTAACAGGAAGCAAGTGATCACGGAGCTGGTGCTTTGGGATTCAGAGGGAAAAATAGTTTTGATTGAGACCGAGTTTCTGACCCTGGGAGGCTGCTAACTTCAGCGATCTCATGCTTCTATCCCCTTTCGAAGGGCGTGAGGTCATTTTTAAATATCTCAGCTCTGGCGATGTGAAATTAAAAGTATGCAGCGATCACTGAGCTTGTGCTTTGGGATTCAAACAGAGGGCCTAGTGGTTTGAATTCACACCTAGCTATGTTTTTGATCCTAGGAGGATTGTAACATCAGCGATGTCATGCTTCCATCCCCTTTCGGAAGGGCGTGAGGTCATTTTTAAATATCTCTGCTCTGGCGATGTGAAATTAAAAGTATGCAGCGATCACTGAGCTTGTGCTTTGGGATTCAAACAGAGGGCCTAGTGGTTTGAATTCACACCTAGCTATGTTTTGATCCTGGGAGGATTCTAACATCAGCGATGTCATGCTTCCATCCCCTTCGGAAGGGCGTGAGGTCATTTTTAAATATCTCTGCTCTGGCGATGTGAAATTAAAAGTATGCAGCGATCACTGAGCTTGTGCTTTGGGATTCAAACAGAGGGCCTAGTGGTTTGAATTCACACCTAGCTATGTTTTTGATCCTAGGAGGATTCTAACATCAGCGATGTCATGCTTCCATCCCCTTTCGGAAGGGCGTGAGGTCATTTTTAAATATCTCAGCTCTGGCGATGTGAAATGAAAAGTATGCAGCGATCACTGATCTTGTGCTTTGGGACTCAAACAGAGGCCCTAATTGTTTCGATTCACACCGAGCTTTGTTTCTGATCCTGGGAGGATTCTAACATCAGCGATGTCATGCTTCTCTCTCCTTTCCGACGGACTTGAGATGTGAAATTAAAAGTAGCCAGCGATCACCGAACTCCTGCTTTGTGACTCAAACACAGGGCCGAACGGTTCAGATTGACACCGAGTTTCTGACCCTGGGAGGCTGCTAACTTCACCGATGTCATGCCTCTCTCCTCCTGTCAGAGGGACGTGAGATGTGAAATTAAAAGTTGCAAGCAGCGATCACTGAGTTTGTGCTTTGGGACTCAAACAGAGGGCCCTGATGGTTTGAATTGACACCTAGCTATGTTTTTGATCCTGGGAGGATTCTAACATCAGCGATGTCATGCTTCCATCCCCTTTCGGAGGGGCGTGAGGTCATTTTTAAATATCTCTGCTCTGGCGATGTGAAATTAAAAGTATGCAGCATCACTGAGCTTGTGCTTTGGGATTCAAACAGAGGGCCTAGTGGTTTGAATTGACACCTAGCTATGTTTTTGATCCTAGGAGGATTCTAACATCAGCGATGTCATGCTTCTCCCCCCTTCGGAAGGGCGTGAGGTAAGGTCATTTTTAAATATCTCTGCTCTGGCGATGTGAAATTAAAAGTATGCAGCGATCACTGAGCTTGTGCTTGGATTCAAACAGAGGCCCTAGTAGTTTTGATTGAGACCTAGCTCTGTTTTTGATCCTGGGAGGATTCTAACATCAGCGATGTCATGCTTCTATCTCTCGGAAGGGCGTGAGGACGGAAATGAGATTTGAAATTAAAAGTAGTATGCAGCGATCACTGAACTTGTGCTTTGTGACTCAAACACAGGGCCGAACGGTTCAGATTGACACCGCTTTGTTTCTGACCCTGGGAGGATTCTAACATTCAGCGATGTCATGCCTCTCTCCCTGTCAGAGGGACGTGAGATGTGAAATTAAAAGTTGCCCCCGATCACTGAGTTTGTGCTTTGGGACTCAAACAGAGTCCCTGATGGTTTCAGATTGACACCGACTGTCTGACGCTGGGAGGATTCTAACATCAGCGATGTCATGCTTCTCTCCTTCCAGAGGGGCGTGAGATTGTTTTTAAATATCGCTGCCGCCTTATTGTGATATTAAAAGTAGCAGGCACTGAGCTGTGCTTTGGGACTCAAAGGAGGGCCTAATGGTTTCCATTGAAACCCAGTGTCTGAACCTGGGAGACTGCTAACTTCACCGATGCCATGCTTCCATCCCCTTTCGGAGGGGCGTGAGGTCATTTTTAAATATCTCTGCTCCGGTATTGTGAAATTAACAGTAAGCAAGTGATCACGGAGCTGGTGCTTTGGGTCTCAGAGGGAAAAAATAGGTTTTGATTGAGACCGAGCTATGTTTTGATCCTGGGAGGCTGCTAACTTCAGCGATCTCATGCTTCCATCCCCTTTCGGAAGGGCGTGAGGTCATTTTTAAATATCTCAGCTCTGGCGATGTGAAATTAAAAGTATGCAGCGATCACTGAGCTTGTGCTTTGGGATTCAAACAGAGGGCCTAGTGGTTTGAATTCACACCTAGCTTTGTTTTTGATCCTAGGAGGATTCTAACATCAGCGATGTCATGCTTCTCTCTCCTTTTTCGACTGACTTGAGATGTGAAATTAAAAGTAACCAGCGATCACCGAACTCCTGCTTTGTGACTCAAACACAGGGCCGAACGGTTCAGATTGACACCTAGCTTTGTTTCTGACCCTGGGAGGATTCTAACATCAGCGATGTCATGCCTCTCCTCCCTGTCAGAGGGACGTGAGATGTGAAATTAAAAGTTGCCCCGATCACTGAGTTTGTGCTTTGGGACTCAAACAGAGTCCCTGATGGTTTCGATTGACACCGACTGTTTGACGCTGGGAGGATTCTAACATCAGCGATGTCATGCTTCTCTCCTTCCAGAGGGGCGTGAGATTGTTTTTAAATATCGCGCGCCTGATTGTGATATTAAAAGTAGCAGGCGATCGCGGAGCTCCTCCTTGGGGACTGAAAGGGATTGCCTAATGGTATCCATTGAAACCCAGTGTCTGAACCTGGGAGACTGCTTACTTCACCGATGCCATGCTTCTCCCTCCTTTCGGAGGGGCGTGAGGTAATTTTTTTAATATCGCGGCCCGGTATTGTGAAATTAACAGGAAGCAAGTGATCACGGAGCTGGTGCTTTGCTCTCAGAGGGAAAATAGTTTTGATTGAGACCGAGTTTCTGACCCTGGGAGGCTGCTAACTTCAGCGATCTCATGCTTCTATCCCCTTCGGAAGGGCGTGAGGTCATTTTTAAATATCTCAGCTCTGGGCGATGTGAAATTAAAAGTATGCAGCGATCACTGAGCTTGTGCTTTGGGATTCAAACAGAGGGCCTAGTGGTTTGAATTCACACCTAGCTATGTTTTTGATCCTAGGAGGCTTCTAACATCAGCGATGTCATGCTTCCATCCCCTTTCGGAAGGGCGTGAGGTCATTTTTAAATATCTCTGCTCTGGCGATGTGAAATTAAAAGTATGCAGCGATCACTGAGCTTGTGCTTTGGGATTCAAACAGAGGGCCTAGTGGTTTGAATTCACACCTAGCTATGTTTTTGATCCTAGGAGGATTCTAACTCAGCGATGTCATGCTTCCATCCCTTTCGGAAGGGCGTGAGGTCATTTTTAAATATCTTGCTCTGGCGATGTGAAATGAAAAGTATGCAGCGATCACTGATCTTGTGCTTTGGGATTCAAACAGAGGCCGTAATTGTTTTGATTCACACCTAGCTTTGTTTCTGATCCTGGGAGGATTCTAACATCAGCGATGTCATGCTTCTCTCCTTTCCGACGGACTTGAGATGTGAAATTAAAAGTAACCAGCGATCACCGAACTCCTGCTTTGTGACTCAAACACAGGGCCTAACGGTTCAGATTGACACCGAGTTTCTGACCCTGGGCGGCTGCTAACTTTCAGCGATGTCATGCCTCTCTCTCCTGTCAGAGGGACGGAGATGTGAAATTAAAAGTTGCCCGATCACTGAGTTTGTGCTTTGGGACTCAAACAGAGTCCCTGATGGTTTCGATTGACACCGACTGTATGACGCTGGGAGGATTCTAACATCAGCGATGTCATGCTTCTCTCCCTTCCAGAGGGGCGTGAGATTGTTTTTAAATATCGCGTCGCCTTTATTGTGATATTAAAAGTAGCAGGCGATCGCGAGCTCCTCCTTGGGGACTGAAAGGGATTGCCTAATGGTATCCATTGAAACCCAGTGTCTGAACCTGGGAGACTGCTTACTTCACCGATGCCATGCTTCTCCCTCCTTTCGGAGGGGCGTGAGGTAATTTTTTTAATATCGCGCCCCGGCATTGTGAAATTAACAGGAAGCAAGTGATCACGGAGCTGGTGCTTTGGGTCTCAGAGGGAAAAAAGCCTGATTTTGATTGAGACCGAGTTTCTGACCCTGGGAGGCTGCTAACTTTCGCGATCTCATGCTTCTATCCCCTTTCGGAAGGGCGTGAGGTCATTTTTAAATATCTCAGCTCTGGCGATGTGAAATTAAAAGTATGCAGCGATCACTGAGCTTGTGCTTTGGGATTCAAACAGAGGGCCTAGTGGTTTGAATTCACACCTAGCTATGTTTTTGATCCTAGGAGGATTCTAACATCAGCGATGTCATGCTTCCATCCCCTTTCGGAAGGGCGTGAGGTCATTTTTAAATATCTCTGCTCTGGCGATGTGAAATTAAAAGTATGCAGCGATCACTGAGCTTGTGCTTTGGGATTCAAACAGAGGGCCTAGTGGTTTGAATTCACACCTAGCTATGTTTTTGATCCTAGGAGGATTCTAACATCAGCGATGTCATGCTTCTATCCCCTTCCGAAAGGGCGTGAGGTCATGTTTAAATATCTCAGCTCTGGCGATGTGAAATTAAAAGTATGCAGCGATCACTGATCTTGTGCTTTGGGATTCAACAGAGGCCGTAATTGTTTCGATTCACACCTAGCTTTGTTTCTGATCCTGGGAGGATTCTAACATCAGCGATGTCATGCTTCTCTCCTTTCCGACGGACTTGAGATGTGAAATTAAAAGTAACCAGCGATCACCGAACTCCTGCTTTGTGACTCAAACACAGGGCCGAACGGTTCAGATTGACACCGAGTTTCTGACCCTGGGCTGCTGCTAACTTTCAGCGATGTCATGCCTCTCCCTCCTGTCAGAGGGACGGAGATGTGAAATTAAAAGTTGCCCCCGATCACTGAGTTTGTGCTTTGGGACTCAAACAGAGTCCCTGGTGGTTTCGATTGACACCGACTGTATGACGCTGGGAGGATTCTAACATCAGCGATGTCATGCTTCTCTCCTTCCAGAGGGGCGTGAGATTGTTTTTAAATATCGCGTCGCCTTTATTGTGATATTAAAAGTAGCAGGCGATCGCGAGCTCCTCCTTGGGGACTGAAAGGGATTGCCTAATGGTATCCATTGAAACCCAGTGTCTGAACCTGGGAGACTGCTAACTTCACCGATGCCATGCTTCTCCTCCTTTCGGAGGGGCGTGAGGTAATTTTTTTAATATCGCGCCCCTGTATTGTGAAATTAACAGGAAGCAAGTGATCACGGAGCTGGTGCTTTGGGTCTCAGAGGGAAAAATAGTTTTGATTGAGACCGAGTTTCTGACCCTGGGAGGCTGCTAACTTCAGCGATCTCATGCTTCTATCCCCTTTCGGAAGGGCGTGAGGTCATTTTTAAATATCTCTGCTCTGGCGATGTGAAATTAAAAGTATGCAGCGATCACTGAGCTTGTGCTTTGGGATTCAAACAGAGGGCCTAGTGGTTTGAATTCACACCTAGCTATGTTTTTGATCCTAGGAGGATTCTAACATCAGCGATGTCATGCTTCCATCCCCTTTCGGAAGGGCGTGAGGTCATTTTTAAATATCTCTGCTCTGGCGATGTGAAATTAAAAGTATGCAGCGATCACTGATCTTGTGCTTTTGGGACTCAAACAGAGGCCGTAGTTGTTTCGATTCACACCTAGCTTTGTTTCTGATCCTGGGAGGATTGTAACATCAGCGATGTCATGCTTCTCTCTCCTTTCCGACGGACTTGAGATTTGAAATTAAAAGTAGCCAGCGATCACCGAACTCCTGCTTTGTGACTCAAACACAGGGCCGAACGGTTCAGATTGACACCGAAGTTTCTGACCCTGGGCGGCTGCTAACTTTCGCGATGTCATGCCTCTCTCTCCTGTCAGAGGGACGTGAGATGTGAAATTAAAAGTTGCCGCGATCACTGAGTTTGTGCTTTGGGACTCAAACAGAGTCCCTGATGGTTTTGATTGACACCGACTGTATGACGCTGGGAGGATTCTAACATCAGCGATGTCATGCTTCTCTCCCAGAGAGGGCGTGAGATTGTTTTTAAATATCGCGTCGCCTTATTGTGATATTAAAAGTAGCAGGCGATCGCGAGCTCCTCCTTCCGGACTGAAAGGGATTGCCTAATGGTATCCATTGAAACCCAGTGTCTGAACCTGGGAGACTGCTTACTTCACCGATGCCATGCTTCTCCCTCCTTTCGGAGGGCGTGAGGTAATTTTTTTAATATCGCGGCCCCGGTATTGTGAAATTAACAGGAAGCAAGTGATCACGGAGCTGGTGCTTTGGGCTCTCAGAGGGAAAATAGTTTTGATTGAGACCGAGTTTCTGACCCTGGGAGGCTGCTAACTTTCGCGATCTCATGCTTCTATCCCCTTTCGAAGGGCGTGAGGTCATTTTTAAATATCTCAGCTCTGGCGATGTGAAATGAAAAGTATGCAGCGATCACTGAGCTTGTGCTTTGGGATTCAAACAGAGGGCCTAGTGGTTTGAATTCACACCTAGCTATGTTTTTGATCCTAGGAGGATTCTAACATCAGCGATGTCATGCTTCCATCCCCTTTCGGAAGGGCGTGAGGTCATTTTTAAATATCTCTGCTCTGTGTGAAATTAAAAGTATGCAGCGATCACTGATCTTGTGCTTTGGGACTTCAAACAGAGGGCCTAGTGGTTTGAATTCACACCTAGCTCTGTTTCTGATCCTGGGAGGATTCTAACATCAGCGATGTCATGCTTCTCTCTCTTTCGGACTGGACGTGAGATTTGAAATTAAAAGTAGCCAGCGATCACCGAACTCCTGTGCTTTGTGACTCAAACACAGGGCCGAACGGTTCAGATTGACACCGAGTTTTTGACCCTGGGAGGCTGCTAACTTTCGCGATGTCATGCCTCTCTCCCCTGTCAGAGGGACGTGAGATGTGAAATTAAAAGTTGCCGCGATCACTGAGTTTGTGCTTTGGGACTCAAACAGAGTCCCTGATGGTTTCATTGACACCTAGCTGTGTGACGCTGGGAGGATTCTAACATCAGCGATGTCATGCTTCTCCCCCTTCCAGAGGGGCGTGAGATTGTTTTCAAATATCGCTGCCTGATTGTGATATTAAAAGTAGCAGGCGATCACGGAGCTCCTCCTTTGGGACTGAAAGGGATTGCCTAATGGTATCCATTGAAACCCAGTGTCTGAACCTGGGAGACTGCTAACTTCACCGATGCCATGCTTCTCCCTCCTTTCGGAGGGGCGTGAGGTAATTTTTTTAATATCGCGGCTCCCGGTATTGTGAAAACTATTAACAGGAAGCAAGTGATCACGGAGCTGGTGCTTTGCTCTCAGAGGGAAAATAGTTTTGATTGAGACCGAGTTTCTGACCCTGGGAGGCTGCTAACTTTGAGCGATCTCATGCTTCTATCCTTCGGAAGGGCGTGAGGTCATTTTTAAATATCTCAGCTCTGGCGATGTGAAATTAAAAGTATGCAGCGATCACTGAGCTTGTGCTTTGGGATTCAAACAGAGGGCCTAGTGGTTTGAATTCACACCTAGCTATGTTTTTGATCCTAGGAGGATTCTAACATCAGCGATGTCATGCTTCCATCCCCTTCGGAAGGGCGTGAGGTCATTTTTAAATATCTCTGCTCTGGCGATGTGAAATTAAAAGGAAGCAGCGATCACTGAGCTTGTGCTTTGGGATTCAAACAGAGGGCCTAGTGGTTTGAATTCACACCTAGCTATGTTTTTGATCCTAGGAGGATTCTAACATCAGCGATGTCATGCTTCTCTCTCCTTTCGGGCTGAGGTCATTTTTTAAATATCTCTGCTCTGGCGATGTGAAATTAAAAGTATGCAGCGATCACTGAACTTGTGCTTTGGGACTCAAACAGAGGGCCTAATGGTTTGAGATTCACACCGAGCTATGTTTTTGATCCTGGGAGGATTCTAACATCAGCGATGTCATGCTTCTCTCCCCTTTCAGAGGGACGTGAGGTCATTTTAAAGTCTCAGCTCTGGCGATGTGAAATGAAAAGTATGCAGCGATGGGGACTTGTGCCAAATTCCAACAGAGGCCTAGTGGTTTGAATTCACACCTAGCTATGTTTTTGATCCTAGGAGGATTCTAACATCAGCGATGTCTTGCTTCTCTCTCCTTTCGGACTGACGTGAGATTTGAAATTAAAAGTAGCCAGCGATCACCGAACTCCTGCTTTGTGACTCAAACACAGGGCCGAACGGTTCAGATTGACACCGAGTTTCTGACCCTGGGCGGCTGCTAACTTTCGCGATGTCATGCCTCTCTCTCCTGTCAGAGGGACGGAGATGTGAAATTAAAAGTTGCCCCGATCACTGAGTTTGTGCTTTGGGACTCAAACAGAGTCCCTGATGGTTTCGATTGACACCGACTGTGTGACGCTGGGAGGATTCTAACATCAGCGATGTCATGCTTCTCTCCCTTCCAGAGGCGTGAGATTGTTTTCAAATATCAGAACGCCTTATTGTGATATTAAAAGTAGCAGGCGATCGCGGAGCTCCTCCTTTGCGGACTGAAAGGGATTGCCTAAAGGTATCCATTGAAACCCAGTGTCTGAACCTGGGAGACTGCTTACTTCACCGATGCCATGCTTCTCCTCCTTTCGGAGGGGCGTGAGGTAATTTTTTTAATATCGCTGCCCTGGTATTGTGAAATTAACAGGAAGCAAGTGATCACGGAGCTGGTGCTTTGCTCTCAGAGGGAAAAATAGTTTTGATTGAGACCGAGTTTCTGACCCTGGGAGGCTGCTAACTTTCGCGATCTCATGCTTCTATCCCCTTCGGAAGGGCGTGAGGTCATTTTTAAATATCTCAGCTCTGGCGATGTGAAATGAAAAGTATGCAGCGATCACTGATCTTGTGCTTTGGGACTTCAACAGAGGCCGTAATGGTTTGAATTCACACCGAGCTTTGTTTCTGATCCTGGGAGGATTCTAACATCAGCGATGTCATGCTTCTCTCTCCTTTCCGACGGACTTGAGATGCTGAAATTAAAAGTAACCAGCGATCACCGAACTCCTGCTTTGTGACTCAAACACAGGGCCGAATTAGTTCAGATTGAGACCGAGTTTCTGACCCTGGGAGGCTGCTAACTTCAGCGATGTCATGCCTCTCTCTCCTGTCAGAGGTCATTTTTAAATATCTCTGCTCTGGCGATGAAATTAAAAGTTGCAGCGATCACTGAGCTTGTGCTTTTGACTCAAACAGAGGGCCTAGTGGTTTGAATTCACACCTGGCTTTGTTTTGATCCTGGAGGATTGTAACATCAGCGATGTCATGCTTCTCTCCTTTCCGACGCGTGGATTTTTAAATATCTCCTGCTCTGGGCCGAAAAGTAAAGTAACATCAGTTGCGAACTCTGTGCTCCTGTCAGAGGGACGTCCCAAACAGAGGCCGATGAGATTGTCCCTGATGGTTTTTGACACCGACTGTATGACGCTGAGTGATTCTAACATCAGCGATGTTATGCCTCTCTCCTGTCAGAGATTGTTTTTAAATATCGCAGATGTGAAATTAAAAGTAGCAGGCGATCACTGAGTTCCTCCTTGGGGACTGAAACAGAGTCCCAAATGGTATCCATTGAAACCCCAGTGTGTGAACCTGGGAGACTTCTAACATCACCGATGTCATGCTTCTCCTCCTTCCGGAGGGGCGTGAGGTAATTTTTAATATCATGCGCTCTTTATTGTGAAATTAACAGGAAGCAAGTGATCACGGAGCTGGTGCTTTGGGTCTGAGAGGGAAAAAATAGTTTTCTATTGAAACCGGAGTTTCTGAACCTGGGAGGCTGCTAACTTCACCGATCTCATGCTTCTATCTCCTTTCGGAAGGGCGTGACATTTTTAAAGTATTGTGAAATTAAAAAGTAGGAAGTGATCACTGAGCCTGTGCTTTGGGATTCAAACAGAGGGAAAAGTGGTTTGAATTGACACCGACTTTCTTTGATCTCAGGGAGGATTCTAACATCAGCGATGTCATGCTTCCATCCCCTGTCAGAGGGAAATATCTCTACTGTGAAATTAAAAGGTGCAGCGATCACGGAGTTGTGCTTTGGGACTCAAACAGAGTCCCTAGTGGTTTGAATTGACACCGACTGTTTTTGATCCTAGGAGGATTCTAACATCAGCGATGTCATGCTTCCATCCTCCAGAAGGGCGTGAGGTCACTTTCAAATATCTCAGCCTGGCGATGTGAAATGAAAAGTATGCAGCGATCACTGATCTTGTGCTTTGGGAACGAAAGGGAGGCCTAATTGTATCGATTCACACCCTTGTTTCTGAACCTGGGAGACTTCTAACTTCACCGATGCCATGCTTCCTCCTTTCCTAGGGGCTTGAGATGTGAAATTAAAAGTAACCAGCTTATCACCGTCCCTTTGTGACTCAAACACAGGGTCGAACGGTGTGAAATTAACTGGAACTTCTCGCGTATGTCATGCTCTCTCTCCTGAGAGGGACAGATGTGAAATTGCTCACTGAGTGCTTTGGGACTCAGAGTCCCTGATAGTTTTGATTGAGACCGAGTTTATGACGCTGGGGATTCTAACTCAAATGATCTCATGCTTCTATCCCCTTTCGGAAGGCCGAGGTCATTTTTAAATATCTCAGCTCCAAGGATGTGAAATTGGGCATGCATGATCACTGAGCTTGTGCTTTGGGATTCAAACAGAGGGCCTAGTGGTTTGAATTTCACCTAGCTATGTTTTGATCCTAGGAGGATTCTAACATCAGCGATATCATGCTTCCATCCTCTTCGGAAGGGCGTGAGGTCATTTTTAAATATCTCTGCTCTGGCGATGTGAACAAAAGTATGCAGCGATCACTGAGCTTGTGCTTTGGGATTCAAACAGAGGGCCTAGTGGTTTGAATTGCACCTAGCTATGCTGATCCTAGAGGATTCTAACATCAGCGATGTCATGCTACCATCCCTTTCGAAGGGCGGAGGTCATTTTTAAATATCTCTGCTCTGCGATGGGAAATTAAAAGTATGCAGCATCACTGAGCTTTGCTTTGGATTCAAACAGAGGGCCAGTGGTTTGAATTACACCAGTCTGTTTGATCCTAGGAGGACTAATATCAGCGATGTCTGCTTCTCCTTTCTGACTGACGGAGATTTTAAATTAAAAGTGCAGCGATCACGATCTTTTCTTTGGATCAAACAAGGGGCCAAGGGAATTACCACTAGTTTCTGATCCTGGGGTTCTAACATCAGCGATGTCATGCCTCTCTCCTTGTCGAGGGACGTGGATGAAAAAAAGTTTCGCGATCACTGGGGTTTGTGCTTTGGGACTCAAACAGAGCCCTGATGGTTTCGATTGACACCGACTGTTGACCTGGGAGGATTCTAACATCAGCGATGTCATGCTTTCTCTCCTTTCCGGGGGGCGGAGATTTTTTTTCAAATTTTTGGGTGGGGGAAAAAAAA
>JAFDVH010000032.1:22138-40845 GCA_019176425.1 Megalops atlanticus | reverse complement strand
TGAGTGACAGGTCGTTTTGATTGAGAGGTTGGTTTGACGGTGGGAGGAGCTGTTTGCTGTCTATCTATATTTGTGAGTGTGTGTGACGGTTTAAATTTATCTTAGGATTTTATTACAAAAGAAAAAGGCGTGATTGTAGGTTTGTGTGTTGCCCCGGACATGTTTGCGCCCATGTGTTGACCTGTCCTGGTGTTTATAAATAGCGTTTGACCGTGGGATGGTATTCTGTGCGCCGTTGTGCGACAATGTCTAACTAGTTAGCTGTTTAAAAATGTCGGCATCCGCAGCGACAAAAGTGTAAAGAGGGTACCACTCACCACTATTTCCGACACTGTTGGGGTACACAAAATGACTTTTGCACCAAAAAAGAAGAAGAATTCCGTAGGTTTGATCGGGTTTCTTCAAAACGAGAAGGAAGCTCTGGAATACGAATGGCTGTTGTCTGATGGTCGTGTTGGCGGGTATGTTTTGACAAAGTTGCTCGTTGTGTGAAACTGTATACCATCGAATCTGGGGAGTCGTTTACAGAGGACGTGTTGCACGTTTCATTCCTGCTAAAGACTGGAGTTTGTTTAGAAACAAAGTTTGGAGAGACCTTGAGGTCCCTGGTTTGGACAGTGTCTACAACGCAGCGTGGAACAGTGTGACACCGAAAAAAGCTACTATGTGTTTGCTAATCGTCTTGAAAAGGATCCTGATGATTACGTTTACATGTGTAGTGGCGAATACGCAATCGTGAAGGCGTGTGAAGATATAGATGTTGAGAGGCTTATGCGTGACCTAAAGTCTTATTTCTTTGGAAAGACATGCCTGCTCTGCATGATGTTTTCAAGAAGATAGACAGTCTGTTCAAATGGTGTGATGCTTTGGACATGCTTTGGAGGCACTGTGACATCAAAGTAAAACTTTTTTCACAGGGTTCTGACCTCGAGTGTGACAGGTGGTTTAGAAAACATTTGGAATCACCACCCATTCTCTACAAGCATGGAAAAGTGCGACAGCTCCACTTTTTGTGGTTCGTCTCAAGGACCTGCTGATTACGTTTACATGTGTAGCTAACCATGTCGTGAAGGTTGTGAAGATATAGAAGCAGCATCATCTAAAAGACAACAAATGGCTTGTTTGTTTTCAAGAAGATAGAAGTCTGGGGAAAGGCACTTGACTTAAAACTTGCAGAGGTGCTTTTGGAACCTGACACTGAATCGTCAACAGCATTGTCTTCTCCAGGGGTGTAGAGACTGTGTCAGTGTGACACCACAAAACGCTGCTGAAGATGTGGATGGTTGCATCGCTCCGCTGGGCTTCAGACTCATAAAGGCAGCTGTCGGTTTAATACTAGAACACATCATTGGTGTAAAGTTGCGGGAATGTTGTTTGGCTGTAAAGTGAGTCACCCAAGCCAGTTACAGCATTCATGCCTCTTTGAACCCGATGCATACTTTTTTCAATCACACCTCGAGGAAATAAAACAGAAACTTTTCAAGCCAGAGTTACTACAATCCATCGAGCGTCTTCTGGGGACATACGGATTACGCCCACACCCACAAAAAATTCGCGGCTCTGTGGAAACCATTATCTACGAACTGGAAGAAGAACCGTACATTTGCGAGAAACTGAGGAAAATCAGGGAAAAACTTGTTGATCCACAGAGCGAACAAGTTGTTTTTGACGCTTTGGACTGTTGGTGGGGAAGAAGCGGTTGACACGTGTCAACATGGGTAATGTCTGTGGCAGGGGCGGACTGTCAAATGGTGTCGTTAAACAACGTGTGAAGTTTGAATTAACAGCATTGTTATACAAAATTATAGCTGATGAGGCCGATAATTTTAACACAACGCCCGGTCGCTGTTCGACGTTTGCACAACCTTAAAACCCAAATGGCAATAGCCAGGAAAATGTCTGAAGAGTGGTACCATCTGTTGCTGATATGTGCAAATGCAAACAAACCGTGTCATGTGACTGTAAGTGATCTTTTAGTTTGCACGGACTTGTGCCAAAGGAGTCTCGACATCGGATACATCACATGTCTTTGTGCATACATAACAGATGTTTGTGTAATGAAACTGTCGAAAAATGAATCAGTAAATGTGTGTAAAGTGGTTGAAATATTAGTTGATTTTCTGCTTGAGAGAAACGTTGATGTGTGTGTTAAATTTTAGACTACCTCGACACTTTGTGAGTTTGTATTCTTGCTGAAAATAAAAGGTGGTGATCAAAAACATTTATGTCATTATTTGATCCGGTTTTCAGTCCGTAGGTATCATGTCAGATCTTTTGAAATCTGTTTACTACACGCCCTCTAACGCGGGTCTTTTGGTGGTAAAAAAACGTTTAAAAGAGGCTGTGTTCAAAGACGCCGTGTCGTTGCCCGACAAACAAGTTTCTGATTGGTTGGCCGGAGGGATGCCTATACACTTCACAGACCTGTTCGTATAAACTATAAGAGGAATAGAGTGGTGGTGCATGGTATGGACAAACAGTTTCAAGCTGATCTAGTTGACATGACCGCATACTCGAAGGAAAATGACAACTTCAAATATATGCTGACTTGTATAGATGTTTTTAGCAAATACGCATGGACACGTGTTTTAAAAAACAAGACGGGGCGGAGGTGGCGAGAGCATTCGAATCCATACTGACGGATGGCAGGGTCCCCAAAAGTTGCAGACTGACCGTGGAAAAGAATTTTTTAACAAACATTTTCGCGATGTAATGACCAAATACAGGATTCACCATTTCGCCACAGGCAGCGAACTAAAAGCTAGTGTTGTTGAACGCTTCAATAGGACAATTAAGGGTAGAATGTGGAGGTATCTGACGGCCGTCAATTCTAAGCGATATATAGATGTTTTGCAAGATTTAATCACTGCTTACAACAACAGTTACCATCGGAGTATCAAGATGAGACCTGTAGAGGTAACCAGTGAAAACGAAAATAATGTATTTAAAACTTTGTATGGTGTGAAGGATGTAAATGACAGGAATGTTGTGTTTAAATACAAGACTGGTGACACTGTAAGGGTTTCCAAGGTGAGAGGACCCTTTACAAAGGGGTATGAGCAAAACTACACGCATGAATTTTTCACCATATCGGAGCGCATCCCACGAAACGCCACCTGTCTACAAGCTGAAAGATTATGGCGGCGATATAATAGATGGTTGTTTTTATGAAGAAGAGCTGCAAAAATAAACGTTGGTAGGGATAAAACTTTCAAAGTTGAGAAGATTTTAGAAAAAGAAGATGGGTAAAAAGAGCGTAGTTCTGGTAAAATGGCTCGGTTGGCCTTCAAAATTCAATAGTTGGGTTTATGAAGAAGACGTAGTAGACGTTTAGAACCCTTTTAAAACATGCTTTTACATACTATGTTTCATTTGTGGTAGACAAGACCATGGGTGATGAAGGGTTTTACATAACGTTGCCCTGCAACGCTTCTCGGTCAGTGTATCCTGACAACGAGATATCCAAGTACAGAACCAAACTGGCCAGGCCAATAATACTGAAAGGCGATTGGCAGGTTGGTTTAATTGAATTTCAGTATCCAAGAACATGGGAGACTTTTCGCAATGAAGATGGAACTTTTATCCTCATTAACAAAAGTTCTAATGAGTCAGCTGGATACAAGCTGCGTCTAGGATATTACCGAACATAACGGGGTGGTTGATGAGATTAATCTACACCTAGCGCAACACCATGCAAAACTTGGTTATGACGCTGTGAAAAACAAAATTTATATGCAGACAAAGCGTAACATAGTACTAAGATTCTACGGTAAACTCGCAATAATTTTGGGGTTAAATACAACAACAAGAATGTTTGACTCGGGTGATGGGCCGGAGACGTCGGAAAGATATCTGGAAAAGGTTTACGCGCCACACCCCGCAGACATATACGGGGCTTCTACACTCTTTTTGTGTACACAGACATAATCGAGCATCAAGCTGTGGGTGACTATTTTGTCCCGCTATTGAGATGCGTACATATATCGGGAAAACAATGAGATAGTCACTATTAGATACGACAAAGCGCACTACGTACCAGTGTCTAAAACGCACATCAGTGATATTGCTATAGAAGTAAAGACTGATCAAGACTACAACGTTCCTTTTGGTACGGTAAAGTGGTTGCGAAGCTTCATTTCAGACCTGTGAAACAAGCGTACAGATTTTAAAAACGATGAAACCGTTTAACCCACACGCTCTGGATCCACAACGTTATGTCGCTTATTATCAAAATCAGGCGGAGGCCTGTTGCATGGTTTTGCGGGTAGCCCGACTATGTATGGTGCGGGATTGGCGGTATTTTTCGAGGGCTTTTCGGATGGCGTACCACTGTTTAAAAAAGGTTTCAACATTGCTAAACCGCATCTTAAGAGTGCTGCAAAAAACATTGTTAGCGAAGTAGTCAGTAACGTCCTGACACGGGGAAACAATGTCAGCAACCAGGATGGTTCCGGCATGTTGGTGATGTCACGCAGATCTGTGAAAAGACCGCCCGGTACAAGGCGTGACCCACGTGCAAAGAAAAACAAAAGTTGTCGTAAGAGGCGGCCAGTGTCAAAAAGTAAGTCACGGGTAAACAGCGAGTCGCACATCAGCCGGAAGAAAATTTAACAGTATCTTCTAAGCAAACGTAGTAGTACATCGGACGGAAGAAATTTAAACACCACCTTCTAATTATGTCACTGATACACGACATGTCAGAAGAGTGTGTTAAGTCAGAGTTGGACTTGTTCACTGTCCCTTTGACACAAACGACAATAGAAAAAAGCATATATGTAGAAGTACCACCGATTTCAGCAATATCTGACGCTGCACCTTTGGAGTTTTTCATTGCGGGAATGGTGAAGACTATATTGATCTGAACAATACGCTGTTGTACATACGACTCAAAATCACAAAAGCAGATGGGACAGACATCGCCGACGGCGCGCCTGTTGGTTTGATAAACTATCCCGGTGCCACTATTTTTTTTTTTTTTGATGTATCTTTGGGCGACAGACTAATCTCACAAAGTTCAAACACGTATCCGTATCGCAGCATCATAGAATGTTTAATCAACTACGATCGACACACCCTAGAAACACTTTTCTCCACCGGACTCTTTTATAAGGACACACCCGGACATATGGATGATACGGACCCCGAGGGCGATAATAATGGACTGACAAAGAGAGCGACGTTTACAAACGCCAGTAAGGTGTTGGAGTTGCTGACACCAATCCACAGTGATATATTCTTCCAAGAAAAATTAATGTTAAATGGCATTGATATTAAAATACGATTGACTCGATCAAAGAATGAATTCAGTCTAATGCGCAATGACGGCATAGCCTACAAAATAAACATTCTTACAGCATCCTTATTTGTTAAAAAGTTTCTGTATCCCGACCGTAAGGTTAGGTCACGCTCAGGCATTACTCGCAGCGACGGCGAAATATCCGATAGATAGAGTGCATCTAAAAAATTTCTCCATACCGGCCGATGCGCGTGTTTCTAACCAAGAAAATTTATTTTTAGGAACACTACCCAAAACGGTTGTGATAGGTATGGTTGACAACGACGCATTTACGGGTGCTTACAATAAGAACCCATTTGCATTCAAACATTATGATTTAGAATTTCTAGCCATCTACGTAGATGGTCAGCAATACCCCGCTAAACCCCTTCAACCCAATTATCAGACCGGATCGGCTGTGCGTGAGTTTTACCAGTTAGCTCTTGCCCCTGGAAGACATCTAAAAATCGTGCTTTAGCAATAGACAGAGAAGATTTTTGGCGGTTACACACTCTACGCATTTAACCTCACACCAGACGAAGAATGCAATCAACATTTATCTCTAATTAAGTCTGGAAATTTAAGGTTGGAAACGCGTTTCAGACAGCCATTGCCACATACTATCAATTTGATAGTTTACGCCATATTTGATAGCATAATTGAAGTGTCCAACCGTAGACAGGTTCTGGTGGATTACTACTGAGACGATGAATACCGTTCAACTAACTACTGTTATGGACAAAATCTCCGCAAATACTTATTTTCTCGGTGTGTTAGCGTGTGATCAGTTACCTGAAAGACCTGTACAAAAATTACCTTCATCAGTGATAATCAACACACACAGTTCGGATCTTCCCGGCGAACATTGGCTAGCCGTCTACATAAGTGAGGACCGTGTCGGGTGTTTTTTTTGACAGTTTGGAAACAATCCAAACCACGAGCTGTTTCACAATCCATCTATAAGTTTTAAGAACCACGTGCACAAGACTGCAATTCTCAAAAAACAGGTTCAAGATTTTCTGTCGACCACATGTGGAGAACACTGTGTTTTTTTCCTCTATCACATGTCAAGAGGGTTGGACTATGAAGATGTGATATCTAAATATTCTGATAATTTGTTTAAAAATGATAACATGGTTTCGTTATTTGTGAAAACATTACAACCCAGGGTGTGCGTTTCTAGTATGTTTAACTGTGTTCAACATGTACAAATGGGGAAAATGTTCATAAACAAATGTAATGTACTGCGATGATGGAGAATAAACCAAGAC
This sequence comes from Megalops atlanticus, assembly GCA_019176425.1. NCBI lineage: Eukaryota > Metazoa > Chordata > Actinopteri > Elopiformes > Megalopidae > Megalops > Megalops atlanticus. The sequence goes on along the minus strand of JAFDVH010000032.1, from coordinate 34,299 downwards.
AAACAAATTATACGAGTCAAAGTTTTTATTTATTAACATTTTGCAAAACATCTATGTACAGAACACATTTTCACAGTGTGCTTTTGAAAAAAAGACAGAAATTACACCATATTTTACAACAGGAGTGTTTAAAAGTCTAACCATGAGGCAGCGTCCAAACTAGGTGATCTAAACATGGATGTTTCAGGACTTTTTGTAGGTGTTGCGTAACCATATGACCCCGTGTTTTTAAATGAATTGATTTCATCTTTAACACGACGGTTTGGAACTGTGGAAAGGGGTATGTTTAGAGTCGCAATAGCTCTCAGGAATTCGCTCCAACCACGTGGTCTGCGTTTGACATTCACAGTCTGTGGCGCTGTAACACTTTTACTAAATCAAATATGTGAGAACCAGGAATAACGGTACCATTTAAAATAAATTCGCCCGATTCGCTCCACGAAGCCACGTCTTTCGATTTCAACATTTTATCTAAAATGTATTGAGCATTCCTCCTGTTTCTTGATGGCACGTTTTTCAACACTTCTTTAACCACATTATCTTGTTCATCATCAACAACGACAGAATGAGTTCCTGGCGAAGCTTGATCACCATCCTTGTTTAAAGGGTCTGGCGGTAAGGACAGCGTTAAAGTATTGGTTTCAATATCCCCTGCTTAACCAAGGACAGATATCTTTGCAATAAAACCGTGTACAGTTTAGCTTTTCTCGCGGATCCAAATAATTTCTACTCAAAATACTCTTTATAGAGGCGTCCAATTCGTTTTCAACAGACTGTCTTATAGGTACGGGTACGTTGTCGTTCTTTAATCTATCCAACTGGCGTTGGGGACTAAAAACATTTTCTCGGCATACTCCATCAAAATTTAGTTCTGTCTCGATGCAATTAGACTACTTATAAACGGAACAGCTATGCTTAAGAGTGGGATAAGGAATCCGCCCTTTTGATTAATGGCTCGTTTCTTCCTACGCACAGCAATCTTTTTATCGGCGATAAACTTTATCTCGGTTTTCTTCTTTTCCAACTTTTTATACTGTGAATTTGTAAGCGGTATGGTGCCACGGAGAATGTTAAGAGCCACTTCGCACAGGGTCAAGATTAACTCGTTTGATGCTGTTTGCAAAATGACGCGTCTCTGTGCTGGTTTAGCATTAAGTAAGAGTTTCAAAAGCGGCAAGTTTCTATGGATCCTCGCTGACATGTTGGTGCCTCAACTCTTTTTCTGAACATAAACAGCCGGATACTCTGAAAGCAGGTCTGTTCTGAGACGAAATGTATCTGGGGTTTTCGCTTACGGGTATATCAATCAGAATATACCCGTAAGGTTTGTCGGTAGCGTTTTTAAAGCATTCCATAAAAAACTTTGTGTTACCAGGGTACATTTGTCTGGCCAAAACACTGATCTGGTTGTTGTCTCTCGGGTTTTTAAACAACAATAGATAATTTGTGTTCAGACTGATAGTTCTGCTAGATTTCCCCTGAAAAAACAAGTTCTGAACCAAGTAAATGGCGCTAAGGTTACGGTGGTGCACATATTGCGTAAACACCTTTTCAACTTGGGTGTTGCTACTTGCATCCTTCATCACGTCGTCAATAATTAACAAATTATTTTTGGTTACCGGTAGGAGATCGTCATCATCTAGAGCGCTGGGTATTCCTTCAACGAAATTGATGTCCCTTATCTTCAGTAACTCGTCGTAAAGAGGTTGCCAACAGTCATAAATGTACACAATGTTTTCAATTTTATTAGAAATCACTTTGTCAGCATTTGCAATCAACGACTTTACAAAAATGTTTTCCCAGAGTTTGAAGGACCGCTTATTACACAAGAGAAAGGATGTTGAAGTCTGAAATCAAACCCCGTGACATCTCTCAAACCCCTATTAGACCTATCCGCATACTCCTCAGTACCCATAAGGTAGCGTCGAGGAATCAGAGAGCAGGACACGTTTGTTGTACACAACTTTAAAACGTTTAACGACTGATTTGTTTTTCAGTGTGAGTTGTTTTTTATTCCGTACAATGTTATCCAATGACGCGCGGGTATGTGTCGAGAGCAGTCTCTATTCACAACATAATGGTCAACAAGGTCAATCAATGTGTCTAGCTTGATTACCTTTGAATTTTCAGCATTGAGAGTGATTCCTTTTGCCTTCATGCATGTTTTGCCATTACCGTCCGATACCCGTATGTCTTTGGACTGCCCGAGCAAAATTCTGTGATGTAATCACCATTACCTATTTCATCCGTCAGATCTCCTAGATACGGTCCTAGGGGTGGTTCCCAGTCGCCCTCCTTAGAAACAAAAACAACACTGTCCGTGTCACTGTACAACAATCTATCCCCCAACTCATCCATAAGTTCGCACAATTCTAAGCGTGCGTGCGCCGTTGCCAGAATGCCCCGAGAAACACGTTTCTGTCACGAGTTTGTCCGCATTTACCATCCGCATGACGCCACTGAATCAAAGCAACATCCTCCGAGACAAACGAAAAGTGTGTGACATCATACTCATCACCAAAAATGTATCGCGCAAACTGTTCGGGGTCTGTCAACATTTCCGTCACGGGCAAATTCTCCCTCATTGAGAACCGCCCCCATAAACTGTTTAATAACAACTTGTTGATGGATCTCGGGCTTGGTTCATGCATATTTTTTCGGGATTCAATCTAATATTCTCTTTTTCAAAGTAATCGTCAATATAGGCTCTCTTGTCAGCCTCTGTCACAGCGTGCGCCGGGTAACCACTAGCCTCCTGTTTGTACTGCAGAAATGTTTTCACATAGTCACAAACAAAGTGTCAGAGTTCTGTGGGAAATGCCACACTTCGTCTATCCTACTCACTACATAACCCTTTTCAATTGCCTTCATTAGCTCGATGCTAACCCAACATCCGAAAAGCGACCACCCCGTGTTATAGAGACTACTAGTTCCAAACGATCATCAACCATGATTTGTGTGTTACTCTGTAAAACTCTTTCAATAGCGTCTAAGAAACGCTCAACACCGTAAACGTTTTCCGGAGACAACATCACGTTTACATCCGACGCTAGACTAGGCCCTCTCAATGTAATATTGAAAACACCGTTTTCACCAGCTAAGAGTTTAGAAAACTCTACTATGTCACCCAGTGTATCGTGTAGAAACACTGTGTATGCAGCCATGTCTGTGTCGGGCGTCCCCCTGAAATTTAGCAACCTGTGTAAAACCAGACTATTAAATCGAGGCCTCGCCACCACCGTGTAATCACCCACAACACCACCCTCTCTCACCAATCTATCTATATCATCGTCGCTTAAACCACGGCTAGATGACGTGTCGGTGTGACCAGCACCGTTCTGGAGAGATTGTAGCGTGATATTGATAGTATCGACATCATCAGACGTATGGCAAATGGAAACATCAGTCAAGAGACTGTTTGTATTTGTATCTGACTCTCGGACGCTACCCTCTGCAGTTAAAAATGTGTTAATGTTATGCAGGACATTGTTGAACTCTGCAATAGCTTGCCGGTTTTCACCATCTGCGCCCAAACCTTCTACGCTTGGTTGCGGTGTCATTGTCTGTTTGAGTGTTAGTTGTGTCCTACTTTCTGACTCTCGACAATTTTTAAACTTTTAGTTATTTAATGAAAATAATTGTGTCTGACAAAAATTATTTCATAAAAGAAAATAAAACACTCTAACATTCACACATATATTTACACTATTTGTTTAAAAGAGATTACAAACATTAGCTACGAGAAATGTTTGAAAGACGAACTAACACATCAGACAAGGCCCTCCAATCCACTTTGCACAATGTAAAAACGTCCTGGATAACTTTCGTCTGATTGTTCAGCGTTCTAGTCAATTCCTCATATCTACGTTCCCATGTATCGTTAATATTAACCAACATCTGTAAAACATCATTTACCCGACAACACTCCCGCTAATTTTTCAACAACCATACAGTGTCTCTGAAAAACACACGCTTGACTGTCAAATCGCTCCGATAACTGTCGGAGTTCGCAAATAAGCGTGTTACAGTCCTCAATTATTGCCAAACACATGCGACCATACCTCCGCGGTAGACAATTATCATCATGTTCTTGACTGCCGCATATGCCGTCTTCGAGATCATCTGTAACGTCTTGAAAGTTAACTCGCGATTGAGTTTCCGTGAGACACCGCGTCAGTAGGTGCTCCTACATCTGTGTTTGAGGTCGTTTCCTGATCTCCGGGGTCTGTGTCCCAATCTTTAATTTGTGTGTCCGTCCAGTCTCCGATGTAATCCGAAATTGTGTCCGCTGTTTGAATTGACGGTTCTTCCGCTTCAGACACGTGCTGATCTCCTAGTGCCACATCAGCTGTCGTGGTAAAGGTCTGCAATTTGTTGTAATAAATATTATTGTTAGTTGTGCTAACGATCTGTATTTTTTCATTTTTCAAACAGTTTTTGTCATCAAAATGGTTAAGATTGACGATGATTAGATTTGTTCTTACCTATCACACTATCACCCCACGATTTGGACGTTTTGCGAAACACAGGCCTCCGTGTGTGTGGTGTTATCCTCATGCCTTTACGTTTAGAGCTCACCCCGTGTGCTCTACCGCCGACAAACGTAGGGCTTTCCAACAAACGGTCTGGATAGTTTCTTGCCCCCTCCGCTGCGGCGACTCAAACCCGGCGGTGTGACTGGGACAATGGATCGGACCAAATTTTGCAAAGCCGCTAAAAAAAAAACGTATTCAACAGTGTCATTACAGTTTATCGCTGAAAATGACTAATCTTGAAAAAATGTAGTGAACTGTAGCTATATGTAGGCCTAATGTTCTTACCGATAGGTTGCTCAGACGTGCTATGACCAGGATGCAGGGCGTCGTAAGAATTTCGCCTGACACTAAAAAGGGTGTAATAACAACATTTATTTAATGGAAATGATAAACCGTGGTCAAACCTTTATTTTTCATACAAACAAATTAAGTATGGTAAATTATAGACACTAACCAAGCTGCGAGAGTCCTTGAATCTCACTGATGGCATCGATGCAATCGTGTTCTGCAGCACCTAGACCAAATAAATACCTGTTAAACGAAACAAATCAAACAATATCACTCAAGAAAACATTGTAACACAACATACGTAAAATCTAGATAAAAGCTAAATTCTGTAAGTACAAATAATTCAACTTACTCAGAGTAAAGAGTCCATCGTAGTCTTCTCAAGAGTTTCTTCGACAACAGTTTGGCTCGATAAAACGAAAACGTTGGCCTCCACAGATTCACGACCTTCATACTACCCCGCAGGTCGGCACGTTTTATAACCATTAGGACAAGTCAACATGTGTCACAACATGATTGGGTGGCAACCTCCTATACAATCACACGTTTTTTTTTTTCTTTGTAATAAAATCCTAAGTCATAAATCTAAAACGTGTGACAATCACCCGTCAAACACAAATTATAGCCATTAGGACTGGTCAACACATTTCGCACATGTCCGGGGCATCACACCGTCCGATCACACTTTTTTTTTTTTTCTTTTATGCCCCCTGTAAACGACTCCTCAGACCTCGTGTGAAAAACGCGTTTTGCTTTTATGTCACTGTAAACGTCTCCCCAAACCTCGTCTGAAAAAGTTTTACTTTGATGTCACAATATCTGTCCAAATCATCACAGCATTTGAACAGCCTGACCATCTTCTTGAATACATCATGTAGAGCAAGTATGTCTTTCCGAAGAAACATAACTTTAAGGTCACATTTAACCCTCTCAACAATCCCCTCTCAACACCCTCACGCCTTGCGAAGCGTGTGATCTTCACACACCTTCACGATTGTGTATTCGCCACCACACGTGTAAATGTAATCATCAGGATCCATTTTAAGACGATTAGCAAACACATGGTAGCTTTTTTTTGTGGTGTCACACTGTCCCACGCAGCTTTGTAGACGCTGTGCAAACCGGCGGCCTCAAGGTCTCTCCAGACTTTGTTTTCTAAACAAACACCAGTCTTTAGCAGTTAATGAAACGCGCAACACGATCTCTGTAAACGAGTCCCCAGACCACGTCTGAAAAAAGTTTTACTTTGATGTCACAGTGCCTGTCCAAAAGCATCGCAGCATCTGAACAGCATGTTTTACTTTGATGTCACAGTGCCTGTCCAAAGTGTCACCATTTGAACAGACTGTCTATCTTCTTGAAAACATCATGCAGAGCAGGCATGTCTTTCCAAAGAAATAAGACTTTTAGGTCACGCATAAGCCTCTCAACATCTATATCTTCACACGCCTTCACGATTGCGTATTCGCCACTACACATGTAAACGTAATCATCAGGATCCTTTTCAAGACGATTAGCAAACACATAGTAGCTTTTTTTCGGTGTCACACTGTTCCACGCTGCGTTGTAGACGCTGCCCAAACCAGGGACCTCAAGGTCTCTCCAGACTTTGTTTTCTAAACAAACACCAGTCTTTAGCAGTTAATGAAACGCATAACACGACCTCTGTAAACGACTCCCCAGACCACGTCTGAAAAAGTTTTACTTTGATGTCACAGTGCCTGTCCAAAAGCATCGCAGCATCTGAACAGTATGTTTTATTTTGATGTCACAGTGCCTGTCCAAAGTGTCACCATTTGAACAGACTGTCTATCTTCTTGAAAACATCATGCAGAGCAGGCATGTCTTTCCAAAGAAATAAGACTTTTAGGTCACGCATAAGCCTCTCAACATCTATATCTTCACACGCCTTCACGATTGCGTATTCGCCACTACACATGTAAACGTAATCATCAGGATCCTTTTCAAGACGATTAGCAAACACATAGTAGCTTTTTTTCGGTGTCACACTGTTCCACACTGCGTTGTAGACGCTGTCCAAACCAGGGACCTCAAGGTCTCTCCAAACTTTGTTTCTAAACAAACTCCAGTCTTTAGCAGGGAATGAAACGTGCAACACGTCCTCTGTAAACGACTCCCCAGATTCGATGGTATACAGTTTCACACAACGAGCAACTTTGTCAAAAACATACCCGCCAACACGACCATCAGACAACAGCCATTCGTATTCCAGAGCTTCCTTCTCGTTTTGAAGAAACCCGATCAAACCCACGAATTCTTCTTCTTTTTGGTGCAAAAGTCATTTTGTCACCCCAACAGTGTCGGAAATAGTGGTGAGTGGTACCCTCTTTACACTCTTTGTCGCTGCGGATGCCGACATTTTTAAACAGCTAACTAGTTAGACTTTGTCGCACAACGAAAACGCACAGAATACCATCCCACGGTCAAACGCTATTTATAAACACCAGGACAGGTCAACACATGGCGCAAACATGTCCGGGGGGCAACACACAAACCTACAATCACGCCTTTTTTCTTTTGTAATAAAATCCTAAGATAAATTTAAACCGTCACACACACTCACAAATATAGATAGACAGCAAACAGCTCCTCCCACCGTCAAACCAACCTCTCAATCAAAACGACCTGTCACTCATAACGTGATGTCAATCAAAACACACTGTCAATCAAATCGACCTGTCATTCAATCAGGCTGACAAGGAGGGGGTCATCAATCATTTTTGACAGAAAGTGCAGGATATATACTACTCAAAGCACAATACTTGTGTGTTGCCAGTTACATTTTGTAATATCGTTCAAATATCACAAACTTGCCTTGCCAGATAATGAATTTATTTCATAAGTTAGGATAATACAACTGTATAAAGCTACAGGTCCCATATTTGTCTCCCATGTTCTCAGTGTGTTTGCATGACTAAAGTTATTTCTATCAACTTTTCCTCGTCTCCAAAGAAAAAGACAGCTTACTTGCCTGATTAAAAATATTTACCGTCAAACATTGTGGAAAAAATTGGCACGACTTTCAGTAAACTAACTAATCTGTCCTCACCTTGACGTATCTGCAGCTTATTCACCAAGGGCATAACCAACCATGAGTGAATGATATTTTCAGCACTCCATTTAAGATCCTCTTTGTGACATCTCACCCCATTTTTAGTTGGAGTTTTTTTCTCAATCATACAGTAAAGGTATGGTATCTGCCACTATGGCCTGCCTGGTAAAGCAACCAGTAAGGCACTCCTGTTCATGAGTGCACAAACGGTTGGACGTCCTGTAATATCAGAGTTCTGTATTCAAAGCTCATCAGCCACTTTTTGTTACAGTATTTACCATTTATGTCTTACCATGCATCTAGAATTTCTTAAGACAAATCAAAACTAAAAAATAAGTAAATAGAAAAGGACAAAGGAGAAGAGGCTAAAAAAATCTGGCAGAGGTTTCCTGGGGGACAGGGAGTTAGGGGAGGACCCTGATACATTATTTTATTCTGTGAGGCTCAATTAAGTGGTTGTTTACCCTCCATGCAGCCCCAGTGAAACAGTGGCAGGTGAGTGCAAAGGTTGAGGTGTTATTCATTATTTTTCCGCATGTCTGATCCCATGAAAAGCTCAGAGGAGTGATTAAGCACATGGTCAGACAGAAGATGGAGCCCAGCAGCAAAAACGTCAAACACACTAAAAAGTTCTAAATGTGACAGGATTATGATCAACTAAAGAATGTCTCAGGTTCACCTGTAATAATGCATGCACAATGACAACTCTGTCCTGGCCAACAGGGGATCCCTTATTAAGACCTGTACTCAAAAAGTAGATGTCCATAACCCTTTCTCTGTCATAATAGTTTGCAGCTAGGCTAACATTATGACCATGGTCATGCTGATCTGCTGACTGGAGCCACATGTGAATAATGAAAGGTCTGCACAGCCTGTTTTGTCCCTCTTATTGTTCTTTTGGGCCCTGTTCTCTCACCAGACCTTCAGTTCTATTGATTTCAGTTTGAAAACATTCGAGTAATTCCACTGAAGAAGTTGTGGAGATTTGCACTGCATGATCTCTGTCTGTGAAAACCAGGTTGTCTCCTGTGATGTTTTTTCTTAGCAGAGGATGTCAGGGCCCGAAAGTCTTAGAGGAGGGTTTTTTCTTGTTTTGTTTGTGAGGCTTGTGATTGTTTTTTTCTTTCCTTGTGTTCCAGCCCTGCCCTGCCCTCTGCCCTGTCTCCACCCACCTGGTTACCTGCCTGCCTGCGCACCTGCATCACATCACCTCATTAGTCCGCCTTATATATTCCATGATGGTTTGTGTCTTGTCTTGTTTTGTTGCACCTCATTGATTGAAAGAGCAAGTTCAATGCCCTTTTCTCGTGGTTTGCCGGTTATCTGTTTTTCTGCCCGTTTTTGTGACTTCGCTTTTGGAATCTGTTTTTTTGGTTTTTTTCTGCTGTGTTTTCTGGATTTCTGACCTCGCCTGAATTTTTTTGACTTTGCCTCTGGATCACGTCTTGCGGACTCAATAAACCACATTTACACCCTGCCTTTCTGTCTGCCAGCATGATGTCCTGCCTGAGCCCTGACATCATGCCCATCTCAGATGGGTAAATGTGGTTGCCTCATCCTGATTTACTGCATTATCAATGACAGCACAGGTCAGGAAAAGAGCAGGAAACTCCTCCTGGAGTGATTCAGTTGTGAGGTCACTGGAGTGAGTCACAAGGGGGTTGTCCCAGATTTTATCCCCAGCAAAACTATTTCCCAAAGGAAACATGAGGTGCAGGTGGGGATGATGCAGCACCAACTGTTACCAGACCATTTACCACTCAATATTATAGGGCAGTGCTCTTTCTTACTGCTAATAGGTGCAACAAAACCCTTAGAAATTGAAAACCATCATGGACTCTCAAGAAGCACAGCTGAGCCAGACACCAGCATCACTGATTCTGGGAAGCAGATGCCAGCCCCATTGATTTGGGAGAAGTTTCTAACATTGTGATTTTATGTGTCCCTTTTCACTCAGGAACTGGAAAGTCTGCCACATGGACAACCCCCCAGCTTAGCTAACTGACTCACAAACACAGGTTTCAGACCTTTCAGTGTCCTCACCTCCTCCATCACTGTGCATGACCCTGCATCCTCTGCCCATACCAAACACAGACAGAGAACGCATCATGCCAACAGCCAGCCGGCTCACAGGCCAGGAACAGGTGCCTGTCAGTGATCTGCAATTGGCCATGCCAGATCCAGGAAGCGGAGCTCCAGGCAGTGGTAGACCCATAACACCCGGATCGCTGCCTCTTCAGAAAACTCCCATCTGGCTGCAGACTCTGCTCTATCAGGACCAGGACTGTCAGACACATGTGCAGTTTTTTCCCCTCATGGGATCAGACATCAACAACTCATGAAGTTCCCACCTCATCCCCCTGACTGCCCACCATGCCACTGTTTCGAATGCCCCCTCACATAAACACACACACATGCATGAGCGTATATGAATAAAATACATTGTATGGGGAGGGTGCAACCCCATACTATGGACCCAACTGTCTTGCCAGGACTGTTCAGTATGTTGCATAATGTAGCATGCATTATTACTCTTGAACCTGTACAAATATTCTTTAATTTGTATATATATTCTACATTTATAGTTATTTTATTATGTTTCTCCTTTTTACTCAAAAAGTAATCTTATCTTGAATTTGCTCCATTTGCTTAATCTAGTGTGCTCTTCTTATTCTGATATCTTTTTGATATCTTTTTGTTCACCAGGCAGTACCTTTGTAGTGGCAGATACCTTTCTTGACAGCATCAATTTTGTGAAAAATGTTTTAATGTTTAAGGTCACAAAGTAGTGTTAAAATCTATTAGCATTATATTCTTCTAGCATGTCCATAATCCTGGTCAATTTTGTTAAGCTGCGGATCCCCGCAATATGTAATGGATTTTGAGTCTTGACTGCTGGTGAAGATACATGTTTATTTTCTTCCTTGACAGTACATCTTGAATAAACATATTTAAAAACCAATTTAAAAAGGTTTTGAGTAATTGTCTTTCCATAAAGACAGGGAAAAGTTGATAGAAATTTTTACAAGAGCTGTAACCTTACTGAATTAGCATGCAAATCACACTGGCAACATAAAAACAAATCTCACCGATACCCTTTATCAAATTAAAAGTCCCCTTTTTATGAAATAAAGGCAATAGATGGCATAAGGCCTCTTTAGTCATAAAATGTTAAAATAAGTTAGTGAACATACAGGCAAATATCAAAAATAAGAATCTCACAACAGTAGTATATATCCTGCACTTTCTGTCAAAAATGATTGATGACCCCCTCCTTGTCAGCCTGATTGAATGACAGGTCGATTTGATTGACAGTGTGTTTTGATTGACATCACGTTATGAGTGACAGGTCGTTTTGATTGAGAGGTTGGTTTGACGGTGGGAGGAGCTGTTTGCTGTCTATCTATATTTGTGAGTGTGTGTGACGGTTTAAATTTATCTTAGGATTTTATTACAAAAAAAAAAAAGGCGTGATTGTAGGTTTGTGTGTTGCCCCCCCGGACATGTTTGCGCCATGTGTTGACCTGTCCTGGTGTTTATAAATAGCGTTTGACCGTGGGATGGTATTCTGTGCGTTTTCGTTGTGCGACAAAGTCTAACTAGTTAGCTGTTTAAAAATGTCGGCATCCGCAGCGACAAAGAGTGTAAAGAGGGTACCACTCACCACTATTTCCGACACTGTTGGGGTCGACAAAATGACTTTTGCACCAAAAAAGAAGAAGAATTCCGTGGGTTTGATCGGGTTTCTTCAAAACGAGAAGGAAGCTCTGGAATACGAATGGCTGTTGTCTGATGATGGTGTTGGCGGGTATGTTTTTGACAAAGTTGCTCGTTGTGTGAAACTGTATACCATCGAATCTGGGGAGTCGTTTACAGAGGACGTGTTGCACGTTTCATTCCCTGCTAAAGACTGGAGTTTGTTTAGAAACAAAGTTTGGAGACCTTGAGGTCCCTGGTTTGGACAGCGTCTACAACGCAGTGTGGAACAGTGTGACACCGAAAAAAAAGCTACTATGTGTTTGCTAATCGTCTTGAAAAGGATCCTGATGATTACGTTTACATGTGTAGTGGCGAATACGCAATCGTGAAGGCGTGTGAAGATATAGATGTTGAGAGGCTTATGCGTGACCTAAAAGTCTTATTTCTTTGGAAAGACATGCCTGCTCTGCATGATGTTTTCAAGAAGATAGACAGTCTGTTCAAATGGTGACACTTTGGACAGGCACTGTGACATCAAAGTAAAACATACTGTTCAGATGCTGCGA